>JAKZAP010000002.1:14988966-15368966 GCA_023053575.1 Branchinecta lynchi
GATATTTTCTATATGACGTGGTGTGAGTTTAGCTGCGTTTGTGCGGCCGCGGACGTCAGTGTTATGAGACGTGTCTTGTTGGCGTTCACACAGCGTTTTTCGCAAAATGCTGCGTTTTGAGGCGAAACAAAACCGTTTCGACGCTAAACTCAGTGTTACTGCGCGAAACGTAGAAACCAGCGATTCACATAACTATGGAATACGTTGTATGGCAATGCCTGCCTTACGCGTAAAACCTTACAGATTCAGTGTGAAATCATCTTGAAAGTGCGGGTCAAGCTAATAGGACGTAGAATGGGTTATTACTGTAATCAGTAAGTATCGGTACTGTAATCCAGTATTACTGGAATCAGTACGCGTAACAGTGTTCTGGACTCGGAGCACGCGCCATTTCCCCATCACGATTGATTGACCTGGCCGGAGCTAAGGTCAGGATTTATGGTGTGATCCCGTGAAAGAAATGACAGTGAATCAAGTACACAAAAACAGGAAATTGAAGCGTCATATTGGCTATTTAAGAGGTGAAGTTATGATCACGCCAAATAGGATCTAACTGTTCTTGGGGTAGCAGTAAAAACTGAACTTTTCTATTAGATTTTGAGCTTTGAAAATAGTTTAGGGGACTTTATTTAGTTAAGGATTCTTAGAAGGAAGATTTTTTTAAGCTCCGCGTAGGCTATCGTTTTTTATGGCACTTGATTTTCGGCCAAGTGCCATATAGCGATCGCAATTTCTGTCCGTCCGTCGGTCGGTCCGGATTTTGCAAGTGCGGGCAATTCCACATAAGCTAGGACGATGAAACTTGTCAGGCATATTAGGGACCCCAAATGATTAAGTTGGGAATAGTCGCTTCCCCGATCCGAGCATCGTGGGGGGAGTGGAAGGAGAGGAATCCGGAATCTTGAGGTATTTATAACTTTTGAACAGATGGTCGGGTCTGAATGAAACTTGATATTTGGAAAGACGACCAACTTAAAATCCGGACCGGATTTTAAGCTCCCGCTCCCCCCAAATGTCAGCGCGGTGACTTTCGGGGGGGGGGGGGGGGGAGCTGGACCCCCATCATAACTTCATCTCTTGAATAGCCAATATGACGGAATCGGAAACTTGTGAAACGCTATAAGTGGAGGGATTTGGATGAAACTTGGTGGGAAGAGCAAGCACAAGTCCTAGATACATAATTGACAGAAACGAACCGAATTCGGGCACTGTGGGGAGAGTGGGGGGGGGGGATTCTGGTATCCCGTGAGTGCGGTACTCCCTGATGTACCAAGACGATGAAACTGGGCTTGCGCATCGAGGACAAACTAACTTGAGAATAGTCGTTTGCATGATCTGACCATCGTGGGGGGAGTGGAGGGATGGGTAATCCAGAATCTAGTTGCATTCATAATTTTTGAACTGGCGATCCGGTTTGAATGAAACTTGGCAAGTGAAAAGAGGAGTCGTCTCCGATGTTCCGTGTCAAGTCCGTACCGGATGCGATAAAATAACGGAATGAAGTAGGCCTATGTGTAGAGACCTACACAGCAGGTTGGTCTAATTTCTTATATTGGGGGGAGTTGAAGGTGCACCGGAATTTCCGTGAAACGCTTAGCGACGAGGGATCGGGATGGAATTTGGTGGGAAGAATAAGCATAAGCCCTACATACGTTCTTGATAGAATTAAACCATATCAGGGCTCTTTGGGGGAGTTGGAGGGGATTTCCCAGAATTCCGGTGATCGCGAGTTAGGATACTTCGAGATGTGCTAAGGACGATGAAACTTGGCAGGCATATTAGTGACCCAACCAAATAGACTGAAGGACCTGGCACAATGCCCTAGGAAAACTTCCGTTTCTCGACCTGACCGTTTTCGAGTATCTTTTCTGGTGATAAGAACTAATGACCTAGACAGGCAAGACCTGTCTCCGAACCACATGCGGTAGTGGTGGAGGGGGGGGGGGGCTGGAAATTTCGTGACTTGTACTAAGACCAAACGATTGGACCGAATGGGATGCAACTTGGACAGTAGGCTACCGATTTTTTTATTCGGACCGGATCCGGCCAGGGTAGGAGGGGAAGAACTGGAAACCGGAAATTTGCAGATATGCTCCGATTCCAGTCAAACTTGAAGGACGAGATGTCAAAGATACCTATGTGTCCTAGTCGTATTTGGCCACAGTGTGGGGTTGAAGGGAAATTTTGTGGCTCGCATAGGGGTCAAACGAGTGGAGTTATTTGGATGAAACTTGAAAAGTAGAGAGTGAAATGTGTCGTCTAGGGCACATCTACCTATATGAAATACTTTAGGGTCGGGAAGGGATCTGAACATGGTGGGGGGGGGGTACCGAAGTTTCGCAAATATGCTCACACTCGAGGGCAACTTCATAGCTGATAAGAGAAGATGCTTTAGATCAGTGGGTCCCAACCTTTTCCGTACCGCGTACCCCCTAATCAAGGTTCGGAAAGATTGCGTACGCCCTTTTTCAGAACGTGAAAAAGACGATAGTTATTATCATAAATGATAAGGCCCACGTGTGTAAAAATGCTGCTTTGTAGCAAAAATGTTGTCAAACCACGGCTTGACCTCGTTAGTTATATTTTTCACAGTCAGCCTATTTCTTTGTTTGGTTTTGATGCTCTCCGTGCTTTCATCAAGCTGCATCGCAAATGTCTTCGATTCTTCTTGAAAGAATATTTTTTGACACAGGAACGATTTTACGGCAGTAAGCTAGCTGTTTTTGAATCAACATTACATTATGAGAGGCGTCACGCACGGGTTGCCCCCCCCCCCCCCCCCCCAAACAAAAACTGTAGGCCAGACGATTAAAGAGAAAAGAGTTGGCGCGAAGCGCCGCGATTTTTCGTAAAAGTAGGTACTTAAAGAAAAAAACAGTCGTTAAAAATGACCTGTCGGCCAGTAAAAATACCTTGCTCCTTAAGATACATTTTGGCTGGTGATGCCTCTGCTGGTAATATTAGGCTTTCGGCAATCAAAAATTAGTGAGGCGAGTTTTTTACCACAGATATTTCAGTTTTGGTTCCTTCGAGTACCTCTTGCAAGGGTCTCGCGTACCCCTTGGGGTACGCCTACCACCGGTTGGGAACCACTGCTTTGGATGACCAATTTATGTGTCTGAACCAGATTCGGCCGCGGTAGGGCGAGTTTGAGGGGAGGAGGATCGGAAGTATTTTGCCCTTAGATTTGTCCTAGATGATCCGAGGCGATGCCGGGAATGCTCAGACCCGATTGAAACTAGATATCCTATTTGTAGGTCCTATCCTAGGATTTTGAAGGTGGTATTTTGTGAGGTTCTCTTTCTTGCAACGCCTACTCGTAACAAGTGCCATATGAGCTCGCAGCTTTTGTTCTCGGATTTTCTCGTGAGTTCTTACTTTTTCGGTTGCAGTTCCTACTTCCATTTATTTATTTGTTTCATTTATTTATGACTCGCTTTTCCCGTAACAGCGGAAATAAAATACACATCGGTGACTTCAAGTTTACAATATTGAGTTCGGATCATCGTTCAATGTCACTGGCACTTCCTAGCAGATTATACTGTTTGTACTTATCTTACATTATGTTATATATTAATCTTGAAGACAATGCAATACTTAATTCCGTATTATTTTCTTCGCCAGTACTAGATCCAGTCAATCAATCAATATTTCCGTACTTTATCCTAAAACCGAAGCCGGTCACAGCGGAAAATTGTTTTTGGGTCATTACGAAAGAAGCGAAAATATGATATATGTCATGTATGTCATATATATCATATAAAATTATCATACATTTGCACGATCGATCATTTGAATTTTCTCGAAACTTTGCATTTAAGAGAATTCCGACACGTCCCAGCATTTCCTTCGCCAAGGCCCGTAAAAGAGTAGGGTTAGTACGACAAAGACTGTGAACATTTTCGAACTATTTCGGGAAAGCAGGACAAATTACATTTTTTCTGTAATTGATACTTTTAGAGGAAAGGAAGATGGTTAATCTGACCTAGAAGCTGTTCGCCTCAGCATCAATTGAGACGCAAGTCTTCCCTCAGATTAAGAGCTTAAAGCAGTCAGACTAAAATGGATGCTGTTGCTATGCCGAATTTTCGTTTTTGAATCCTTCCGTGTACCTTAGTGCCTGTAGGTTTATTAGATGTTTGGTCACTTTTTAGTGTTTCGTAACTCTTTATGGTCATTGTCCATTTTATGAGATTCGGGCTTTTTCTACGGATTGTTGCGTTCGGCCTCCTTAGCCGATTTCTCAAAAAATAATCGTCAAGCGAAAATTCGCACTGAGATGATTTCCACGACAAAGCCGGTAGCGGTGCAACGCGAATAATGCCATCTCTCGACATACGGTCCTACACAGATCCTCCGATTAGTCAATAGTGCTCCAATCATGGGGCACCATACCGTGAGCCAGGGCATAGTGCACCCTTAAACAGCAATTAAAATGCCAAGTGAAATTTGTGAGGGTACTTTGCCTTGCTCCAGGGTATGGAAGCTTAGATTAGTATAGGTACGAAGGGTCCGTTAACTGCTTCGAGTTGGCAATCGCGAAAACGCGCCATCCTCAGTGGTATCGTCGACATTCTGCTGGAAACTGCGCGTTAAAGCAGACCTCGCACTATTTACTGTTTATATTCCTATGTTCGAAACTATGTGAATACTGTAAAACTAAGCTCTCTAATTATCCACGGCTTTTACTGTTTTAAGCCTTTTCCCAGAACCATTTATAGTCAATTCAAAAAACCGGTTTTACGCGTGACCATGATACTGGAACACTCGTCGGGAGTATAATGCGCATGAGACCTAGTGAATCGTGGCAAGTGCAAAGGTTGTTAGCGGGTTTGGAATGTAATATATGAAATCTGGGACCAAGATCAACCTAAGTAGGTTGCATTGGCAATATAGGTACGACGGGCCCTTTAAGAAACTCACCACAAACGTGAGGTAACTAATCATTTGGAAGGGAAGTAAGGATCCTAGGAGACCAGTGTTATGACCCTGATAACAGCCTACACCGTCCCTATAGGCTCATTTTTGGTCAGTCACTGGGCGAATGACCTCCTTCGCGCCTTTTCCTCTTGCATGCCAGTTTTCGCCCCGCATCGTCTAGGAAATTTTTTTTTTCTCTGGGCATTTTACTTTAATGATCGCTCCTAAACTTCTTGACCTCTTGATAAAATATTCGAGTGTTTCCTTGGAATATCACGCGGCCTATATCGTGCCAATGTTTCTTTCGTTACTGCGGATATTCAAGGCTCGGGGCCTGTCATAGTTTTTACGGGAGTTTTTGGACCGTTCTCAAATAAGTTGGCTCAGTTTATCTAAACATGTCAACTTTTGAGTTTTTGGCACAAGGCAACATAACTGATCCTTGAATGACCCACCAAAACTGGAATATGCTCCGCTTTTAACAAATTATCCACGGATTTGGCTGTTTTAGTCCTTTTCTCAGGTCCATTGACTTCTAGCAAAAAACTCTACAAAATTCAGATAACCGGAGGACTCATCGGGAGCCAATTGCGCATGAAAAATAGTGAATCGTGTTAAGTGAGGTATCGTTAGCATGCCTAGAATGTAACATACGGAATTTGGGTCTCCTTGTTTCAGAATGATGAATGCAACTATGGAAGTAGGTTACATTTGCTTATAGACACGGCGGTCCTTTAAGGTTCACACCGTACCTTCTACCACCAGCCCATGCATGCGAGGGTGTGAAAATAGCACTTCTCACAGGAGGATAGAGTTGTATGAAGATGAAAGCTTGATTTGACTACTATCTACAGGTGGAACTGTCGTGTACACTGTAAAAAGTCTCCTACGTCGAACTTTAGTAATTGTGCATCACTGAATTCGGAAATTTTTATTCCGAGTTTGGAGAGTTGTGAAGAGAATGCTAGAATGCAAAATACTGCAGGTTGGAGCGGAGATTTTTTTTTCTTTACAGTCTATTCACTCTTTGCAATAAGCCCCATATCTGATAAGTTATTTCCTGTGATTGTCCTTGAAAGTTTCGACGCCCCAGATTTATAATCCTCTCATACTTTGCTTAGTAACATTTTTTGCCTTTTTTTTATCTTTGGACTTGGTACTTGTGCCGAAGGTCACTCGTATCTGAAATAATCTGTTGGACGATTAACCGATAAACGATTGTAGGGGTGCCACGTCTAGAAAATAGGAAGTTCATGGTTTCCACTTGGCTCTGTTCGTTTTGAGATTCTTTTTCAAAATCCAGCTTGTTTTCCTTGAAGTTACAAGTCTAATTACCAGGCTGTCACTGAAATTCCCGTCTCGAAGATTTAGATGCCACGGTTGTTACTGTAATAGCTCCTGGCCGGGGGCTTAGGGCTAAACTCATTTTCTTTGTACAATTCCAAGATCGTATTTTTCCGGAAAGTTTGATGAAAGTTTTGATCGTTTCACCTCCCAGATTTTACTTTCCAACCGAAATCGCAATTTGAAAAAAAGAAAAAAAAAAATAGATTGTCCGTTCTGCTGTGATTGCAGTGGAAAAAAAAACGGACAGAAAGTATCGGTCCGATTTTGGACTGCTGATCTTGTTTGTTTTGAAATCGGCGGGAATCCGGCTGAACAAACCGGGCCGGGAAATTTGGTAGAACTTGCCGCGGGGGGGGGGGGGTTGCAATCTCTAGCTTTCAAAATCTTCCTTCTTGGTCATTTTTTTTTGCCGTTAAAGGACACCTGAACAATGAAACCATACTTGAACACACCATGGAGGATGCATTTACAGACATGACCATGGAGAGCATTCTTCTCATGAGCGTGACGTTGTCAAGATAGTTATTTTCGTTTCCGGAGGTTTGCACATGCAGACTCCAAGACAAAAAGCGCAATTCATTCAAATCTTGTACAGCGTATCTTTCAGGTGTCCTTTAAATATGCTTCATAAAGCAAAAGGCAAAGTAATGACGTTACTTTTATGTAAATTCGAATATTTCTTTAAATTTACCCCCCAAAAGAATACTCAAAAGAGTTCGTGTAATAACTTTGGGGCTGAAAATTGATCTTTACCCCCCACCCCCCCCCCCCCCTCCCCCTAATTTACTGGGGACGTCCTTAAACACCCTTAACACGCAAAATACCCACTCTAACAAATCATTATTTTTACGTAGTAAATCTGACGGAGTAAATCTGTAAATCTGTATGGAAGGAAATCGCTGTCTCCAAAAACACATCGCTGAATAATCCGGCTTTGGACATGCCAAGAAATTATTCCGGGACATTGTTCCATCCAGTCTACTTGTCTTTTTGCTGCCGTTCCTGATAATACGCCTTTAGGTGCCTGCCAACGAGATGGTACTGTCTTAACAAAGAGAGGTGGAACCAACCTGAAGCTTTATCGTATACTTGACGAAGTGTAGCGCTACAGCCTGCATGCCGTAAGGGTAATCACGTAATAAAATTCATTCATTCACAGCCTGAACCAGGCGAAGGGTTGCCCACTCTCGATTTTAGTACACATTTAGTATACAGCCGGTGCCGGCACCGGCTGACACCAGGCGGCACCAGATGCAACGTGTTGGAACATTAATATCAGCGTGTTTAGAAGCAGGAATCGCCTATTTTATGGCCGGTACCTCTGATTTCTGCCGGTGCCGGGAAGGGTCTACATCAGGTGCCGGGGATTCGGCAACCTCTAGTTACCAGGTCTCTTAATCCCATATGGTAAATAAATCCAGAGCATCGCGATTAGACTCACCTAGGACTACACCTAATGGTCTCTTTTCTTCGGCAAGTGGCGCATCTAAGTGATGCATGTTTTTAAACTGGCGACAGTTTAATTTATATTTTTCGGCTGATAAAAAACTTGGAATTCCGCCAGTCTCCCTATCGAACACAAAATCTGACATATTGGTCCTAGTGTTATTATTTGGTATTCTATGTCCGTCCGGTTTTTTCTAAACCTTTGTGTTTTACTGATCGTCACGTACTAGGAAAATTCCAATTTTTACCGGAAACGCCCGATTGTGACACACATACTAACGCATTATTTTACTTTATGAGAGGAAGTTAAAAATCAGCGAAAAAATCCTCCGATGTAGGGTCGCTTGTGGCATTTGTGTCTCTTGTTAAGTTATTAGTCTTGTGACTTTCTCGTCCTTTTTTTGTCGTTTTCTTTTTATCGTTTGTTTGATTGACTGATAGACACAGAAAATGGAACTAAAGCCACACCCGTTGTCAGGCGGTTGCACTGTCAGAAGTTTCATAACTGAAAACACAGGTATTCCGTCAGCCTATGCTGACTGCCAATAATATTTGACGATGCAAAACGGATAAGTCAGCTACATTTTATTAGAGCTATATTTTGGCCCTTCTTGGCAAGGGTCCTCTTCAGGCTCAAGACGCTCAAACTGGAAATTGGAAATTTTGAGTCGTCGACTTTGAGTCGTAACGGACACGCTTACTCCTTCGTCCTGAGGATCACAGGCGTGTTTTGGACTTAGTCATATAGAGTATTGTTGGATCTTATTTCTGCGTGTTTCGTGAGAGGAAGTTGAAAGTTTCTATCTTGACGAAGAAGGGCCGGACCTATTCAAGAGCGCCTTCTTTTGCTTTTCTGCCAGGTTTAATTTATATTAGTTACATTTTTCTGCGTAAATACAGAATGTACAGAAATCCAACAGTCAGGTAATTCAGTGATTTTGTCTTTTATTATCTTGACTTTTTGCGATTTGTCGAACTACAGATAAACGAAACTGAAACTGAAACTGATACTGGAAATCCACTAATTCAATAGTCAGGTAGTTCCATGTTTTCATTTTTTCCTCTGCATTTTTTTTTAGTTTCGAACTTTTGCTAATTTTTTGGACTTTGGTTTTGAGGTCGGTGACATTGGTGATAAGAACATGAGTACCCTATCACTCATTTCAAGGAGCTCACTTAATCTAACCTTTGCCACTACCACTTGCCTAGTGACGGGATAAGTGCATTTGGACCGAGCTGAGCGTGGGACGGCTTCTGTTTCTATCTTGGGTTTTGAGCTTCCGGACTGAATACAGACATAGATATTGGCAAGAATGAATAATAACTGTCCAGAAAATGTTCACCTTCAATGAAAGTACTATTCCGTAGCTGATAGATGTTCGTATAAATAGTTATGATAGATTAGTACCCCTAGAAGAAATGATCCCCTTCCATAACACTGGCTTAGATTGGATTTTATTATACATGGAGTTTATTCGAAAAACTACTAGTAATTACAACACCACCCAGAAGTGTACACTTGTTAAGAGGTTTAACAAACCTCCTTTGAAAAATTAACCAACTTAACACTTGAATAAAGAACAAGAGCTACGAGCTGATATGGCACTTGTTATGAGTAGGCGGTACAAAAGTAGATGGGAAAAAAATAAAAAAACAAAAAATACACCAGCAATCCAATAATGCTGTTCGGACCTAGAGATAGGATATATAGTTTCACTCAAGTCTGAGCATTTCCGGCATCGCCTCGGATCATCTGCAGCAAATGACTGTTCCAACTTCCATATGCCAGCACAATAAATTCACTCGTTTGATCACGAGACATGCCACACGATTTCCAGTATCTCCCTCCGACTCCCCCTACCGCGCCCGAATATTGTTAGGACTCAAGAATGGATCAGCTAAAGCATCTTCTCATACCGGCTATCAAGTTTCGCTTGAATCTGAGCATTTTCTGGGAAACTCTAGCCCCCCCCCCCCCCCCAGCGTGGTAACATCGCTGCACTCGTTTGACCCCTATGCGAGCCACACAATTTCCTGGACCCGCCCTGCAGTTCCCCCTACTGTGGCCGAATACTAGCCTACTTGAAAAGTCGCATCTATGACACCTCCTCTTCCCGTCCATCAGGTTTTACTGGAATTGGAACATAGCCTATCTTAAAAAATTCGATTTCAGCCACCCCCCCCCCCCCCCCCCCCCCCCTACCGTGGCCGGATCCGGTCCGGACACCAAGTAACAAATCTAGGCCGCATAAACTAGGTACTGTCCAGCTTGGATCACATTCGGTCCATCCGTTTGTTTTTTATGCGTGTCAAAAGTTTAAGCACCCCCCCCCCCCCTCCAACTCCCCCAACCGTGGCCGCATGTGGTTTGAACGCATGTTTTGCACGTCTAGGTCACACATTCTTATAGCCCATTAGGTTTCACTCCAATCGGACCACCCGTTCCCAACTTACGGAAGTCAATCTCCGTATTCCCCTTCCCTCGCTCTCCCAAAAATTGTCGGATCCAGGAACGGAAGTTTTCCTAGGGCATTGTGTCGGGTTCTCAAGTCAGTTAGGTCGGGTAGTTAATATGCAAGTTTCATAGTCTCATCACATCTGGAACTATTTCTAACTCGCGATCACCGGAATTCCGGGAAACTCCGTTCAGCTCCCCCTACACCGCTCTGATACGATCTGGCTCCGTCAATTACGTATCTAGATCTAATCCTTGTTCTCCCCATCAAGTTCCATCCCAGTCCCTCGACTCTCAGCGTTTTACGGTGCCCCTCCCTCTCCCCCCCCCCCACAAGTATCGGATCCGATCCGGACTTGACGCGAAACATCTGATACGATAGCTTCTTCCACTTGCCAAGTTTCCTTCAAATCCGATCACCCATTCAAAAATTGTCCATGCCACTAGATTCCGGATTCCGCATCCCTCCACTCCCCCAGGATGGTCGGATTGGGAAACGACTATTCTCAAGTCAATCTGTTCGGATCGCCTGCCAAGTTTCGTCGTCCTAGCACATCAGGAAGTACCGAACTCGCGGGACTCCCCCGCTGTGCCGGGATCCGGCCTGGTCATGTCAGTTACGTCTCTAGAACTTGTGCTTGTTCTTCCCACCAAGTTTCATCCTGATCCCTCCACTCTAAGTGTTTCTCAAGATTTCCGGTTCCCCCCTCCAACTCCCCAATGTCACTGGTTGTTTCTAAAGATCAAGTTTTATTCAATCCGATCACTCGTTCAAAAGTTGCGCATGCCACTAGATTCCGGATTCCCATCCCTCCACTCCCCCATGATGGTCGGATCGGGGGAAACGACTATGCTCAAGTCAATCTGTTCGGGTCCATGACGTGCCTGCCAAGTTTCATCGTCCTAGCACATCAGGAAGTACCGAACTCGTGGGATGACTAAATCCGACCCCGACCCCCCCCCCCCCCCCAACTACCCCACAGTGTCCGGACCCGGTCCGATTATGTGAATGACTTATCTAGTGACTTGTAATTATTCTTTCCATCAAGTTTCATCCCGATCCCTCCACTCTGCATTTCCCAAGTTTTCCGCCTCCGCCTCCCCCCCAATGTCACCGGATCCGGTCCGGATAAAACAGGACGTCTGAGACAGTAGGTTTTTCCAAATATCAAGTTTCATTAAGATCAATACAGCGGTTCGTAAGTTAAGAATACCTACATTTTCCGGATCCCCCTCCCTCCACCCCCCCCCCCAGATGGTCGCATCGTGGAAGGGACTATTTCCAATCGGGTCCCTGATGTGCCTGCCAAGTTTAATTGTACTAGCCTATGTGGACGTGCCGAACTAGCAAAACCGGGACCGACAGACCGACGGACGGACAGAAGTTGCGATCGCTATATAGAATGAAAAATATTATATTATATAGAAAATATAAAAAAGAATGACAAATTTCCTACCGACTTATGAATTGTGTCGTTCCAGAGAAAATCCACATCAATAAAGGAAAACGTCTTATATCACATTTATCACAACCCAGTCAGAACGAGCGAACCCGGGGTCAATTTGCTTTGCGAAAGTGTGGTAGTTTACACCTATCATGTACTCCCACCGAGCCGTGCGGTAATGAATGCATGGAGCTTATTTGACTCGGCATGCAAGTCAGCTGAGTCTTATTCTAGCGGTCGGCCCTTCTTGGCAAGGTCCCCTTCAGGCTTAAGCTAAAAAAAAATGAACCTGTTATCAGATTACAGGTTATTCCGTTTAACGCAGTGAACTATTATTCTGTTATTCTTATGCAACACTGTTATTCTTATGCAACAGATTTTGCTGGGTTTTTTTTTTAAAACAAAAGTAACGTCTCAATAACAAAGTAAGTCTTAACCTTTATTACTGACTTTTGGTTGTCAAATGTGTTGAAAGGTGTCAAATCTCAACCCATTGAACTCTTTTTCAGGTATGAGCACGTGAACAGTCTGAGTGCTGATCTGCCCTTAACCACTCAGGTGAAGGAGGTCGTAGTCAATGATGATCTGAGCCGCTTTGTCGAAGAGCCCGACTTTCATTATGTGGACTTCGCCAAACGAGGGGAACCCAGTGCCATCTCTACGTTTAGAGTACAAGTAAGTACTTATTTTTGTTCCCGTGTAACCCCTTGAAAAAGAAGATCAGGGGCGGATGCTCGTGGACTCCAATTCCTGCCCGGATTTTCGGCACCAAGGTTCGTTCATTCGTTTCATATGGCTCAGAATCAGTCCGGGAAATCCAGTCGTGTGTTCCATTGTGAGTTGCGGCTTTTCTTCATTTTCACAAATTTATTTTCATCAGTTCCGGCCTGGAATTTGAAGAATCTCAGCCGAAAATCATGGTGAAAATTGTCCCTAGACCACACGGGAAAAATCTGCATAAAGTTGAAATGGTGCGAGTCAAGATTACTTCCGCTTTGTAGACTCCGGATTTGTATTGATTTTATTTATCCATTCATTTATTTCCTCAATACTGGTGAGCAACTTAATATAATGTACAAACACAACTATATTTACATCAATTGATCCATTCAGTGACACTGTAGGCTAAATACTATTGGAAAAATATACACAAGCTTAAAAAAAATCGGAATTAAGATTATTAACGTCTTTCACTATTCACTTGTGAAAGAATGGGTATAGGCTGTGGATTTGGAGGGCTTCCGAAGCTTTTTTGTTAAAGTCTGTCAACTTTTTCTTTAGAATTAAAACTGGATCTTTTACTTTAAAGTCGGAGTCCCCGGTGAAGCGTGAACCCGCGTTCGTTAGGCAAATGGCTAAAACCAGAAATGTTAACTTAACATGTTCGTCTTTTTCGTTATCAAGACCTTGGAACCATATACAACCATTTGGAAACCGTGGAAGCCTCAAAACAGGTCGTCTTATGATCATACGTGATAAGCGTAAACCACATTGACCGGACGTATTGGCCGGCCGGACAAATGTTCTTTTGTTTTGTTTAAAGGCCAACGAAACTACTGAAAAACGAAGCGAATATTTTGGGAGGACAACCGACTCCCTTCTTCAGTGCCGATGAAAAATTTCGAAGAAAGATGCCAAAAAGTGAGGAAGACCATCAAACGAAACAGCAAAAATTACAACAACACAACAATTACAGAACTGTTCTCGATGGGTACTAGCGAGCAGGCCCGTATCCAGGAATTTATTTCGAGGGGGGGGGGTTGCCTGCTGGTCATACAAAAAAGTACAAAAAACACATAGATCAGAGGGAAAAGCCTATACAAATCATTATTTTTGTATGTTTCGGGGGGGGGGGGGGGGGGAGGCAACCCCCTAGCCCCCCCCCCTGGATACGGCCTTGCTAGCGAGTGACTGTTTTGTTTTCGTTTTCGGTTGTTTGTTGGTTTTCCGCTTTGTTTTGGTGTTGTTTCGTTTGATGGTCTTCTTCCACTTTTTGGCATCTGTCTTCGAAATTTTCCGTCGGCGCTGAAGAAGGGAGGCGGTTGTCCTTCCGAAATATTCGCTTCGTTTTTCATCATTTTCTTTGGCCTTTAAAACCCCCATTTCCGTCTGTTTTCTTGTGATATTTCGTGAAGCCTCCTTTTCATTTACACTGTCAGAAGTCAGAAGTATGATAACAGCAAGAACAAATAATCAGATAGAACCTCCGTCTCCCCATCTCTGTAATATGACCATGCGGAGTCGGATATTTCCCCGTACTCTATCCGATGCAAACGAGTGGAGGTTAGGAGCTATACGGTACATCACGTTTCATTACCTCTGCAAATAGCTACATCGATGTGAAGCCGCGTAGAAGAAACTTTCAAAGTCAAAGCGTGCCTCCTGCACTTATTGCTCTGTGGTGAGTAGAGTACGTACCTCTAGATCCGGTCACTTTTGTCGGGGTATTCATAGTCGCTGCATGGGACTTAAAGACGTAGGTTCTGTTTAATTTTTGACGACATTTAACATATGTATACGCGACCTTGTGTTAAATTTGATGACGGATTTCCCAGAAGTTTTATGTTACCACCCAGGATATTTATTTTCTTCTTGAGAATTAGAAACCCTAAGGGATGTTCTAGCCTCACTAGTTTCCCTTGGCTTTGATGAGAGACATCGAGAACTTGCATAACCGTTATTCCTGACCAATGAGCTCCCCGGTAGCGATTAGTGGAGCCGGTCCGCCACGAAAAACGCCAAAAACGGAAATTGCAAGAATCGGTCTAGCTGCGGTAAGAGCGTAAACTACTATATACGAAGTTCGATATCTCGGAGATGAGAATGGAACTATTAAGGACGTAGAACTAATCAGTAATATAGGTATGACTGGTCCTTTAACGGCTTCCCATTAAATGCGCCATTTTTAGCGGTATCGCGATATTTCGTCGGGTTAGATTTGACAGTGAACTTCGATGACATCCGACTGTCCATGTTTTACGAACTGTTGATGCCAAAAGTTCGTAAGAGAACAGGTAATTTCCGGGTGGCCTCGATTTCTCGTGCCTGAAACAACTCATGTTTCTGTTTCATCACTCGGATCTTATCCCGACCGTCGTAAGCAGCAAGATTGAGTTTCAGCTCATGAAATATGATTCCGCTTGATTTTCCTTACCTTACTTACGCCATTAAATCTGGCTTAGCAACGGGGTGTGTTTATAAACCGTAGATGCAGTATTATTCAATGTGTGATGAAGATACGTCAGGAACAGATTTGCTTGGTCGTTTTAACCCTGAAATTGTAATAATGAAAGAATGAATTTATTCGCAAAAAGCCCGTGGGACCATTGCGGGAAAAAAAAGTAAACGCAAAACAACACTTAAAAACTCAATATATACACGAAAAGGAGAGAACCCTTACCCGAAAAAACGTTCCTGATGCTCATAGTCTGCTTGAGGAACCTCCCAAGCCGACGTAGGTCACCACAATTTATCTTCCCCTTAATAGCTGCGTTTTTTATCGAAGTTTTGTTCGCCGTTAGCGTAGCCGGTTGCTTAATTTCCCTTTTCAAACGCCGTCGAAGTTCACCGTTTGCTTAACTAGTGTTTTTACGACTCCGGCGATCCTTGCCCGGTTGACGTTTCTTCGACGATTCAAGCAAATTTCGAACTAGCTAGCTCACAAAGACGGTCAGAGTTCGGAGGACGAAGGAACTGTTACCGGCCACCAAAAACGGTTATTAAACAAAGACCTTTGAGGTTGAAGGCAACTTCGTCCTCTATCCTATCATGCTGACAAATCTCTGTTCGCATCGCAAACCTTTCAGCTCAGCGTGTCTATCTACCGTACAAATGCAAATTCCTCCCCTAGCAGACCGCACATCGGGCAAAAGGACCAGAACATAAGAAATTAAAAGTATGTAGTGTTGGGTTTGACAAGTGTGCAGTTAGGTAGTTGAAATTAAAATTTGGCCCGGACACGGGGTGTTGTATTTTTGTGGTTGAAAGAAACACCGAAAGAAAACTAAGGGTTTGGGATTCTTGGATCCGGGATTAAACAAAGCTGTATCAGGACGCCGAAATCGAACAAATTCAGAAACGAGCCTGTAGAATAAGTTTTTGTTATCATTACGGTATGGGCATTTAGTGCGTTTTTTACCAACTTTTAAAGTTATTAAAGAATACGCTAATTTTAACCAGTTCAAGTCTGATTTACGTATTGAGTTGCTCGGTGTAGGTATCTTTTTCAAATAGAAGTATTTACGTGATCACTGTTGTTTTGTTTGGTACAAGGACTCATTCTCCACATTCTCTCTTCCTTTCTTTTTATGGTATTTGCCCTTCGGCCAAGTGCCATATAGCGATTGCAATTTCTCTGCAATCTCAATTTCTGCCTATTCATTCTTTGCCTCCACTTCGGTTTGTGTACTTTAAAGTCCCAAGGACCTTCAAATGGGAAACTGTTCCTGAATGTCTTGCCTCTGTCTTGCCAATCAAACAATATACAGAAACCCCTCCACTTGAGCGAAGCTGCAAGTGCCATAACAAGTCAGCAGATTCTGTCTCGGCACTTCATGGCAATGCTTGTTATGTATAATATTTAATGCATAACATTTTCAAAATCACGAGAGACTACATCCCAAGTATTGTCTCTTGAAATTGCGCATCCGTGTGTCATCTCTTCTGAAACTTCTGACAGTGTTGTCACTGCGCTGTGTTTAGCGTTAGGACGTGCTTCTAGCTTATAAAGCTTCGAATTCGGGGATGATTGCAAACGAGTTCACAAACTGAACCTTTTCATTTTTCTTTTCAGGACTTCAGTTGGGATGACCATGGATATTCGCTAGCCAATAGGTTCTACCCCAACGTTGCCGATTTCTTAGATGACATCTTTAAATTGGCTTTCACCATGACTTACCATACCCTTGGTCAGAGGCGCAATGTAGATACCACTCTGTTCAGACGGGCGATATGGAACTACATCCAGTGTATGTTTGGAATTAGGTATGTCAATGTTTAGATGGCATGACTATATGATGATGATATGATGATATATATTTGCACAAAAAGCACGAGGCTCATGTCATGGCAATACAGTAAAAATAAAATAAAAAAAATACATTAACCTAAACAAATACGATAGACTGCCGTCCCTCACACAGAGCTAGTACGATATCCGGAAGTTAGGAGCAGTAAAGAATTTCAGTTTTAATACAGTCCAGTTTTAAAACTGAACGATATTGCAACGCTCTGATCGAGGGGGATGTTCGTACCTTGTTCTGCTGAAGGAATGTAATTAAACACATATTCAAACAAAGTTTTAGGTAGACGAAGTTGATGGTGATGATCATTGGGCTAATGAGAACTAGACTGCATAGGAATATAGAGAACATGTAAAGATTGCTCGTACAGGTCTACGAAACTTTCCTGAGTGCGACATACATATCAACGTGACTGCTTGATTGAAAGGTTAGGTTTCCCAAACGCACCTCCGGAAATCGGTGCCACAACACTGTAAAAAAAAAATCTTGCAGTATTTGCTACTCGGTTTAATCTTGTCTTTACTTAGATACGATTATCCCTAATCCGGATTAATTTTATCCCAATAGAGATAAGATTAATCCCAGTAGCAACTACTGCATCCTTATTCGGAGAAACTTTTTACAATGTAGTTGGTATCTTTTCATCCTCCAGAAAGTGGCTTGGATCATTATCAATTATACAGTAATACAAAAGCCAGCCTTGATTTTTTAACTTTCAAACCACCGTTGAAAGGGGTTTTCGGGGTCCCAAAACGTTAGTGACGGAAAGCATACCTATGACTTCGTAAAGTTTGTCCGCGTCTGTTACCACGATAATTCTCGATTGTGGTATCTTTATTGTACATTTTCAAACGGTTGATTGGGGATAAATAGTAACGTGCTTTGGGGGTCTGCCCGAAGACGGGAAATCTCTGGAAATGTCAAATTTTCATTTTTATGGCACTTGAGCTAACTCAAGTGCCATATAGCGATTGTAATTTATGTCCGTCAGTCGGTCTGTCGGTCCCGGTTTTGCTAGTTCGGGCACTTCCAGATAAGCTAGGACGATGAAACTTGGCAGGCATATCAGGAACTGGACCGGATTAAATTAGAAATGGTCGATTCCCCGATCCGACCATCTGGAGCGGAGTGGAGGGAGGGGGAATCCGGAAAAAATAGGAAAAATTAGATATTTTTAGCTTACGAACGGGTGATCGGATCTTAATGAAACTTGATATGTGGAAGGACTTCGTGTCTCAGACCCTCCATTTTAAATCCAGACCGGATCCGGTGACATTGGGGGGAGTTGGAGGGGGAAACCGGAAATCTTGGAAAACACTTAGAGTGGAGGGATCCGGATGAAACTTGGTGGAAAGTACAAGCAAAAGTCCTAGATACTTGACTGATATAACCGGATCCGCTCACTTTGGGGGAGTTGGGGGGGGGGGGAGAAGTCCGAATTTGTAGTGATCCCGCGAGTTCCGCGCTTCCTGATGTGCTGGGATGATGGAAATTGACAGGCATGTCTGGGACCCGACCAGATTAAATAGGAAATCGTCAATTCCCCGATTCGACCATCTGGGGGGGGGGGGGGAGTGGATGGAGGGTGAAGCCAAAATTTGAGGTATTTTTAGCTTGCGAACGGGTGATCGGATCTTGATGAAAGTTGATATTTAGGATGACCTCGTGTCTCAGACATCTCACTTTAAATCCGGGCCGGATCCGATGACACTGGGGGGAGTTGGAGGAGGGAACCGGAAATTTTGAGAAACGCTTAGAGTGGAGGGATCGGGATGAAACTTGGTGGGAAAAACAAGCACAAGTCCTAGACACGTCATTGACAAAACCGGACCGGATCAGGGCACTGTGGGGGAGTTGGGGTGGGGGTCCGGATTTCTAGCAATCCCGCGAGTTCGGCATACTTCCTGATGTCCTAGGGCGATGAAACTTGGCAGGTATGTCAGGGATCCAAACAAATTGACTTGAGAACAGCCGTTTCCCTGACCCGACGATCGTGGGGGGAGTAGGTGGATGGGGTGTCCGGAATTTAGTGGCGTGCATAACTTTTGAACGGGTGATCGGATTTGAATGAAACTTGTCTGGTGAGCTATCACCTCGGACGTTCAGTGTCACGTCCTGGTCGGGTCCGATACCTGTGGGGATGGGGGGGTGGAAAACTCAAGAAACTCTAAAAGCAGAGGGATTGGGACGAAACTTAATGGATGGAACAAGCATTAGGCCTAGATGAAATTGACGGAGCCAGATGGTTTCGGGGCTCTGTGGGGGGAGTCGGAGGGGTTTTCTAGGAATTCCGGTATTCGTGAGTTAGAATAGTTCCAGATGTAAAACGACAACGAAACTTTGCAGGCATATTAGCGACCCGAATTATCTTGACTTAAGAACCTAACACAACATACCCCTGGAAACTTCCGTTCCTAGATCCGAGCATTTTTTGGGGAGCAAGAGAAGAGAAATATGGAAATTGACTTCTATGAATTGCAAACGAGTGGTCTGATTCGGTTGAAACTTCATGGGTGATACGAATCGATGGCCTCGACATGTAAAACATGCGTTCGAACCATATGCGACCACGGTTAGGGGAATTGGGGGTGGGGGGACTTTTGACATGCACAAAAACCAAACGGATGGACCGAATGAGATGCAAATTCGACAGTGCCGAGTTTATGCGGCCTAGATTTGTTATTTGGCGTCCGGGCCGGATTCGGCCAAGGTAGGGGTGGTACTGGAAACTTGCAGATAGGCTATGCTCCAATTTCAGTAAAACTTGATGGACAGGAACAGGGAATTCAGAGATTGGGCCCCAACCGGCTCCAACAACGTTGGTGGGAGGGGGGGGGGGTACCGGAACTTTCCAAAAATGCTCAGATTCGAGTGAAACTTGATAGATGGTATAAAAGAAGATGCTTTAGGTGGTCGATTTTTTTTATTCCGAACCAGACTCGGCCACGGTAAGTGGAGATAGAGTGAGTACCGGAAATCGTGTAGCACGTCTAGGGATCAAACAAATGGATTTATTGGGATGAAAGTTTGAACAGTCATGTGTATTTGCTACAGACAATCGAGACGATGCCGGAACTCCTCAGAAATGAGTGAAACTAAATATCCAGATCCAGATAACTGGTTTTACGCATCTGTAGCATGAGACGCGAAAACTCTTTCGGAGCATAACGAACATGGAAAATAGTGGAATATGGCAAATGCAAAGATGAGTGAGGTGTCGTTCTTGTACAGCCTACTCGTACAAGTGCCATATGAGCTCGTAGCTCTTGTTTCAAATTCCATTTTTGGGATCCCACGAAACCTCTGGTTTTCTTGTTCTGGTGTGTAGTTCTGTTTGTTCTCTTTCCTTTTTGTGCTTGTGTCTGGGGGTGGGCGGGTTGTGGATGTTACTGAATTTGTTTGTATCTGCCTGGTCGATCGTTCAATTAATTGGTTATTAGATACCATTACGTTGATATTCTTTCTTTTTCAGTGATACTCCGTTTGATGGGTCATAAATAAACTAGTATTATTATTACTAAATAGCATTAGCAAGAAACAAGCCACACAAAAAGCAATATTAAATAGCAAGTAGTACTGGTGCAGAGTTATTTCGGGTTTGACCGGAGAAAAATTGGTTCAAACCCTTCTCAACCCGTACATACAGGAAATAATGGAACAGTCGCTGCACGCAACCGCCAACGCAGAGCTAGACTTACCCAAACTCTGCCCAAAACAAAAATAATAAAAAAACATGCCGCTTGTAGGGCGTCTTATTTGAATACTGTTCTTGAAACTTCTAAAGAAACCTAATAAAACCACATGAGCTTAATGCTATGTCGTTGCGAGATGTATTTTATTTTATCCGCGAGCTTTCACTGATCTTTGAACAAGTAGCTTCTATCGTTGTAGGGATCTTGAGGGATCAAAGGTGCTGCTTCCAAGAAACCTTTATTCCTACTTTTCAAAGGCTTCCTTTCCCTCCAACCGTAGAGATAACAATCAATTTAAGTAGGGGAAGAACCGACTGTGAAGATGGAGAAGCGAAGACGCGAAAACACGTTGCGGTTAACTTTCAGTCGAGGATAGTCTAGCTATTTATTTAGAGATGGAAGCGAGAGAAAATTGACATATTTGTCGGTGAAAGAAACACGAACTCTAGGTAATGCTCAGTCACTTTCTTTCGAGCTAAATCGCTGAAAGTACAAGTCGCATCCGCCGTTTTTAAAGATTACAAACCCGTCCCGGATGTTTTTTGCCTCACGCGGCCTCCATGTCTTTGGTGAAAAAGATGGAAAAACTTGCATATCTTGTATTCCTGACCAGTGAGCTCAATGGAAAAGATAATAACGGGAGTCTGATCCGCCTCGGAAAGCTTCAGACGGGAAAAATGAAAGAATCAGTTTATCTCCATGGGGGTGAATAGACATTTATTCGAAGTTCCAAATCAGGGAAATGAAAATGGGTGGAACGATTAGGGACGTAACACTAATCAGTAATGTAGGTGTGATCTTTAAAGCGAGAGTAAGCGGTCGTATAAAACCAATACCATTTTACGTTATCTTCTCGTGAAACAGCGGGTCAGAAATGAAATATTCTTGGCGTTCAACAGTTGAGTTCAGTTCATTTATTAAATGCAAAAATATAAGAACAAAAGAAGTTTCGACTCCTAAAGCTCCATGGCCCGTTTGCTAAACTAACCACCAAATAATCAAGTAATAATCACTAATCAATAAAACAAAAGAGAACAACTGAAGAATGTTTTTGTTTTGTTTCCACCTACCTCTTCATCCTCATAACATTTAGTACAAGGATGCACGACCTCGCATTAAATGTCATTAAAGTTTTGACATTCTTTCCTCAAGAATTTCTGGAGAGCGAGTGAATTTCTGTCAGCCGCTCAGTTTCGAAAGAGAAGACCAAGTGTGATGGCGCTAAACCATAAGTCAGCGGAGATTTTTTGTGGGTAGACTTTACCTCAGCCTATTATTCGCGGTCAGTGACGTTTTTGTGACGTCATGAAAGATTGAAAGATAGGGAAATTCAGTTAAATTAATTTTGCAGAATATATATTTGTATATAAGTATATATATAGAGAGAGAGAGAGCCGAGCGGCCAGCGAGGCGCCGGACTCGTTTACATTTATAAACCGTTGTAGGGACAATCTTCTAGTGTGACGCCACGGGCCACGCGTAATAGGCTGAGGTATAGTCGACACCATTTTCTTATAGCGATCAGCCCATTTTATTTATCTATTATTAAATTTGGCATTAAGCTTTTAGTTTGTCGCCAAAATGGTCCTCTTCAGGCTGAAGCTGGAAAAACGAACCTGGAGTCATTCTCCTAGCTTGCCAAGAGTGGCCGAAATATCATTACAGTAAATCTCAGCTGACATCCGTTTAGCGCTATCTAAAATGTTCGCAGTCAGCTTAGGCTGAAGGAGTACTTTTGAAGGGAAGATTTTCTGATTGTCATAAGTTTATTACAGGTGGGATGATTACGACTACGGAGAAGTGAATCAGCTTTTGGATAGATCGTTGAAGACCTACGTAAAGACAGTTGTCTGCTTTCCCGAACGAGTGTCGAAGAAGGACTTTCAGACGGTGCTTCGAGAGTTCAAAACTTCTGAAAGGGTAAGAGGTTTTATGGGTCGACGAAAGGAAAGAGCCCTGTCAAGGCCCTATGCCCCCCCCCCACCCAAAAAATAAATAAATAAAACATACAAAAGTAATCGTATTTTATAGGCTTACCCTCTGATCTATGTCTTTCACTCCAAAAGTTAAAATCTGAAAGGGTAAGAGCTTTTCTTGGGTAGGGGTAGCCTTCCAGAGGCGCCATTTGGCTCCTCCAGGGGTTTGGGGGTGGGGGGGGGGGGCAGCTACCCATGAAAAGTCATTAATCTGGGAGGAAGAACGTGATTTGACAAAATTTGTACAGCCAATTGTGAGACATTTGATCTTAACAAGGTCTCTCTCATTCAAATTTTGACCTCTGCAAGCCGAGCTAATGACAAGGACCGACGCCGGTACCCCTCCCCCCCCCCCCTTCCCCAGTGTTTTCGCGAATTGACGCCCCTTAGCGGATAGTCGGATTTTTAATATTGCATCATCAAAGGCCTTCGTCTCTACCGATCTCGATGAAATTAGGACTGGTCGGACAAAGTAGATTTAATAATCTTTATGAGTTTAACCGAATAGGACTGAGAACCGACGGCCTAGTTACACATTACTTATTCACTCTAAGAGGCATGAAATCCCGATAAAATGCGCTACTTCATTTGTCCGTTTTTCACGGACAGTCGATTTCATTGAGCGAACCTATTCTTTCATATTTGTATTAGCTGTATGGGCTTGTCCCTCTACGATTGAAATACCTACCAACTACATATATAAGCCCTTGATGAAAGGCAAAATAACAAGAGCTGTAAGCTCATATGGCACTTGCAAGCATATCTAGTAAGAAATACCCCAACAAGAAAAAATTAAGGGGGCTGAAAATTCAACCTATGGTTTCACTTTAAATATAAAAACTGGAGACAGAAATCAAAAGGAAACAAGAAGGAAAAGAAAAACCAGGAAGGCTGAGTCAGATGGAAGTATTCGATTAAGATGCGCCAAACTTGCAAAGCCGGGTCAGAGGATGGAAGTGACGGTCAAAAGTTTTTTTTTCACTTTTCGGTTAAGATGCGCACTTTAAGGGTGCTAAAAATTAATTTCTAAGCAAAACCCTTGAGGCAAAAAGGTTCATGTACTCATGGCGATCTTGAAAAAGTAAATTTTGCTTAAAGAGTATTTTTTGTATTTTGCGGTTAAGATGAGTTCTTTAAGGAATGGTTGGATCGGAGAAGTGACGATGTCAAGGTTCTAATACTCCAGCAAAGTTGTATCGTCCTATCACATCTGGGAGTACCTTAACTCACGATCACCGGAATTCCGGACACCCCCCCTACAGCCCCCCCCCCCTCAGTACCCGAATCCGATCCAATTCTGTCAGTGATGCACCTAGGATTTGTGCCTGTACGTCCCACCAAGTTTCATCCTGATCGCTCCACTCTATGCGTATCACAAGACTTCCGGTTCTCCAATCCACCCCCCCCCCCCCCACCCGAGTTCATTGGATTTGGTCCGCACTTGAAATGGGACATCTGAGACATGAGTTCTTTCAAGATATCAAGTTTCATTAAGATCCGATAACCCGTTCGAAAGTTATGCATGCCACTAATTTTCGGATTCCGCCGTCTCCCCCTCCCCCCAAGACGGTCGGATCGGGCGAGTGACTCTTTCCAAGTTAATCTGGCCGGGTCTCTGATATGCTTGCCAAGTTTTATCGTCCTAGCCCACCTGGAAGTACGTCAACTACGGATCGCCGGAATTCCGGAACCCCCCTCCAACTCCCCCCACAGTGTCCGAATCCGGTTCAGTTCTGTCAGTTATTCATCTAGAGCTTGTGCTAGTTCTTCCCACCAAGTTTCCTCCCGATCGCTCCACTCCGAGAGTTTCACACGATTTCCGGCTCCCCCTCCGACTCCCCCTCAGATTCATCAGATCCGGTCCGGACTTGAGATGAGGCATCTGAGACACGAGGTCTTCCCAGGTATCAAGTTTCATTAAGTTCCGATCACCCATTCGAAAGTTACGCATGTCCCTATTTTCTGGATTCCGCAACCTCCCCCTCCCCCCACGATGGTCGGATCGGGCAAGTGACTATTTCCAAGCTAGTTTGGTCGGGTCCCTAATATGTCTGCCAAGTTTCATCGTCCTAGCATATCTGGAAGTACCCTAACTCGCAAACACCGGACTAACCGACCGACCGATCGACGGAAAAGTGATCGGTATATGGCACTTGGCCGGAAGGCAAGTGCCATAAAAATGTGAGATCTTGCAAGACATATTTCGTAACATCATTTTCCTACTTTCTACAGGCGTAACTTTTCCGAGCTTAGCATCTTTTAACCCCTGAAATAAATTCTCCGCGTCTTGGTGAATTTTGGGTTGTCATGCAAGCAGCACAAACTGAACGTTGTTATTAGAGCCCCGGGTGAAAAATACTAAATCCCTTAGATGATTCAAAATATTTCAGTGTATTCAGATATCAGACGGAAAAATAAGCTGCCTTTTCAGTTAAACTTTAATGTATTTGAAGCCTTTAAAGTTTAACCAAAAAGGCTGAGATGGGACAATCTAGTTACCCATCACTTATTCACTTAAATAGGTTTGAAGACCCGATGAAGATGCGTTACTTTTTTGCTCCGCTATTCACGAATAATCGATTTTCATATAGTGGAATTTTCTCGGATTTGTGGTACCTTTATGCGTTTCTAACTGTGTTGTATGCTTGACTTAAAAGGTTTATGAAGATGAAGTGCTCACGCAGTGAGCTACCTTCCCCAAGATCATCCCTGGCCACTGAAAAGCCACGTTTCGATTGAGATCCAAATTTTGCGCGTCATAGTAAATTTTGCGTTGTAGGGAAGGCTGTAGATGTTCGGAACATCATTCTAGAGCAAACAGTGAAAACAAAAATCCCTTTTGCACAGTCCTAATAATACAGTGTATTCAGTTAAATGATGCAAAAATAAGTTGGCTCTTCAGTTAAACTTTTAACCGATTCAGCATTAAAGTTTAACCGAAAAGGTCTAGGATACGACAATCTAGTTACCCATCACTTGTTCACTTAAATAATCTTGAAAACCCGATGAAAAAGCGTTAGTTTGTTTTTCTGATATTTCCGAATAAGCGATTATACCATTGTGCTTGCCGCTCTTCCCGTTTTTGTGATAGCTCTATGGTGCCTGGAACATTTGGCAACAACACCAGCAGCAAACAAATAAATAAACCGGTGTCGACTAAATTGTGACGGAATTCCATACAAGCGTGATCGTGTACCAAATAAACAAAAAAGTGTCTGCAGTGCCAAAAACAAACTAGATATGGCGGAACTTCGTTTCTGCTAGTGAAGTGTCTTGTGTATTGATAGTGGCTGCCCGATTTTCATCATCAGCAACTGTTGCATCAGATGGAACACCTTTAGCAATGTCTTGGCACCTTTATTACAGGGTTGGTGGGAGATACAGTGTTTAATTAAATTACTGGTCTCTCTCAACCTTGTGGTTACGGACCAACATTCGACAAACCTTTGCCACCTGTTACTTATCTGAGGTAAATCCTTCCTTATTCCTTTGAATCACTAAGAATGGCCGATTCAGTCAGGATTGAGCGGGACTGTATGGCTGCCAAATGGCCTAACATTGTCGGAACCGTTCTATCCTAATAATAAGATTTTTTTCAAAAAATGGAAAGTAGAATTGCATAACATTTCAGAATCACTAGAATTTGCTTGTATTGTTGTACAATGCAGGGAAAGGAGGGGTACCTGACCTCAAAAAAAAATATTCTTTGAGCCCAAGCTGACTTTGAAACATTTATTCATACATAAATGTATTTGAAACATACATTTATTACCTGACCTCATTTTACACTAACTCAATTTTTCAGCGAAAATGTTTAAATGAAATGTGCATGCTGTCTGACGGTCAAGAGGTAAAATATGACTTTTTTTAATAAAAAAAAAAACTTCTGGCTGGGCGCGAACCCTTATTAATGTGTTCAAAACACTCAAATTTTGTGCCTTTTCTTTGTTTTCAAGCTGCTTTGTAAAGGTATTTTCGGGTCATCGACTTTGGTAACTGAAGGGATCTTTTCTGAAAAGAAAATATGTTTAACTAGAAATACTGAAGCAATATATATCTGTCAATTTTGTAAACCATTCAATTAGCTTCGATCTAGTGTGTTTGTCATATTTGTTGGTTCCGTTTTTAGCCAGATAGATTATTCTGAAGGCAAGACTTCTCTGGAAAATTGAAATCTTGTCTGAGGTTGTCAACCCCTCCTTTAATGCAGAGTATGCGATTCAACGCCTTTCACACTTTTTTCCCCTAACTTTGCTGTATTCCACTCTTTCTTGCTTATGAAAAAGTTTTTCGCAAATTCTAAACTCTTCCTTCTTTCATTTGCTAGTTTAAATGAACTAGCAGCAAGGTAAAATAATTTTTACGAAGTTGTCGGCTAGTTTGAGTGTCTGACCTACCAGTCAAGGAAAAAATCTGATTTGTTATATATTGACAAAAAAATTTGTTGATTTCCAGACTGTTATATGTTTGTTTGTGAATGCTTGGAGCTTTGAAAAAAAAACAGAGCCGAAAATATTCAGTGGGACTGCATAACCTTGTCAAAACCATTCAGACCCAATACTATAAATTTTCTGTTCTATTTCCCACCATTCAGTAATCCCTAGGATTTGCCTGTACAATGCAGATAGAACAGTAGCAGCATGCTTATTTGGACACTTCTCTAAATTTTCCAAATCTTGGCTCTGTTTACAAAACAGTTGACAATATAGTGAAATATCAAATTTCGTATCAGTAAATAGGAGTCTCTTGCAGCAATTTTCCTGTCACAAAATGAAAAGTTGTTTTTACCTACATTCTTTGAATTTAAATTTTTCCTTCTTTAATTTGCGGGTTCAAATTGACCAACTGGAGGTAAACAAAACAAAAAATGGAATGAGTTGTTTGTCGGTTTGAGTGCTTGAAGTATCTGTGAATGATAAAGTATGTACACGCTCGTTACCTATTGACAAAATATGTTGAGTTTCAGACTGTTGTGTTGTTTTGTGAAAGCTTGGAACCTTGAAAGAAGAAACAGAGCAAGGAGGAACAGAGCCTAAACTGTTCAAGTCTTGGATGAAACCTAGCAATTAGTACATATACTAGCATTTTGGCACCTTTGTTACGTTGGGTGCAGTATTGATATTTGATTTGAACCGCTGGTGTCTCTTAACCCTGTGGTTAAGGACCAATATTTAACGCACCTTACCTGAACAATATTTTAGCACCTTTAGCACCCACCATTCTAAGCACATTCCAGGTTTCACCTTCAGCTCAGTTTGCCTTCCATCCACTGTGTCCAAACCCTGACAACCATCAAGATGCTAAAAAATTGTATCAGTCTACAAACTATGTTTGTCCAGACAAGTAGCCCATTTATTAGGCCAAACTACTGAAATGCAGCTGCTCAGAATAAAGACCAGTCTATTTTTTTTTACTATTTTACGCCAAAAACACAATGAAGCACTTAGAATAAAACCGTATATCTCTTTAGCTTCATGAGTTTCAAAACATTTTAAAGCCCATTATGCTTCACTAAATTTCATCCAATCAGGTGCAGTTTTGACTGATGATGACCAACACAGCTGTTCGAATGTAACTGGCACAAGGCAAGCCTGCAAGGCTGAAATCGCCAGGTCCATATTATCCTGAAAGTAATCATAAAATTAGAATGCAAGTTTATGTTTGAATATAAAGCTTCATGCTACTGTTTCTCTATGGCTTCCCCGTCTTCTTCTTCAAACACACAGCTATCTGAGCACTGAGCAGTCCTCGCATAGTTAATTAACCCCCCAAAATACCCCGTTTATTGGTATATAGATTATATTATTTTCAAAATACTGAACACTGTCAGTAGTTTCATAACAGATAACACAAGGATGCTCAGGTTCAATGGACAACACTCAACAGACAACACCTTGGATGTAATCTGTTGTGTTTGAAACTCGTTATGGGTGGATATGTTATCGTTATGGGTGTAATATGTCTCGTATATGTTATGCATAATAAGCATTGCCAGGAAGAGCAAGAAAGGGAGTAAAAGTGAAAGAAGTATTACATAATTTTAGTAAGGACGAAGCCAACCTGGTCCAAAAAAAACTGGAACCAAAATACAACGAATATTTGCTTTCAAAGTAGATACTAGTTTTGGGCAAGAAAGGTAATATGAAGAAATGTATGATTTTCGTGAGGATGAAGGGGAGTTAGTTTCGACTTACACCTTGACAGGGGTGTAACTAACATCCTGGGAGGGGGGAGGGGCTATGCTAATTAACAAGCTTCAAAGATTCAATCCTAGCTAACAAATTCTTGCCATTAGCTACCGGCATGATAATTACCATCTGCAAGCACGTAGGTGAATAAGAGCTTTTTGAACATCCAAGCCCTTGTAAGTAGCTTCTGAGGTGTGAACACTCAACTCGCAATTCGCCTTACACCAGTTCAGCGCTCCAAGTGGACTAGTTTCTGCCAATCCCCCATTGTCTCAGAATCAGTACTCGTATAGACACACTAAGCAGTCGGATTCAAAGGGATTGGGTAACTTTCAGTTTCTGCTACTGAGACATAAGCAAAACGTCCATTAGGGACTCAGATTGCTTGTTTTCTACTCATGAACCTGTGGATCTATTTTACTCTGTCAATTGCTGTGGTGAGGTAGAGGGCGATTTACAGAAACTAGTCCGCTTAGAAGCGGTGAACCGGAATATGGCGAATTTCCGAATACTGAAGTTTCATTTGTAACAGGGGTTGCATTTTTAACCACTGACAGAAACAATTAAAGCTCATTTTGCATTCTTCTCATATATTCCCTTATTATGTCTTAAAGGACACCTCGCACTACAGAGTGTTTCTGCTATTTTGGGATATTTGACTACTTTACAACTTAGCTTTCCTTACAGAAAATTACACAAGGCTGTAGCTTTTCTTGGCCTCTCCTTACAGCCCCTCACCCTGGATGGCAAACTCGGCAAAATTTGCATAACCAGTTTTCGCACCAATGAGCCAACAGTGTTGGCCTGTTTGACTATCCTCTCATTTTATTTTTCCCCCTGCTAACACCCCCAGAATACCTAAAAAAAAAAAAGAATCCTAATACATGTGTCACAAATGCCAATGCAAGATCTACAACTGAAAAGCTAGAAACCTACCTAATGTGATACTCTTCTTCATCAAGTTGGTTGAAACCAGCTGTTACCAACAAAGCTTCTATAGATGCGGCGCAGAAAAGTGATTGCCTTTAGTCACCTGTGTCCTCTGATTGCTGGGGGGTAGTAACTATGGGTTGATCTTGGAAGGGTGTTCTGAACTTCTCAAGGCTCGACTGCACTTCAACCTAAAATAGAAACAGTTTTCAAAGGATGGAATTTCTAGCCAATTACACTGTAAAAAGTCTCTCCTACATCGGTCTTTAGAGGTTGCACATCACCAAGTCCGTGATTTTTATTTCGAATTCGGAGCGTTAAAATCCGAATACAGGATTAAAATGCTAAAATGCGAAACGCTGCAGATTAAGTTATCCTAGTCTGCAGTATTTTGCATTCTAGCGTTTTAATCCTGTATCGGATTCTAACTCTCCGAATTCGGATTTTAACCGTCCGAATTCGGATTTTAACTCTCCGAATTCGGATTTTAACTCTCTGATGATGTGTTATGTGCAACCACCAAAGTCCGATGTAGGAGAGACATTTACAGTGTAGTTATCTTGTCACAGTTCCTCCAAACATTTATATGTGGCCTCACCAAGAAGTATGACTAGATAGTTTCTTTGAAGAGCCAGACCATGTTTTTATATGCTACCCAAAAGTCTCAAGCAGTAAGACTGGTTTGGTCTCAAACAGGGAGCGGCGAATCAGCATGGTACCAGATATACATAACAAAGTCATCCCTGTTGTTTGTATGGTTGAGAGTCTTGATTACCTCCTAGTAAACCAACCATTGCTAATTTTTTTCTCATAAAAACCCGACATATGTAATGTATATTTTGATGACCTAGCCTACTACAAAGCGATTATTATTGGGTTTTTCTTATCAAGAAGATATTCAACAGTTACCAATGAGTTGCGATTCGGCACGTTGACATTTTGCTTCTGCATGATTTATGTTGGTATACTGTCTGTGCAGATGGTGTCATTATGGGCTTACTGGTTAGGTTTGTTTTAAGCCTGTTCATTTACTGATTTCATTTGTGAAAATAAAGCAAACAAGAATATAGAATATGCACTGTGTAGGACAGAATCCACAGTAGGTATCTGCAAAGGCAAACAGTGCAAGGATTGCTGTGATGATCGATTATTTGCTTGGTGTGCTAGCTTTTTGCAAGGGACCTAAGGCTGAGTATGTTCCAGGCTGTCTGGCATTCCATTCCCTTTTTGGCTCTTTTCACATGGTACAGGCAGGTCGATGCCAGTCCATTTTCTTCAGAAATACAGAATTGGACTGACATTCTCGTCAAAGTACATTGAGGCTTGCTTGTTTCATATTTGAAGGCAAAGCAACAGACTTCTCTGTTGCAGTGTGTAAGATTATAGCTGGTAACAACAACAACAAGCATGCAAACAAGATTGTAAACAAGGTGTAGGCTATTCCCAGAAATCACATGATCTGCAAAGGCAAAAAGTCCAAGGATTGCTTCTGGGATTGACTATTTTCTTGGTAGGCTAGCTATTTGCATGGACCTAAGGCTGAGTATGTTCCAGGCTGTATGGCTTTCTATTCTCCATGGCTTTTTTTCACAAAGCCAGTCATTTTTCTTTAAAAATGTAGAATCGGAACGTCATTCTTGTCGTAGTATATTGAAACATGATATGAACTTGGTCTTTTTAGGTTGTGAGAAGCCAAAGGACTAATTTGAATTAATAGGTGTGTGGTACTACATATGTGGTGTATTTGCTTGGCTTTATTTCTATTTATTCATTTTTTTACCTTATTTTTTTGAAAAGCACAAGGGTAAAAAAGGCTTTCTTCTTTGCAACTCTTTGAGGAACCCTGAGTGCGCAATTTACTTGGATTAAAAGTGACTTATTTGCAGATGACTTGACTTCGCTACGCTAAAGTCTAGTTTATTTTTAGCCAGTTTAGGTCCATCACTAGTTTGTCCTGTTTCTTCGGTATTATTTGAAGATGCTTTATGGAAAATTGGTATAAGAGTATTCTACAAACCTGTAAAGATTCTGTCGTTCCAAGGGGACCATGTGACTTCATAAAAATTCCTCCATTGACTCCACTCCGTTGAAGAACACTGGAAGATTTCCTTGACACGGCAAGTCTTCTGGTTGTTACCCTTGTCAGTAGGCAGTCTTCTGAGCTGTTTTTATAATCAAGGATTGAGCAGCGACTGATTCTGACCTCGACCAAAATATGAGCTTGAAAAATCACGTTTGGTCGACATTTTAAATTTTCGCGGGCGAATTGTGGACGGATTCACCATGGGAAAGCGTCCACATTCCCAACGTCCCTACTGAAGACTACTGTGGACAGAATGAAAATCCCTAATGGGTGTTGTAATAATTCAATGTGTTTGAATCTAAGATGTAAAAATAAGTTGCCTGTTCAGTTAAACTTTAACTGCCGTTGTTTCAAGCTCTAACGATTATTAGCCAAACTCCACTTGTACACTTCTATGGGGGATCGTGATTTTGTAATTTAAAATTGAAGGTTAATCTAATGGTAAGCAACTAACTTTGTAGCTGGGACAGACGTGAGTAATCAGCACCTGAGCCAAATAATACTAGGGAGTAGCCCAAGACTTTGCTTTCCATGCATAAAAAACGGCCTTGCTCGTAGCGCCGCCCACTACGCTTGCGACATTTAAAGCGAGACAAACTTGCGGTTAGAGATTCTAGTGCAGCTAAGATGCGGTCTGTAACATCGAGAAAACTGGGAAGTTCGCATCTTTGTTTTTGATGTGTTCGGAATATTGAGTTATCGGAGCCAACGCCGGTGCACGGCTGATTGAGTTTCAGTAGGGACGTTACTTATCACGAGTGGTGCTGCAATCCGAGTGTGTGTCACTTTTTTCAAGTTTTGGCGCTTTTCCCTAGTCTTATTTCGCTCTGCTCTGCGCGGAGATAGAAACCGCTGGTATTTTAAAATATGTGAAAAAATTATCTTCACTGAAACGTGAAAAATAGAAATAATACTAATTTATTTTCTTTTTCTTTTATTTTTTCTTTAAGTCGTTTCACTAATTGATAAGCTTCTTTTTTTTTTTAGATCCACATCAATTTGATGATGCTGGAAGCTCGTATACAAGCAGAGCTGCTTTATGCTCTGCGTGCTGTCTCCGTGTATATGAGGTAGTTGATACAGTGATTTAGTGATAATTTTTTTTTTCTCTTTTTCGTTGCGCTTTTACGTATTCTGAGTGATAGTGAAGGGGAACCCATCACAAAAGCAACGAAGGAATGTATTATTGGCGTATCGTCTACAGCGTAAGGAAGTAGAGACGAGGAATTGAGGTGTCCCCAAAATATAGCTGAACTAATTTGGGACCCGCTCCAAATTCACATCTATCAGATTTTTTGTCTTTCCTAGTGAGTCTTCTGAAGGCTTGACCCGAGATTTTAAGGGTTAATGCTGAATCTTGCTCTCTCTTGGGTCCACCTACTTCGGTTATGTAGTCACCAACAGTCGTGAGCTGGAATTGTCTGCACCATCATCAGTTCTATACGAAAAAGTGACATTTTTTTAGTTTGATGATGAAAGTGCAGAAAACCCGGCCGGGAATACCCGATGGTTTAGACCGTTACATAAAGCCAATCATTTTCGAAAAAAGAAACAGTAAATACTGCTGCACCTGGAGCCATCTAGGAATCAGTTTGGAGTTGCCGATTTCGACAAGATCGCACAAATTAGCCCTAGATGGCTCCTCCAGTCCAGATAATCGCTGAAAGGCAATAAAAAAAAAATCGCTCAGTCCCCTCTAAATGTTGATTCGTACATTCCTTTGCCTGCTGAGTGATGAGTTCCTGGGACGTTTGGCCAAGACAGGGACTAGGTCAAAATTCGATTGATAATGTGTTGAAAGCGTACCTGTTAGACTAGAACGGGGCGTTTCCCATCCAGTGAATGTTTGTCCGCATATCCCTACTTTGCAGGTCGTTGTAGGCTCGGAAATGTGTGGATTATTATCCGGTAGAGTATGAATATCCGCTGTTGGGTTCTAGGTGAAAGAACAGTGAAGTAACGTGGGGGTTTCCGTGGCGTTTCTTAGTTTCCGCACATTTCCTGTCCACGATGATGGTCTCGATTCTAGGTCTGTTTTTGTCATCACTTGCGATTTTCTGGGCATATCACTGCAGTGATGTTTCATTCCAGTTTGTTTTTGATCCGTGTACGACAAAAAAAAGGGCGAAACGCTCTAAAGATGGAGTATGAAAAAAAAAAATTATTCTTCACAAACGTCATAGAAACAATTCTGACCAGGGGTGAGAAAAGATTGACGCAGTAAAATGAGTAACTAGCAGTTGTTTATCAATTACAGAGCTAGAACTAAACGGTATCTGCCAATCAGGGAACCAATTCTCGTCCAAGGGGGTAACTATGAAAAGATTTTGGTAAACCGAAATAAGCTCCAAATTCTGAGATTCAAAAAAAAAATTAACTTAAGTTTAAGTGTAAAAAACAACTTCAGCCAAAATAAACCAAGGAGACTCGCAGGCCGAAGTAAATGCTAACTGGGGTGAAGTTACCAGTATCGGGAACAAACTCAGTTATATGCCCCTGGTAATCGAAAGCGCTGATCTAAGCAATCCTGGGCCCTTTGTTTTAGTAAGGGCCATTGCGGTAAGGAGTCTTCTTTACATTTTATCAGATTTGAATTTGATTTCTTCATATCGTGTTTCCAAGGGCGATTCTTGCAGTCGGAAAAGCTCCGCTGGGTTGTGCGCCTGCTGAGTTTACTACTTCAGCCAAAACTTGCCTCGCGTTTCACGGGTATCGCGGAGTTCGGCTCCTTTTGGAAAAGGAAGCGAATTGTTCTGGAAAACTAATCTATGAGAGGAGTGGAAGAGATCTTGGAAGGCTGGAGAGGCGGAACCGCTTTCCACGAATCCTTGCGCGTTGCTTTTCGGAAAGCGAGTCCGCCAGAAAGCCGGAATCGCCCTCACGTTTGAAACACGTTAAGACTGCTATCATGTGACATAGTATGGATAGTGCTCTGTAAGTTCGCTGTAGTCGGAATTTGTCCCTTCTTGTGTAGGAGTATTCGAGCTTTAAGGTTACTAAGGTCTCAACCTGCAAATCGGTTGTAAGACCTTTTGCCGGAAAGTGTATCAGACTTGGGGTGCAAAACGAAACTGTGGCGATGGGTGGGCATTTCTGAAGCTTAAAATCCCTTAGGGGAGTCAGAGATGTAAGACACACAGTCCGGTTTTCACAGTGGGATGCGAATTTTCCTCGTTCTCTCCGAAATTTTGACGCAGGTTTTCCAGAAGTGACGCGAATTCTGCATGCGCATTTTCGGATTCGAAATCTTACCGGAGTGTGCGCGCACGTAGTAAAGCAGAATAGTAGCTATTTTTCCACAAGGGTAAAGTCCAGTGAGATAGTAGTCTTAATAAGTCTTAATGAGCCCAGGCATGGCGCTTCCCTAGTGTTGTGCCCCTTATCCCCATTATCTCGCTTGGGCAGACTCGTTCTTCTGTTGCGTTTGCGTTAAAACGCTGCCTCTCCTGACGGATGGGTCACTCTGAGGTATCATTTTGTGCAGAACAATTTGCTCTGCGAAAATTGCTACTTCTGTCATAGGTTAAAACTGACTTCGGAGCCTGGAGTAAAACGAGTGACATGTTGTAAAAAAATGTTTTAAAGTTATGCGACATGTTTCGAAATCGGTCCGCTACCGCTACCCGAGTATTTAATTGTGTGAGAGGAGGAAATTTTTATTTTCTGATACCATCCTGACGATCATGCAGGCCACTACTTCTCATCTATCTTGCGCTGTTTCTAAATCCTTTCTCTAAACACATTCTGTGAGGATTCGTTCTCGTGAGTTCTAACTACGTCGCGTATCGAGTTTGGAGCGCAAGCCGTATACCTGATCTTGCTGCCGTGAGCTTGTTGCAAGAAGATCAGGTGGCAGCGGTTGGTTGCTGTCGGGACTCGAGACAGTGGTCCCGTTTTTGCCAAAGGAGATCAAAGGCCTCCCTCCCCAGTCGTCTGTCCTTTCTTTTAATTTGACCGTTTGGGTAGAGTGAGTGAGTAGATTGGTGAACTCACGTCGGAGTTGCCAGTCTCATTTCTCCACAGGCCTGGACGGAAGGGACAAAGGGCTTCGTAGAATAAAAAGAACGGGCAAAAGACCAATGAGGAGTAGACGTTGGTGGCAAAAACGCGAAAATGAACCATAGCCTTTGGAAGATAGGTGACATATACGCGACCAGTGAAAGCTTGCACTAGAACGGTCCCTGCTTGAAAACAAGATAATCGATAATATATCTTTGGGGAATGCTTTTTAGTCTGGGTCTCCAAGGCCCGACTTTAAGTAGATGTAGCCTAATGAATATGATATAATAAAGGGACGTGCTTTTGAAATAGCTGGAGGTAAGAACAAGTTTCTCAACTATATATTTACCATTGTTGTATTTCTAGCCATCTAGGGTTTAGTTTTCGCTTTGTTGAAACCTATTTTTCAAGCGTTGGTTTTGAACCGAGAAGATGGGATTAAATGAAGCGGAGGCTCATATTTTATTTGCCAACATCCCATCCAAGTCTAATCTGTGGAAAAAATGAATTAAATCACAGAGCATTTGTATTTTGGATCCTTTTATTCTCAGGAACTTGGGGTTGAAACAAACCTGAAATTCTTTTTGTGATTTTGAATATCCCGCACACAATAGGAACTTCGATCTGTACAGTGCGTTTTCAAGTTCTAACACCAATGGCGTAAGGTCTTAGTGATCATTTTTCAGCCAGATATGAACGTAGGTTAAGACGGCAGGAATGTGTTTTTTCTTTCTTTTTTATTTCTAGATACTCTAGTATTGAGGCCAGATTTGAATAAGGCCGAAATGTCTTTCATTTTTTTTTAAAGGTTTATCATAGTTAAGAAAGTTTTCGCATGACGTTAGTTTTATATGAAGATATACGAATTGTATTCCCCCGCAAAACGTGTTTTCGATGTGTAGTTTCGAAGATATAACTGATTATGTTTAATAAAGTTGTCGAAAACCAAGCAATCGTCATGACCTACAGGTAGGAAAACCGCAATTTCGCATAAATATTCGTCCAGCCCAAGCTGACTGCGATAATATTTGGTGACTTGGGTTAAGGACATTCAAAAAGGGTTCAAGCTTCAGATTGTTCTGCGGGATTCGAGACAGCCGTTTTCAGACGGAGGATTTTTGCGAGAGTATTTTTTTTCCCGAAAGACCGCAATAGGCCTAACGAGTTCGTATGAAAACAAAGCAGGAATACCGACAAAACACGATGCCTCTAGAGTTTCCGGTTTTCACCAGATTCCGCCGGTAGCATCAACCAAGCAACAAAGTAGATAATGGGATTAAAAATGTCAGCTTACCCCCACTCTCGACACTCTAAACCGCCAGACCAAGGAATTATAGGAACTATCTAAATTCCGGATTTTACCAGATTCCGGCCTAAAGTCTGGCAGGAAAATGAAGAAAAGTATTCAGCGGGTTTTCTTACCCCTTTTCCGACACTAATCGGTTTCAGACAAAACATTTACTTGAACAAGACTTTCGATTTTGGCCGGATTGCGGACGAACAATAAAGTACAAAATTAACTTTAGCATGTATCCTTATACCCATACACCTATCCTCCACGGATAAATCTTTCATACATTTTTCCTGTTTTGGCCGGATTCCGGGAGAACTATTTTTCCGACGAAGAAATAAGGTTCAGATATGCTTTTTTCCTTACCCCAAAATTGATTATATCATTAAGAAGTGCTCAAATAAATAAATTCACTCCTCAACTCAAAAGACTTCCCCCACCCCTAAATATAGGGCTACGGGGTTCATTTGCGAATTTCACTGGGACTTTGAACCAAAGGATACTCACATCAAGTTTGAACAAAATATCTCAACCCCTTCGAGAGTTATCGTGCTAACAGACAGACAGACGGACGGACAAACTTTCCCAAAAAGCGAAACTCATCCCAAAAAGCGAAAGCTCACAAAATGACGCGTGAAAAGATACACACGCAATCTACAAAGTGGAAACTCGCTACGACAAGATCAGTTTAGGATAAGAATATTCGTTTTAGTCGATGTTTCGCGGTTTTAGTAGGGGAAGGATTTGGGAAAGGAGATTTTCGAAGCTCGACAGAAAATGCCGTTCACGCGAAAATGTCATCGGTCATGCCATTCATACGACAACGGGTCAGAACAAGGAGCCATCTTCCTCTTCCCGTACAACCAAGAACAAATAGAACCGTCTCACTATCCTAGAATACGACGAAAGTATTCTCAATACCCTGCCCGATACAAACGAGCGGAGGGTAGGAGCTATGCGGTACACCATAATTATTTACCTCTACAAACAGCTATATCGCAGACCAGCACCGCAGAAGAAATTTCATTACGAACGTCGTCTGAGTCGTCCTTTGCAGCTGATTGTTTGTCTACCATTCTGATGACCCAAGTTCATGTTCTTTTAATCTTTCAATACAAGTAACAAAAAAATACAGCACTGAGCAGAGAGGTGTAACTCGGTTCACTCAGATGCAAGTTACGCTATTGTATAACATTAAACACACACATATTGGCCGCGATACGTCTCCAATTCCCGTTGCCCATGAGGCTAGGCCAAACTCACAACTTTAAATTTTCTTAGAAACAGAACTTTTTAAATTTAAAGTTAAGGGTGACGGACACAACATATAATTTTTTCAATCAAAACCAGTTTGATTATTCTTAAATTCAAACAGTAATACTTGCACGAGGTTTGATCTGACAGCTGGTATGGACAAGTGAGCACATACACGGTCATGGTAGATTATCCAGTAGTGTGGTACTGAGTGACGTAATGAACACCTACTTCTCTCAGTAACACCTTAGCATGACGTAAAGAAAAGCAAGCATTGAGGCTGGTTTCATATGAATGAACTATAAGTGGGAAAAGGTTCAGAGAAGAGAAATAATTTGGTGTTTGATGACGGTCAAGTTTTATTTTTAAATAAAATGGTATTTATTATTAAAAGCCTACTTACAGGGACAATCTTTAGAACAATGTAAATTGACTCTATTGATGATTTCTTAGGAAATAACTTGGAGATGGCAGATATTTTTTAATGATCCGAACCGCTTTATTTTGATTTTGAATAATCTGCAGCGGTTTAATATGTTTCTGAAACGTATTCAAATACAATACAGGGCAGTAGCTTAAATATGAGTGGACTAATGCAAAATAAACACATCTCATTGGATAATAAGGTTAAACATGTTTTAGTCATTATCTCCACATTTCTTGATATGCAGCAAACTATTATGAGCACTCCATGACAGGTTGGGGTCCGTAATCATTCTCAAATTTTTGCATGATGAGGTTCATGAAATACTCATACCAAGGTCATCAAAAGTCAGTGATTAAAGAGAAGGAAAACGTGTAGAACTTCGCAAGAAAACCATAAAACTAGTTTTAGATGCATTGAGGGATAGCCTGTTAGCTGATAGCCAGCATACAAGTTGCCGAAACGCCGTTTCCAGTTTATTTTCAAGTAGCTCAACGGACGAAGCCGAAACAGAAGCCTGGATTCCTAGAGCGTTATCACTCAGAGCATTATTAATATCGTTAATATAAATCAAGAACAACGTGACGCGCCGCAAAGCGGGCTCTTTACTCCTTCTGGCCTCCTACAGTTTTTCATCTGATATGCGCAGCGGCGAAGAGGGAGGTAGACGGGTATCAGCTCAAAGCTCACAGCAAGAACCTCTAGCTCTGCTCACTTTTGTCGGGGTATCCATAGTCGCTGCATGGGACCAAAGATGTAGGTTCTATTGGATTATTTGTTCTTGGTACAACAGAGCTCGAGGGCCACTGTTGAGCGCGAGACTTCATTCTGCTGGACGGTGACGACACGAGTCAAGTTATCCAGGCAGAAATGGCCATTGAGCTAAATGGCATCGACGCAAAAACAGTAAGCGTGACTATAGGACGTGACATCCACGCAAAAATGCCCCAACTATGACAAAAACTGAAGTCGATGCTTGGTATTGTCCCGTGTTTTAAGGTCGTCATACGTACGTTCTAGTCCACGTTGAACGACAATGTTCAAGGTTTTAATTCAAGCTTCTTTATACTATGGCCATAGACAGAGAATAGTTGCGTTTTTGATCAAAGTTTTGTTCGCCGTTGGCTTAGCTGGCTGCTTAATTTCCGTTTACAAACGCCGTCGAAGTTAATCGTTTGCTTAATTAGTGTTTAACGACTGCTGTGATCGTTGCCAGGTCGCCGTTTCTTCGACGTTTCAAGCAAACTTTAAGCTTGCCTGCTCTCGAAGTTCGACGGTCAGAGTTTAAAGGACAAAGAAACTGCGACTGGCGACCAAAAACGGTATTTAAACAGAGACCTTTGAGTTTGAAGGTAACTTCAAACTCCGATGAAAAACGCAACTAATCGAAGCCGGAAACTCAAGCTCGACTTATAAAAAACCGATAAGTAAGGCGCACGCCCTCTTTATCTATTATTTATCGCCGGCTGGAGTGAGTCGTTCAGACACACTGATGGCTCGCAGTCAAGAACCACACTTGGGAGCTCCGGACAGCAGTGACGGAGTACATTGTTTGAACTGATCGTTTCGACCAGCAACACCCCTGGCTACACTCTTCTGAGCCTCGTTTTTGTTACAATAGCGCTGCCGCATTGCTGCTGCAGCACTTCTTTGCTTTTGCATCATATGCGTTTTTGGATTCACTTTCTTCTCCGTTGAAGCGGCAGCGCTGCAGCATCTTGCAGGGAAGCACGGACTTGGTCGGGGAGCAAGTCCGCGATTCTCGAGAATCGCTGCCGTCTTCCTGGGAAGCGCTGCAGTGCAAAAAAGGATGTAGAAAGAATCAGTCCGGAATCGGCCGAAAAGTGGACCTGCAGCATGCAACACAAACGAGGCTCTGGTCATCATAGTGACAAGAATCATCGGTGACCAAGCACGATAATTATAGTGGTAGAGCCGACACATCCCAGCTTTGACCCAATGATACGAGTGAGGTGTTGCCTATTACAGGGTGGGTCTCGAATATTAGTTGCTAACTATACAATGTCAACTCAAACAGATTTGTGTTTCTTTATTTTAAATTAGAAATAAATAGAAAAGATGGCTTATTCAGCCTTGACAGCTGCGTACGGGTATCCATAGGCATATGGGTGAGCGTAGGCATATGGGCTAGCATAGGCGACTGGAGCGGCGTAGTAAGGGGCGGCGTAGGGGGTTGGGACTCCAACTGGGACAGCCTTGTACTGGTATTCAGGAGCCTTGACGTTGATAACTGGTTGGTAAGTCTTGACCTCAGCTGGTAGGTAGCTTACCTATAAGGAAGAAACCTTGGTAAGCAAAAGTACGCAAAGGTAAGCAAAAGTACGAAAGAATTTGAAGTATAGTGGATTTGTTGACATCCCTTGATACACAGAGTCCATGGCCCACAAGTAATCACCCCGCAGTCGGCTCATTTAGATTCTATGTCCTTGAAGCTCACTTGTGCGGCTGGGGTGTGCACAATCGCTTATTCGTTCATTGATTTTTCAGCGGTTGGAGGACTTAATAGCTGGCACACGTTTAGGCTGGTTTTACATGTTGATTCTACAGAACACTCAATTTTTTTTTTGCATTTACGTGAATTGATGTGTTGCAGCAAATTATCCAGTTCAACTGTAGTCTAGCTTATCAATTACAATCGAAAGAGCCACACCGTTCTGACACCGGAAACTCTTTGCTATTTCGCCAAACTATACCAGTTCCTGGGTTTCAAGCTTGTTTTGGGTGTTTCAGTGGTCACAACCGTCAATGAGTGCTGAATTGGAAAAGGGCAGTAGGGATTCAAATTGCGTCACAAATGAGTTCTTAAAAGACGATGAACTCTAGAAAATAAACTAATGTGCGCTCGCCAAATTAGGATACGTATAGTTAAACACCATCTATTTTGTTCTCGCTAACCGGTTCTACTGGTGGTTTTCTAAAACCGCCGTGTCCAGTTACAGCCCCGCCCAAATGGTTGAAACATAACGGAGTAGTTTAAAGGTTATAACATTGCAATGATTTTTAAGCACACTCACTCGCGCTCGTATTCAGGGCGTTACCGCACTTCTCTAAAATGTTTGTCAGTTGCAAATGTATTCACTCTTAAAAATAGACCGTATATTTTAGTTAATAAGTTCAACGATACAAAAAAAGCTAATCAATTCCGTCTCTATCGCGTCTGTAATGGAAGGTATTGACTCTTAAAAATATCCCTATATTTCTGTGAATAAGTGCATCGATACAAATTAAGAGCTGGTCACCGTGTGTCAATTTGTTTCTCACTTTTCTATGCTTCTAGATTTTTGACTAGGTGGGGAATCAAAAGAAATTCCAAAATTTATGGCAAAACTCGGTTTTTGAAAAAGGCAGAGACAGAAATTAAATACTCTGAAGAGGATCTCTTGGGACTGAAATATCGTACAATATGTGTGCTGGAGACTTTCCGCTTTACCGCGCACCTCTATTTTTCGTCACGCTAACTCTTTCTTTCAAGTCAAAAACAGCTAAACCCCAGCGAACTGGGGGAGGAGGACGCCGCAGGATCGTAAAAAAAGTGAGCTCTTACCTTGGGGAGAAGGGGGGCCCCGAGGGCGGGGGATCCAGCAGCGGCGTATGGGCCGGCGAAGGCATAGGGGGCAGCGTAAGGTGTTGCGAAGGGGGCAGCGTAAGGTGTTGCGAAGGGGGCGTAAGCAGCAGCGTAGGGGACAGCTTGGACGACTTTCTCGGATTTCTCTTCAGCTGGGGCAGCAAAGACTGCAGCGATGCAAGTAACGAAGGCGATCTGATAGAAAGATTCGATCGTGTTAATGCTGAACTGAAAACCGATACTACTTCCCATATTTATTTCCGCAATCACACCTCCTTGTTTTTAATGAGCTGTTACAGCGCTATACCATTGTCAATGCGCTTAGTCGTTTGTTGAAAATTAATATCTAGTCGGGGACAAGATATTTCGGCAAATGTTTCACTCAGACGTTAAATTGGTTAGAATGCCAATTTTCTCTCAGTTCTAACTTTTAAGGCTCTTATTTTTATCAGAATCTTTGGTTTTAAAATACACCATAATAAAAGACGAAACGCAATTTTAAAAATAGGAAATGGTAAGATGATGCGACAAAATGTAGACCAGAATATAGAAGTCCAAATCCCGCAATGGGGATTGCTTGCAGCATCGCTTTTTCATCATGTAGCTCCTCCCACAGGGCGGGGCTTAGCTACCAACTCTCCGAACAAGGAGCCCTAGATGGAGCTTCGAATGTGCTAGTTATTTCTGTTGTGAAAACAACAATTAAAATTCCAGTTTTAAAATATGATTACTGCAGATACCATCGTCAGAAATTCTTAAATAGCAACCAGATGATTAATCTATCATTCGATTTATTAATGAAATAAAAGCAGTGGCCTAACAGGGGTAAAAGGTTAACAAAAATGTGAAAAGAAAATACAGAGGTTAGCAAGAACTAAAATGCTCTGTCAAGAGTTTTGCTAGTGGAAGAATTAGTTTCAGTTACAAAAACAAAGATTTGACTCAAGGTCTGAGAAGAGTTAGGAACAAATGAAAAAATAAATGCAGAGACAACAAGACCAAAGGTTTCGATGGGATCCCAAAAATCTAATATTTGATCCAGACAATTGCGAACGAACTACCATACTTGTCCAGAAAAAAAAAAGGTCAGAAACGAATTCAGCGTATCACCTTATCCGTATAAATAACATCTAATCAACTTCAAGTAAAAGTTCAACTTAGAAAAAAAATCCAGTTTCAACCGGATTCCAAACGAACTATATGTCCAGGTAAAAGAAAAGATTGTCATATACAGATTCAGCGTGTTTTCTTACCCCTAAATCTGTCATCTAATCAACTTCAAATAAAACTTTTGCTTTTAACAAATTTTCCGGTTTGGCCTGATTCCGGCCGAACAAGTTGTCCTGGTAGAAAATACTGTTCCCATAAGGGTTCAGCATGTCTTCTTACCCCTTAATCGAACATCTAATCAACTTAAAACAAAACTTTTACTTTGAACAAACTTTCCGGTTTTGGCCGAATTCCGGGCGAACTACTTGCCCGGCAAGAAAATGGTTTTCACCATCGTGTTCAGCACGTCTTCTTATCCCTAAATCGAACATCTAATCAACTTCAAATAAAACTTTTACTTTAACAGACTTTCCATTTTTGGCCGGATTCCGGGCTAACTACTTGTCCGGCGAACAATGTGTTTCACCATCATGTTCAGCATGTCTTCTTATCCGTAAATCGAACATCTAATCAACTTCAAATAAAACTTTTACTTTTAACAAACTTTCCGGTTTTGGCCGGACTACTTGTCCGATGACAAAATGGTTTTCACCATCGTGTTCAGCATGTCTTTTTACCCCATAATCGACTATCACATTATATGTTTAAAAATATTTCATTTTCACACCCCACCCCTAAATGTAGGGCTACAGTGCCCATCTACGAACTCGACCTTACTGTTGACCCATAGAATCCTCGCACCAAGTTTCATCAAAATATCTCATTCCTTTCGGGAGTTATAGTGCGCACAGACGGACGGACAACTTTTGCGATGTCATAGGTATCCCGCCACTTACGTTTTGGGATCCCCAAAACAAAGAATTTTAAGAGGAGTGAAATACTTTAAGTGTAGGACCAGTGATCGCATATACCGCTCGGACTATTCTGAAGTCAGGGGAAAAAAAAGTCAGTTTCAGAAAAAAATAAGTTCACTTACGGTTCGGAGCATTCTAGCTATTTTCTAGTTGAGGAAAGTACACGAGAAAGTCGAAAGAACTGCTTGATGTGAAACGGTTCCACCAAGTCTTATATACTTCCAGTCCAGGATCTGCAAGACCACGCCTAATACGTCACTGCTTTTATTACGGGCTCTTGGGTTCATAGCACTTTGAGTCGCAATTATCGGCGTTTAAAAATTTGATGGAGTGTCAAAGAAAATAACTGGTCTTTCTTTATTTTTGCGTGTTGGCTTCCATTAATTCGCAGTAAAAAAGCTTATTGAAAAGAAAAGAAAAAATTCCAACCGTCTGGTACAAATGGTTTAAAAAATTTGATAGAATGTCGGAGAAAATAGCTCTTCGTTTCTTTTTGTTTATTTATTATTGGATTTGGCGTTTAGCTTTTAGCTTGTCTCCATAACTACTTTAACTTAATTGACCATAACTGATTTGCTTAAATTTATTTCTTGCGTAAAAAGCTAACTGAAAAAAAAAAAAAAAAAAATCCAGCGCGTTTGGCATAATCTTAATGGGGGCCTGAAAAAATGATGTTTCTGGTCAGAACCAGCTCCTCTCTGTATATCATGGTATCGGCGACTTTTACTTTCCACGAAATGGCCAAAAAACGGAAAAATCGTACATACGTTCACTTCCTTCTGGTTGCATCTCGCAGGTCGCTAACCCCTGTTGCTCACGACCTATATGTGGTTCGGTGACGCGGGGATTCTTAATTTCCTTCCATGAGCATAATGAATCCCAACCAAAATCACAGTGAACGGGGTGCAGGGGTGTCACTATGGGGGGGGGGGGGGCTCCCCCCCCTCAAAGGTCTTGAGAAAGTACTTTTGTCGGGCGAAGCCCGGCGAAAGTTCACCAGTTCACCGCCGGCAAACACAGAAGAAATAAAATTTTATATGCTTTTGTCAGGCGTCGGTCGACTCGCCGGCACATCCGGTTCTTTTTTATACGCAAGAAATGAAATCCTGCAAACATCTGTCGGGGCAAAACACTGAAGAAATCGAATTCTGCATTCTTTTGTCATCGGTGGTCTCGTCGGTACATCGGATTCTTTTTATACATAAGAAATCCAGAAGAAATAAATAATTTATATTTTTGTCAGGCGTCGGTTGACTCCTCGGCACACCGGGTTCTTTCAAATCCTGGAAACATTTGTCGGGCAAAGTACTGAAGAAATCGAATTTCGCATGCTTTTGTCGTGCCTCGGTATTTTCGTCGGTACATGGTTTGTCGGGCGTCAGTATTCTCGTCGGCACATAAGGTTCTTTTTACAAGAACACAAAATAATCAAATTCTGTAAGTCAAGTCTCGTCGGTACATCGCACAACGTGAAAATGAAAGTTCTTTACTATCTTGTCGGGCAAAACACAAATAAATCGAATTTTGAATGCTTTTGTCGGGCGTCGGTATTGTTGTTGGCACATCAGGCCTTTCTATACGTAAGAAATCAAATTATGCAAACATTTGTAGGGCGAACATTTTTCCGGAAAAAAATACAGACTTTAAAAAATTTCGCTGGCGTTGCTTAGTTCAACTTGTTCTGTGGACAGTCGTTGGACGCTTCGCTTTTTAGCGAAAGGTGAAACGAAAAGCCGAATATGTGAATTTAAATATATGAGTTTATATTAAAGGAACAATCTCAACTGCTGCACTAATTAGTTTTACCCAAATTTCGCCTGCGGCGCATTTTTTTAGTATTCTCTATTTGGAAGAACGGTGCATCATTGAGTTTTCGATTTAGGACAGAAATTCTTGGGGTTTGAAACATGTTAAAAGCCGGAAATTGTACGGTACTATAGCTAAATTTTTCCGGAAAAAAGGCCGATTAAAAAATTTAGCCTGCGGCGCTTGGTCTTAGTGCAGTCTCGGAAGCTTCGCTTTTTAGCGAAAGCTAAAATGAAAAGCCGAATATCTAAACTTTAATATACCAAAATATACCAAAGGAATCATCTCAACTGATGCATTACAGTTAGTTTACAACAAAAATTTACCTGTGGCGCATTTTGTAGTATTCTTTATTTGGAAGGACGATGTTTCATTTAGTTGGCGTTTTAGGATTGAAATTCGTGGGGGTCTGAAAGACGTTAAAAGCTAGAACCTGTATGGTAGGAATAGCTAAATTATTCCGGAAAAAAGGCAGATTTACAAATTTCGCCTGCGGCGCTTAGTTCACTTGTTCTTGATACAGTAGTTGGAAGCTTCGCTTTTTAGCGAAAGATAAAATGAATAGCCAAATATGTAAACTTAAAATACTAAATTACATAAGAGGAATAATCTCAACTGATGTATTACAGTTAGTTTTTAGCCCGGTTCTATTCTGTGCTGGCGGGAAATGTACTTTTTTTTGTGTTTTTTTGTCGGCACATTTCTTAGTCCGTCGGCACAAACCGGTCGTCCCCCCCAAAGGTAAAAGGATAGTGACGCCCCTGACTATATGTGAACTAAAAATATTTGGCATGTTATTTGATTTGTCTGACAAAAAGGTTCAATCGCACGTTGAATATTTTCAATATCTCCTTTCATTTTTATTCCTCCTCTTTCTCAAAGATTTGCTATGGAGGACAAGATTATTTATTTTCATGACCTAAAATTTTGGCTGTTAATGATGGTGATTCATCCGAGATGGTAGGTTTGTGTCATACAGAAAGGCCAGGGAATACCAGGGATAATGTCGGAGTCTAACAGCTTTTTTACCATCAAGACGTCGCCACGTTTACATTGATTTGAGAGGCTGGGAAGCTTCAGCACCCTCAACCGTTCGTGGTATTCTAATTTTTTTAGTTGCAGCAGGGACCCATAAATTTCCTGTAATGACTCGCCATTCAGGGGGCTTGTCATTTCCTATGCTTCTATGTTGCTATGTTGCCCGAGCCTCACCTAGTTTCCAAAAATTCCGCTTGGGTCGAATCGGCGTTCTTGCTCAGATAGAAAAAATTTGTTGGCACAAGTCAGGACTATTCAGCATGCCACCAGGTACCTAAGCTATGACAAAATATCCAGGATACTCTTCCATTACAGAGAATTATTCCTAGTTCAGCACAACAGCTGCGAACAATTTTGTCTATCTGGATAGTCGGGTATTTTTATCCCCGTGGGTATTTCTCGAGTGGCTTTTTCTTAGCGGCTCTTCTTTCTGCTGCCTCTAAGGTTTAGGCTCTTAAATAAGCACTATAGCTCTGTATTTGGGGGTCAGGGGGAAGGTGTTTCGTATAAAAGGGGTGATTTTTTGTAAGCTAATCAGATAGTCGATAGAGCGAAACATCTGCACCTTTAAACAAAAAATTCATTTAGCATACTTTTGTGAATTCAATTCAATTCAATTCATTTATTTGTATCCGCCAAAGCTGGCGAGTAAAGAAAATATAATAAAATGCAAACAATCGGTGTACAACTGACTAATAACTAGACCATATACTTTCATAAAAATCTACGTCATTTAAAAATAATAAGCTACGCTACTCTAAATGAATTCTACCTAACACTTGAACCAAAATATAATCAACGCAACACATCGGACAAAGTGTGCTTTCTGGTATAAATTTTTGAAAAAAAAGTTTCCCGTTTCGTTTTCGAAATATCAATGGGGTTTTTTAAACCATAATTTTCCATCATAAAAGAACTGGATTGATATTTCCAAAACCGGCATAAAGATTTCACAAAATAAAAAAAGTAGTTTTAATACGAGATAACAACGTTAAAAAAGGTAAAAAACAAGATGCAAGCAAAGCCTGTGGAAGAGCAACAGTGTTAAAAATATTTGTAAGATTGCAAATCCCTAAGACAAATCACCGCCCCAAAACTAGACCTACGTTGCCTGGGCAACGTGAAGTGTTGCGGCAACCTTTGTCCGGTTTCGCCGACTAAAGTGTTGGGAGAGCAACACTTTGGTTTTTGTTTCTTCGCTGTCGGTTAAATGCTGAAGTTGTCAACTTATCGAAGCTTATAAAACGGTATGTTCTAAGTAGAACACAATCAGTAATCAGATGATCAAAGGCTATTCCTCAGCGTTGTAAAAACAACAACAAAAGAATATCAGAAGAAGGGACTAAATTGACTTTGCAGTCAGTTGAACTTTATCGTTTTCAATCGTCGACGTCGTGACGGATGAAAACTTGGGACAATATCTTATATGATCTAGTTGGTATTATAAAGCTATGCGTAACTTTTCAGGATTAAAATACCATAGATGACACTATTAATTATTACGAAATACCTCATTGTTTTACATTATCGTTTGTACCCGTTGCGTATCGATACTAACTTTCTTACCGTTAGATTTATAGAAATCGAATACAATGTGCAACAATTTGCACAAATTTCTAGCCCCTCGTGAACAGATTCCTACTTACAAGTCCTTCTCCCGTGATAGACATCAAGTTCACCGGAAATAAATAGTCGGTACACCAGCTAGCAAAAGTTGCAAACCCTCATCGCTGAAGATGATTATTACTTACAATTCCCTTGCCTATCTTACAATTTGGAACCAACCTGTTCTTACCAGCGAATACACCGGAAACAATTAACAGGTACATCAACTAGCAAAAGCTGCAAACCCCTCATCGATGAAGATGATTATGAGCTAACAGTCGACTGTTGCTTACAAGTCCCCTACATGTCTCACAACTGGTATCGCCTGTTTTTGGTTTCATTGTGTACCTTACTACTGAAGTTGTCAACCCCTTGAAACTTTCAAACTGGTGTATCTCATGATGGAATTTTTGTACCAAAAAATGGATGACATGTACTTTGATCAGCTCGTCAACCTCTATCGGTTGCCGTCGAAAAAAAAATTCTACCTGTCTTAGTTTAAAAGTTGACTTTTTTCACGTAGGCTAACTTTCTAACGTCACCGCTTAGAAAGGAGCAAAGGATAAGCTCGAATTTCTTTAGCAATAAGAGAACTTCTAAAGTTTAAGAGGCACATCTGATACCATTTCTCTACCGCAATCCTCATTGCAAAAAAAACGAATGATAAACTCAGCTGAAATCGCGAACAGAAATGGGTAGAAACAATAGATGGCAGCACTTTCGGACCCGTGAGAAACAAGACCAAAGGTTCAGATGGGATCCCAAAAATTCATTATCTGATCCAGACAACTTGGTCTTGTCTTAGCCAGACCCAGTCATCGCCAGACTCCTTGAACATTTTTACAATTAAGATTCAGAAACAGATTAAGGCCAAATAGCTAATCATCTGAGAAAACCAAGTTCAGATATGGATTCAGCATGTGTGTATACCCCTATAAGTCATATCTGTTTTGACGAAAACTTCCTGCCACTTCTGCCAATTTCCCGGTTTTCGGCCGAACTCCAGAACTACTTGTCCGGCGAAAAAAGAAAGCTCAAAAACGAACACAGTGTATCTTCTTTCCCCAATGATGGACATCTAATCAACTTCAAATACAAATTTAACTTATAACAAATTTTCTGACTCCAGCCGGATTCCGGTCGAACTACATGTCCGGGTAAAATATGACTGTCACACACGAATTCGGCATCTCTTCTTACCCCTAAATCGCTTATCTAATCAACTAGAAATAAAACTTGAACTTCTAACAATTTTGAAATGTAATGTAATATTCATCAATCCGGCCTACTGTCCACACTTTCCGTAAAAACTGCACGGGTTAGGCCCTTACCAGTACCAGGAATAAAATGAAATCGACGGCATAGAAAAAAAAAAAAAAACAGGACAAAACCAAAGTGTTGCTCTCGCAACACAATACGCGACTCCAAATCTTTTACTCTTAGAGCCCTCGTTAATGACAAAGTTATGGCCCCTTATGGCCCATAAAGGATTCCCAGATATCTTAAAGACTCGCATGGTTTTAGGATTGAATTATTTATACGGAAAGATACTGAAAGAGAAATTTGTTGAATAACACTATTATTGTAAAGAGGAGGGGACGAAACTGCTCCTTTCCGTACACCTTTTTCTACTAAAATCGAAATTTTTAGACTATGAACTTTGAGGACTTTAATTCTAACCTTCCTTTCTATACGAATCTTGTAAGGGTGGAACGACTAATCTGTCAAGGCCACGTCTGAGCCGATTGACATTATCTCAGGCCTCTGAGCCACGAAAGCAGTGACTGAGCACGTAAATTTGTACTGTAATTTTTGTAATTTTTTTTTTGACCAGAAATAGCTCTGGCTACACCCTGGTCGCGAGACAGAGTTACAAGAATCTTTGGTGTCCAGTCTTAGTTCAGTAGGTCAATTCGATTGGGCCGTGCCAATTCGACATATCGAACCTTTGACCTATTGCCACCAAGTGAGGTGATGCGTCTTCTACGGTTGGCCTCGATCATTACATGCTAACTGCACAGTGTCAATTTATTTATTTTTGCTTTTTTATTTTATTAGAAGTAAACAGAAAAACAGCTTATTCAGCATTGACTCCCGCTTAGGCGTAGACGGGGGCGGCGTAGGCGGAAGGAGCAGCGTAGGCGGGAGCGGCGTAGGTGGGAGCGGCGTAGGCGTAGGCGGGAGCGGCGTAGGCAGGAGCAGCGTAGGCGGGAGCGGCGAAGGCAGGAGCAGCGTAGGCGGGAGCGGCGTAGGCAGGAGCAGCGTAGGCGGGAGCGGCGTAGGCGGCAGAAGCGGGGGCTGCGTAGGAAGGGGCGGCGTAGGCGGTTTCTACTTCAACTGGAAAAGCCTGGAATAGATATTTGATGAGCCCTGGCGTTGATAACTGGCTGGTAAGTATTGACCTCAGCTGGTTGATGGCTTAAATATAAGGAAGAAACTCTATTATGACCTCTAGTTAAACACTATATATTTTCTTATCGACAACCAATTAGACTGACGGCCTTTCAAGACCGTCTTGTCCACTTACAGCACCACCCAAGTAGTTTATTTTGTTTATTGTTTTTGGGATCCGAAAACGTAAGTGGAGGGATACCTATGACATCGCAAAAGTTGTCCGTCTGTCCGTCCGTCCGTCCGTCTGTCCGTCCGTCCGTCCGTCCGTCCGTCCGTCCGTCTGTAAGCACGATAACTCTCGAAGGGAATGAGATATTTTGATGAAACTTGGTGAGAAGGTTCGTTGGGTCGTCGGACCAGTCAAGTTCGTAGATGGGCTTTGTAGCTCTACATTTAGTGGTGGGGGAGGGGATTGAAATTAAGGGACAAACAAAATATTTTGAAACAGCTAATGTGATAGTCGATTATGGGGTAAGAAGACATGCTGAACACGATGGTGAAAACCATTTTGTCGTCGGACAAGTAGTTCGCCCGGAATCCGGCCCAAACCGGAAAGTTTGTTGAAAGTAAAAGTTTTATTTGAAGTTGATTAGATGTTCGATTTAGGGGTAGGAAGACATGCTGAAGACGATGGTGAAAATTATTTTCTCGACGGACAAGTATTTCGCCCGGAATCCGGCCCAAACCGGAAAGTTTGTTGAAAGTAAAAGTTTTATTTGAAATTGATTAGATGTTCGATTTAGGGGTAGGAAGACATGCTGAAGACGATGGTGAAAACTATTTTCTCGATGGACAAGTATTTCGCCCGGAATCCGACCCAAACCGGAAAGTTTGTTGAAAGTAAAAGTTTTATTTGAAGTTGATTAAATGTTCGATTTAGAGGTAGGGAGACATGCTGAAGACGATGGTGAAAACTATTTTCTCGACGGACAAGTATTTCGACCGGAATCCGGCCCAAACCGGAAAGTTTGTCAAAATTAAAAGTTTAATTTGGAGTTGATTGGATGTTCGATTTAGGGCAAGAAGACATGCTGAACACTTATGTGAAAACAAGTTTCTACCCGGACATGTAGTTCGTCCGGAATCCGGCCAAAACCGGAAAACTGTTGGAATTCAAAGTTTTATTTCTAGTTGATTAGATAAGCGATTTAGGGGTAAGAAGAGATGCTGAGTCCCTGTGTGACAATCGTATTTTACCCGGACATATAGTTCGACCGAAATCCGGCTGGAATCGGAAAATTTGTTATAAGCTAAATTTCTCTTTGAAGTTGATTAGATGTTCATTACTGGGGAAAGAAGATACCCTGATTTCGTCTTTGAGCTTTCTTTTTTCGCCGGACAAGTAGTTCTGGAGTTCGGCCGGAACCGGGAAATTGGCAGAAGTGGCAGGAAGTTTTCGTCAAAACAGATATGACTTATAGGGGTAAACACACATGCTGAATCCAAATCTGAACTTGGTTTTCTCAGGTGATTAGCTATTTGGCCTTAATCTGTTTCTGAATTTTAATTGTAAAAATGTTCAAGGAGTCTGGCGAAGACTGGATCTGGCTAAGACAAGACCCAGTTGTCTGGATCAGATATTGAATTTTTGGGATCCCATCGAAACCTTTGGTCTTGTTATTAATGGAAACATTTTTTTTATTAATGGAAATTTTTTTTTTCCATAATTGACAGTAGTAAATGGAAACGTCAGCTGAATTTTATTATTGACAAAAATGGCGGTTACGATACGCTATGATGACTTCCCACAGCTGTGTGCCAGTGGATACCCCACTTATCTCCCTCCAATGAACTCAAATGGGAACAGTGTTCCATGGGGTATAACAGAGTAAGTTTCAGGTTAAAGAATTCCAATAACTTTTAAAGTAAACTGTCTCGTGTTTTGGGCGTCGTAAATACACCGCGTACATTGTAGTTAATAAGTTGCACCGATAGAGACAAGAGCTGGTCACTATTTCTCAGTTTTTGTTTATCATTTTTCTCTGATTCTAGGTCTTGACTAGCTGATGGCTCAAAATAGTTCATACATTTTCTTTACCCTTACCGTTCCTTTCTGGCTGGCCAAGCACGGGCTCAACCCTAGCGAGGTGGATTCGCCAAACCTCGGAACTGTGTCGAAGGGTATAGGGTAAACTAAGCAGAATTCGAAGTTCGAAAAAGCAATCATCCCTTACCTTGGGGTGAGGAGAGGCCCCGTCCCCACCGTCAGAGGAAGCCCGCGCTATTGCATACGCAGGAGCGCGCGCAGACCAAGAAGGCACATGGAGGGCCGCGGTGCAAGTAACGAAGGCGATCTGAAAGAAAGATTCACTCATGTCTTTGTAAAAGTTAAAACCGACACTGCTTTTCATTTTATTTCATTAATCACTCCTGTATTTTGTTTACCAACCGTTCATGCACTACAGCACTGTCAACTCACATGTAGGGAATTCCTTGCCCGTGACACGTGAGTCAGTCAGAAGGCACCGCTCTCTTCGGACTCCACGCGTGCCGGGACCGGTCCATATTTACCAGTGTTGAAAAATAAATGAGGACAAAGTCTTAGCCGGGATCCCAAAAGGGATGTTTTTTCCTTGTCACTCCATCCAATACCAGATCTACAACCGAAGTCCTGCTATGTTAATTTAAACAGTCTAACCATAATCAATTTTATCTTACAATTTCGGGCGATATACCTAGTCGGGGCAAAGACTTCTTCCAAATACTTGAAAATACACGGCGAAAGAAATTGTCGGACACCCTACAGAGTCCGTAATATAGGATACAAGATAAGCCACTAATACAAGCGAAATAAGATATATGACTTACCAAGTATGCCAAGTTTCCCACAGTCATCTTCCCAACACGATGTGTGACTGTCTGATTTTTCAATTGGCATTCCAAGCTTATATTCCAGAGACGGACTTAGAATTTCGCAGATCTTTTGTTCTAGGAGTGACAGCTGACTCTTTGTCTTGAGACAAGGTCGTCCTTAAGTCATTTTGCAACACGACATCAGGTGCTGCAAAATGACGCATTTAGGAACACATATCTTTGTTGAAAATACAATGGACGACATATGTTGTCAAAATGTAAAATGCCACAAGGCTAAGGCTTCTACTGGATCCCGAAAATGGTTTATAGACTTTTTGACCCAGAAAATTGTGTCTTGTAGACTTCCAATCTTAGCAAGATCCCGTATGCACATCATGATTTACCCCTATCCAACCACTTGAATATGTGGAAAAACGATACCGTAGTGGCGTTTCTTGACCGATTACGTCCAAACGAACAACCCGCTGATAAAACCAAGTTCGGATTTTGATTCGGCAGATTTTGGTTTAACCCTATTTCTTATCTATAATCGTCTTTAGAAAAATCTTTAACTTCTACCTAATCTCCTGTTCTAGTCAAGCTGGCAACTACTCTTCTGGCAGGAAATAAAGTTCAGAAGCGGATCCATCACGTCTCTTGACCTCTATTACGAACCTATGATCTATTTCAGAAACGATTATACTTATACTGAATTTCCGTCTTTTGCCGGACTCCAGGCGAACTAATCGTCCGGCAAGAAAATGAAGTTCGCATATGTTGATACTGAATATACTGCCACTGTAATAGACTACAATAAAATCCATACAAGAATTCAGCATGTATTTCTACCATCAAATCGAGTCACTAATCGTCTTGGATTTTTTTTTATGTAAGCTAAATTTCCGATTTGGCCGGATTACGGACAAACTACTTATCCGGCGAAAAAATAAGTTTCAAGATGAAATTCAGTATTTTTCCTCTCTCCTAAAGCGATTGTCCGATTCGGTAAAAACAAATTTCGCCCCTTAGTTTGAAACTTCATCCCCGCCCTTGAATCTGCAACTACTGGGACCATCTATGAACTTGACCTGTATGGCAAAATCAATCCTCCCCAGGTTTGAACAAAACATTTCGAACCCTTCAAACGTTACCTGCGATAACTTTGTCACCTTTACTTCTACCAAATTTCCAGAACTACTTGTTCGGCGATAAAACAAGTTTCACATGTGGATTCGGCATATCCGTCTACCACTCAATCTGATTAGCTTTAAAAAAAAGTCGCCCAGCATGCCCTTTTAGCCCTCAATCGACTATCTGATTAGCTTACAAAAAAATCACCTCTTTATACGAAACACCTTCCCCCTCACCCCTAAATACAGAGCTACAATGCCCATTTACAAGCCTGACCTGTACTTTGATCCAAATAATCCTCACATCAAGTTGAAAAAGAAAATGCCTCAAACCAAAAAGACAGACAAACGGAAAAACTGTACTAAGTCAAATGAAGGAACTGTACGAAGGGCTCCCGTCACTAATGTTTTGGCACCAAATTTACGGGACGACTTGTCTGGTGAGAAAAGAAGTTACAGATTTGGATGCAGCTTGTCCGTCCCCCGATCGACTATCTGATTAGCTTACAAAATTGTACTTTAATATGAAACCCCTTTCTCCACCCCTAAATATAGGGTTACATCTACGAACTTGACCTATTCTTTGACCCAAATAAACCTAACACCAAGGTTGAGCAAAATATCCCAACCAATCGAGAATTACTGTACGAACAGACAGACGGACAAACTTTAAGAAGTCATAATGTCCCGTTACTAGCGCTTTGAGATCCCAAAAACCTGTGAGCTGAGCTGTATAAATCCAGTAATCCAAGAAAAAGAAAAAATAATCCCCTAACATTCACAATCACGCAAAGCTCTTCTTCTGAAGCCCACAATCGTGAAAAAACAGAATGTAGTGGCGGAAGAGAAATTAAATCGAGAACTTGATTCTGTCAAAGCCGAGGCTCTCCCTCGCCAAACCTCGAAAGAAACCACAAGAGAGCCGTCGACTGAAACCTGTCAGATTCAGATAAGAAGGCAGTACTCTAGGGTTAAAAGCTATATTTGCTTTTGAACCCTTATTCTCCAATATTCAGCTTTTGCTTCATACAAACCCATTCCCCATTGTGGTTCATCATCATAACGAACCAATTTTTCTCTTTTGGGCCCTTTCCAGGCGGTCAGAAAGCTCTACTGAAACAGTGAAGCGCTACGGCACTTACAAGGGTGGGTAGCATGTATTTCAGCTAAGGGTCACATGCGGTATGGTCGGACAAATGGGAAGTCCATGGCATGTGCTCTCGCCGAGTATTCTGAATGTCATAAGATATATGTGAACCCCCTCTGACCCCCCACAGTAACCCGCTTAGGTACGGCTCAGCAGATGTTAACGTAGTGCTTGTGTCAACCATGTCCGACCAAATCCCGGCTCAATCCTCCACCCTAAGCGAGAAACAAGATTTCTCCCCCCCCCTCCAAATTCCCAATAACCACTGGATTCAGTCTAGCCGAAAGTTCGCCAACGCAGTTATATTAATGAGTTGACCTAACTTCACACCGGATACCTTGGGAACCAAGATCAAGACCGGGAAATTATTTTGGCCGGAAAAGCTACGGAAAAAGCTATGGTTCTTGATCTAAGAATCCCTTCGTATCCCCGTGTAAGGAGTCAGAACTTCAGCACTAGTCCCGGCGATCCCACAATGAGGCTGGCAAAATAAGTACTACAAAAATCTGTGGATAAATCGTTACAAAATATTCAAAATCACCAAAAGTCATAGCTCACGCTAATCCTCAGATTTCCTTAGGCTTTTGAGAGCTTTGGCCCTGAGCCGCTCTTCGAGCTCTTCATCTGTGCTCTCACTTCCAGAGTCAGAATCCTAAGAAAGAAAGTGTTGCGGTAGTGACAGCGACCCATCTGAAGTTGTGTACCAAACCTTTCGTTTCATCAAACCATGTTTCTGCTTTCGAGTGGAAAGCTCCGTTCTAGCACGCAAGCAGGCAGGCACCAGTTTCAAATTGAAGATGGACTAAAATCAATAAGTGTTAAATATGTGCGGCAGTTACCCGGCCCCACAGCCAACATATCTCCTGTGAGTGACAATAGAAAAACTTACAGAAACAAAAAAGTGTTTTTTGGGATCCCAAAACGTAAGTGGAGGGATACCTATGACATCGCAAAAGTTGTCCGTCTGTCCGTCCGTCTGTAAGCACGATAACTCTCGAAGGGAATTAGATCTTTTTATGAAACTTGGTGTGAGGATTCGTTGGGTCGTCGGACCAGTCGAGTTCGTAGATGGGCTTTGTAGCCCTACATTTAGGGGTGGGGGTCCAAATTAAGGGTCAAACAAAATATTTTTAAACAGCTAATGTGATAGTCGAATATGGGGTAAGAAGACATGCTGAACACGATGGTGAAAACCATTTTGTCATCGGACAAGTAGTTCGCCCGGAATCCGGCCAAAACCGGAAAGTTTGTTAAAAGTAAAAGTTTTATCTGAAGCAGATTAGATGTTCGATTCAGGGGTAGGAAGACATGCTGAAGACGACGGTCAAAACCATTTTCTCGACAGACAAGTAGTTCGCCCGGAATCCGGCCCAAACCGGAAAGTTTGTTAAAATTAAAAGTTTTATTTGGAGTTGATTAGGTGTTCGATTTCGGGCAAGAAGGCATGCTGAACACTTACGTGAAAATAATTTTCTACCCGGACCTGTAGTTCGCCCGGAATCCGGCCAGAACCGGAAAATTGTTACAAGTTAAAGTTTTATTTCTAGTTGACTAGATAAGCGATTTAGGGGTAAGAAGAGATGCCGAAAACGTGTGTGACAGTCATATTTTACCCGGACATATAGTTCGACCGGAGTCCGGCTGGATTCGGAAAATTTGTTATAAGTTAAATTTTTATTTGAAGTTGATTAGATGTTCATCATTGGGGAAAGAAGATACACTGAGTTCGTTTTTGAGCTTTCTTTTTTCGCCGGACAAGTAGTTCTGGAGTTCGGCCGAAAACCGGGAAATTGGCAGAAGTGGCAGGAAGTTTTCGTCAAAACAGATATGACTTATAGGTCATATCTGACATATGACCTATAAGTCAATGTCTATAAGTCAATAAACACACATGCTCAAATATTATTTCACAGTATTTTACTGAAAGGAGTTTAGTTGATTTAGGAAGGATTTTGTTTTACAATTTATAAGTTGTACTCCTCAATCTTGAGGGAAATAAATGAATAAATAAATAAATAAATAAATAAATATCTGAACTTGGTTTTCTCAAATGATTAGCTGTTTGGCCTTAATCTGTTTCTGAATTTTAATTGTAAAAATGTTCAAGGAGTCTGGCGATGACTGGATCTGGCTAAGACAAGACCCAGTTGTCTGGATCAGATATTGAATTTTTGGGATCCCATCTCAACCTTTGGTCTTCTTTCCCACGGGTCCGAAAGTGCTGCCATCTATTGTTTCTACCCATTTCTGTTCGCGATTTCGGCTGAGTTTATCATTCGTTTTTTTGCACTGAGGATTGCGGTAGAGAAATGGTGTCAGATGTGCCTCTTAAACTTTAGAAGTTCTCTTATTGCTAAAGAAATTGGAGCTTATCCTTTGCTCCTTTCTAAGCGGTGACGTTAGAAAGTTAGCCTACGGCAAAAAAGTCAACTTTTGAACTAAGACAGGTAGAATTATTTTTTTTTACGGCAACCGATAGCCTTTGACGAGCTGATCAAAGTATATGTCATCCATTTTTTGGTACACAAATTCCATCATGAGATACACCAGTTTGAAAGTTTTGAGGTGTTGACAACTTCAGTAGTAAGGTACACAATGAAACCAAAAACACTCGATACCAGTTGTGAGTCATGTAGGGGACTTGTAAGCAACAGTCGACTGTTAGCTCATAATCATCTTCGGCGATGAGGGGTTTGCAGCTTTTGCTAGGGGGTGTACCTGTTATTTGTTTCCAGTGTATTCGATGGTAAGAACAGGTTGGTTCCAAATTGTAAGATAGGCAAGGGACTTGTAAGTAATAATCATCTTCAGCGATGAGGGTTTTTGCTAGCTGGTGTACCGACTATTTGTTTCCGGTGAACTGGATGTCTATCACGGGAGAAGGACTTGTAAGTAGGAATCTGTTCACGAGGGGCTAGAAATTTGTGCAAATTGGTGCACATTGTATTCGATTTCTATAAATCTAACGGTAAGAAAGTTTGTATCGATACGCAACGGGTACAAACGATAATGTAAAACAGTGAGGTATTTCGTAATAATTAATAGTGTCATCTATGGTATTTTAATCCTGAAAAGTTACGCATAGCTTTATAATACCAACTAGATCATATAAGATATTGTCCCAAGTTTTCATCCGTCACGATGTCGACGATTGAAAACGATAAAGTTCAACTGACTGCAAAGTCAATTTAGTCCCATCTTCTGATATTCTTTTGTTGTTGTTTTTACAACGCTAAGGAATAGCCTTTGATCATGTGATTACTGATTGTGTTCTTCTTAGAACATTCCGTTTTATAAGCTTCGATAAGTTGACAACTTCAGCATTGAACCGACAGCGAAGAAACAAAAACCGACACTTTAGTCGGCGAAACCGGACAAGGGTTGCCGCAACACTTCACGTTGCCCAGGCAACGTATGTCTAGTTTTGGGGCGGTGATTTCTCTTAGGGATTTGCAATCTTGCAAATATTTTTAACACTGTTGCTCTTCCACAGGCTTTGCTTGCATCTTGTTTTTTAACGTTGACAAATGTATCTCGTATTAAAACTCCTTTTTTTATTTTGTGAAATTTTTATGCCGGTTTTCGAAATATCAATCCAATTCTTTTATGATGGAAAATTATGTTTAACAAAACCCATTGATATTTTGAAAACGAAACGGGAAACATTTTTTTCAGAAATTTATACCATAAAGCACACTTTGTCCGATGTGTTGCGTTGATTGTATTTTGGTTCAAGTGTTAGGTAGAATTCATTTAGAGTAGCGTTCTCATAGGCCTAGCTATCCCTCAGCGATGAAAAACAAGACCAAAGGTTTCGATGGGATCCCAAAAATTCAATATCTGATCCAGACAACTGGGTCTTGTCTTAGCCAGATCCAGTCATCGCCAGACTCCTTGAACATTCTTACAATTAAAATTCAGAAACAGATTAAGGCCAAATATCTAATCATCTGAGAAAAAATTCCTACCACTACCGCCGATTTCCCGATTTCGGCCAAACTCCAGAACTAATTGTCCTGCGAAAAAAAAGAAATGAACTCTGGGTATCTTCTTTCCCCAATAATGAACATCTAGTCAACTTCAAATAAAAATTTAGCTTATAACACATTTTCCGAGTCAAGCCGGATTCCGGTTGAACTATATGTCCGGGTAAAATATGATTGTCACACACGGATTCAGCATCTCTTCTTACCCCTAAATTGGTTATCTAATCAACTAGAAATAAAACTTTAACTTCTACCAATTTTCCGGTTTTGGCCGGATTCCGGGCGAACTAAATGTCTGGATAGAAAATTGTTTTCACATAAGTGTTCAGCATGTCTTCTTGCCCTAAATCGAACATCTAATCAACTTCAACTAAAACTTTTAATTTTAACAAACTTTCCGGTTTGGGCCGGATTCTGGTCGAAATACTTGTCCGTCGAGAAAATGGTTTTCACCAACGTGTTCAGCGTGTCTTCCTACCCCTAAATCGAACATCTAATCAGCTTACAATAAAACTTTTACTTTTAACAAACTTTCGGGTTTGGGCCGGATTCCGGGCGAACTACTTGTTCGATAACAAAATGATTTTCACCATCGTGTTCAGCATGTCTTCTTACACATTAGCTGTTTCAAAATATTTTGTTTGCCCCTTAATTTGAAACCCCTCCCCCACCCCTAAATGTAGGGCTACAAAGCCCATCTTCGAACTTGACTTGTCCGACGACCCAACGAAACCCATCTCATTCCCTTCGAGAGTTATCGTGCTTACAGACGGACGGACAGACAGACGGACAACTTTTGCGATGTCATAGGTATCCCTCCACTTACGTTTTGGGATCCCAAAAGTAAGAGCTGGAAGCTCAAATGGCACTTGCAAGGCTGGGTCAGATGAAAGTGATGGTCAGAAGTATTGTTTCCACTTTTTGGTTAAGATTCGCACTATAAGGGTGCTGAAAATTAATTTCTAAGAAAAACCCTTGAGGCAAAAAGGATCATGTACATGGCGATCGTGAAAAAGTAAATTTTGCTTAAAAGTGTTTTTTGTATTTTGCGGTTAAGATGAGTTCTTTAAGGAATGGTGATCTCTAACCCAATGATGTCAAGTTTCTAATACTCCAGCAAAGTTTTATGGTCCTAGCACATCTGGAAGTACCTTAACTCATGATAACCGGAATTCCGGACACCCCCGCCCCTTCTCCCTCGAATCCGGTTCGATTCTGTCAGTAACGTACCTAGGACTTGTGCCTGTACTTCCCACCAAGTTTCATCGTGATCGCTCCACTCTATGAGCGTCACAAGATTTCCGGTTCTCCCCTCCGACCCCCCCTCCCAGTTGATCGGATCTGGTCCGGACTTGAAACGGGACATCTGAGACATGGGATCTTTCCCAGCTATCAAGTTTCATTAAGATCCGATAACCCGTTCGAAAGTTATGCATGCCACTAATTCCCGGATTCCGCCGTCTCCCCCTCCCCCACGACTGTCGGATGGGGGAGTGACTGTTTCCAAGTTAATCTGGTCGGGTCCCTGATATGCCTACCAAGTTTTATCGTCCTAGTCCACCTAGAAGTACATTAACTACGGATCGCCGGAATTCCGGAACCCCCCTCCAGCTCCCCCCATAGTGTCCGAATCCGATCCAGTTCTGTCAGTTGTTTATCTAGACCTTGTTCTTGTTCTTGCCACTAAGTTTCATCCGAATCGCTCCACTCTAAGAGTTTCACACGATTTCCAGTTCCCCCCTCCCCCTCCCCCCACGATGGTCGGATCGGTCAAGTGACTATTTCCAAGCTAGTTTGGTCGGGTCCCTAATATGCTTGCCAAGTTTCATCGTCCTAGAACTTCTGGAAGTACCCTACTCGAGAACAGTGGACCGACCGACCAAAAAGTGGTCGGTATACGGCGGAGCTGCAAGTGCCATAAAAATCTAATTGTGTGTTTAGTTGCCCAGCAATTTGTATTTATATCTTGAAGTTGTAAGCTAGCTCTCTTCAAAATACATTTATCAGAACCGACTGTCCTTATTCGCCTCCCTGACCCCAGCTTAGCGAAGCTATCAATTACAATGAGAGTTTTCCCTGGTAACCGTATTCTTTCTTTCGTAACGTGAACCAAAACTGTCAGAATTGACGAGAGGCTCCTGACTTAATTTTTGCCCTCATTAAAAGTGAGTTGTCTTCTCTGATTAATCCCTGGGCGAGCTTCCGTAACTATCCCGTCGACAACAACATGTGAGCAAACTTCCGGAAAATGTGTGTGAACTGACGTTTATGCCAACTGACGTTTATACCAACTGACGTTTATTCCAACTGACGTTTATACCAACTGACGCTTATGTGAATTGACGGTAGGCGAACTGACGGTAGGCGACCTGACGTGTAGGTCTACTGACGTTTATGTCAACTGACACTAGGCGAACTGACGTTTGGTCAACTAACGAGTAGGGCAACTGACGTGTTGGTCAACTGACGTGTTGATGAAGTGACGTGTTGTTCAACTGACGGATTTTTGGGGGTCAACTGACGTGTAGGCGAACTGTCGGAAAATGTTGGCGTACTGACGGAATTCTGTGGCGAACTGACGTTTATGTCAACTGACGTGTTGCGGTACTGACGGGACCCCCCAGATATCTTAAAGACTCGCATGGTTTTAGGATTGAATTATTTATACGGAAAGATACTGAAAGAGAAAATTGTTGAATAACACTATTATTGTAAAGAGGAGGGGACGAAACTGCTCCATTCCGTACACCTTTTTCTACTAAAATCGAAATTTTTAGACTATGAACTTTGAGGACTTTAATTCTAACCTTCAGTTTTCTATACGAATCTTGTAAGGGTGGAACGACTGATCTGTCAAGGCCACGTCTGAGCCGATTGACAGTATCTCAGGCCTCTGAGCCACGAAAGCAGTGACTGAGCACGTAAATTTGTACTGTAGTTTTTGTAATTTTTTGTTTTGACCAGAAATAGCTCTGGCTACACCCTGGTCACGAGACAGAGTTACAAGAATCTTCAGTGTCCAGTCTTAGTTCATTTGGCCAATTCGATTGGGCCGTGCCAATTCGACATATCGAACCTTTGACCTATTGCTACCAAGTGAGGTGATCATTACATGCTAAATGCACAGTGTCAATTTATTTAATTTTGCTTTTTTATTTTCTTAGAAGTAAAAAGAAAAACAGCTTATTCAGCATTGACTCCCGCTTAGGCGTAGACGGGGGCGGGAGCGGCGTAGGCGGAAGGAGCAGCGTAGGCGGAAGGAGCAGCGTAGGCAGGAGCAGCGTAGGCGGGAGCGGCGTAGGCAGGAGCAGCGTAGGCGGGAGCGGCGTAGGCGGCAGAAGCGTAGGCGGGAGCGGCGTAGGCAGGAGCAGCGTAGGCGGGAGCGGTGTAGGTGGGAGCGGCGTAGGCGGCAGAAGCGTAGGCGGGAGCGGCGTAGGCAGGAGCAGCGTAGGCGGGAGCGGTGTAGGTGGGAGCGGCGTAGGCAGGAGCAGCGTAGGCGGGAGCGGCGTAGGCAGGAGCAGCGTAGGCGGGAGCGGTGTAGGTGGGAGCGGCGTAGGCGGCAGAAGCGGGGGCTGCGTAGGAAGGGGCAGCGTAGGCAGTTTCTACTTCAACTGGAAAAGCCTGGAATAGATATTTGATGAGCCCTGGCGTTGATAACTGGCTGGTAAGTATTGACCTCAGCTGGTTGATGGCTTAAATATAAGGAAGAAACTCTATTATGACCTCTAGTTGAACACTATATTTTCTTATTCGACAACCAATTAGACTGACGGCCTTTCAAGACCGTCTTGTACACTTACAGCACCACCCAAGTAGTTTATTTTGTTTATTGTTTTTATTAATGGAAACATTTTTTTTTCCATAATTGACAGTACTAAATGGAAACGTCAGCTGAATTTTATTATTGACAAAAATGGCGGTTACGATACGCTATGATGACTTCCCACAGCTGTGTGCCAGTGGATGCCCCACTTATCTCCCTCCAATGAACTCAAATGGGGACAGTGTTCCATAGGGTATAACAGAGTAAGTTTCAGGTTAAAGAATTCCAATAACTTTTAAAGTAAACTGTCTCGTCTTTTCTGCGTCGTAAATATACCGCGTACATTGAAGTTAATAAGTTGCACCGATAGAGACAAGAGCTGGTCACTATTTCTCAGTTTGTTTATCATTTTTCTCTGCTTCTAGGTCTTGACTAGGTGATGGCTCAAAATAGTTCATACATTTTCTTTACCCTTACCGTTCCTTTCTGGCTGGCCAAGCACGGGCTCAACCCTAGCGAGGTGGATTCGCCAAACCTCGGAACTGTGTCGAAGGGTATGGGGTAATCTAAGCTGAATTCGAAGTTCGAAAAAGCAATCATCTCTTACCTTGGGATGAGGAGAGGCCCCGTCCCCACCGTCAGAGGAAGCCCGCGCTATTGAATACGCAGGAGCGCGCGCAGACCTAGAAGGCACATGGAGGGCCGCGGTGCAAGTAACGAAGGCGATCTGAAAGAAAGATTCACTCATGTCTTTGTAAAAGTGAAAACCGACACTGCTTTTCATTTTATTTCATTAATCACTCCTGTATTTTGTTTACCAACCGTTCATGCACTACAGCACTGTCAACTCACACGTAGGGAATTCCTAGCCAGCGACACGTGAGTCAGTCAGAAGGTACCGCTCTCTTCGGACTCCACGCGTGCCGGGACCGGTCCATATTTGCCCGTGTTGAAAAATAAATGAGGACAAAGTCTTAGCCGGGATCCCAAAAGGGATGTTTTTTCGTTCTCACTCCATCCAATACGAGATCTACAACCGATGTCCTGCCATGTTAATTTAAACAGTCTAATCATAATCAGTTTTATCTTACAATTTCCGGCGATATACCTAGTCGGGGCAAAGACTTCTTCCATAGACTTGAAAATACACGGCGAAAGAAGTTGTCGGACACCCTACAGAGTCCGTAATATAGGATACAAGATAAGTCACTAATAAAAGCGAAATAAGATATATGACTTACCAAGTATGCTAAGTTTCCTACAGTCATCTTCCCAACACGATGTGTGACTCTATGATTTTTCAATTGGCATTCCAAGCTTATATTCCAGAGACGGACTTAGAATTTCGCAGATCTTTTGTTCTAGGAGTGACAGCTGAATCTTTGTCTTGAGACAAGGTCGTCCTTAAGTCATTTTGCAACATGACATCAGGTGTTGCAAAATGACGCATTTAGGAACACATATCTTTGTTGAAAATACAATGGACGACATATGTTGTCAAAATGTAAATGCCACAAGGCTAAGGTTTCTACTGGATCCCGAAAATGGATTATAGATTTTATGACCCAGAAAATTGTGTCTTGTAGACTTCCAATCTTAGCAAGTATGCACATCATGATTTATCCCTATCCAACCGCTTGAATATGTGGAAAAACGATCCCGTAGTGGTGTTTCTTGACCGATTACGTCCAAACGAATAATCCGCTGATAAAACCAAGTTCAGATTTTGATTTGGCATATTTTGGTTTAACCCTATTTCTTATCTATAATCGACTTTAGAAAAATCTTTTACTTCTACCAAAGTTCCTGTTCTAGTTCAAGTCTGGCAACTACTCTTCTGGCAGGAATAAAGTTCAGAAGCGGATCCATCATGTCTCTTGACCTCTATTACGAACCTATGATCCATTTCAGAAATGATTATACTTATACTGAATTTCCGTCTTTTGCCGGACTCCAGGCGAACTAATCGTCCGGCAAGAAAATAAAGTTCGCATATGTTGATACGGAATATACTGCCACTGTAGTAGACTACAATAAAGTCCATACAAGAATTCAGCATGTATTTCTACCATCAAATCGAATCACTAATCATCTTGGATTTATTTTTATGTAAGCTAAATTTCCGATTTGACCGGATTACGGACAAACTACTTATCCGGCGAAAAAATAAGTTTCAAGATGAAATTCAGTATTTTTCCTCTCTCCTAAAGCGATTGTCCGATTCGGTAAAAACAAATTTCGCCCCTTAGTTTGAAACTTCATCCCCGCCCTTGAATCTGCAACTACTGGGACCATCTATGAATTTGACCTGTACGGCAAAATCAATCCTCCCCAGGTTTGACAAAATATTTCGAACCCTTCAAACGTTATCGTGCTCTGCGATAACTTTGTCCCCTTTACTTCTCCCAAATTTCCAGAACTACTTGTTCGGCGATAAACAAGTTTCACATACGGATTCGGCATATCCATATACCACTCAATCTGATTAGCTTAACAAAAAAAGTCGTCCAGCATGCCCTTTTAGCCCTCAATCGACTATCTGATTAGCTTACAAAAAATCACCTCTTTATATGAAACACCTTCCCCCTCAGCCCTAAATACAGAGCTACAGTGCCCATTTACAAGCCTGACCTGTACTTTGATCCAAATAATCCTCACATCAAGTTTGAAAAAGAAAAAAAAACACCTCAAACCAAAAAGACAGACAAACGGAAAAACTGTACTAAGTCAAACGAACGAACTGTACGGAGGGATCCCGCCACTAGTGTTTTGGCATTAAATTTACCGAATTTACGGGACGACTTGTCTGGCGCGAAAAGAAGTTACAGATTTGGATGCAGCTTGTCCGTCCCCCCATCGACTATCTGATTAGCTTACAAAATTGTACCTTAATATGAAACCCCTTTCTCCACCCCTAAATATAGGGTTACATCTACGAACTTGACCTATTCTCTGACCCAAATAAACCTAACACCAAGTTTGAGCAAAATATCCCAACCAATCGAGAATTACTGTACGAACAGACAGACTGACAAACTTTAAGAAGTCATAATGGAAAAAGGAAAAATAATCCCCTAACATACACAATCACGTAAAGCTCTTCTTCTGAAGCCCACAATCGTGAAAAAACAGAATGTAGTGGTGGAAGAGGAATTAAATCGAGAACTTGATTCTGTCAAAGCCGAGGCTCTCCCTCGCCAAACCTCGAAAGAAACCACAAGAGAGCCGTCGACTGAAACCTGTCAGATTCAGATAAGAAGGCAGTACTCTAGGGTTAAAAGCTATATTTGCTTTTGAACCCTTATTCTCCAATATTCAGCTTTTGCTTCATACACAACCCATTCCCCGTTGTGGTTCTTCATCATAACGAACCAATTTTTCTCTTTTGGGCACTTTCCAGGCGATCAGAAAGCTCTACCAAAACAGTGAAGCGTTACGGCACTTACAAGGGTTGGTAGCATGTATTTCGGCTAAGGGTCACATGCGGTATGGTCGGACAAATGGGAAGTCCATGGCATGTGCTCTCGCCGAGTATTCTGAATGTCATAAAATATCTGTGAACCCCCTCTGACCCCCCACAGTACCCCGCTTAGGTACGGCTCAGCAGATGTTAACGTAGTGCTTGTGTCAACCATGTCCGACCAAATCCCGGCTCAATCCTCCACCCTAAGCGAGAAACAAGGTTTCTCTCCCCCCCCCCTCCAAATTCCCAATAACCACTGGATTCAGTCTAGCCGAAAGTTCGCCAACGTAATTATATCAATGAGTTGACTTAACTTCACACCGGATACCTTGGGAACCAAGATCAAGACCGGGAAATTATTTTGGCTGGGAAAGCTACGGAAAAAGCTATGGTTCTTGATCTAAGAATCCCTTCGTATCCCCGTGTAAGGGTCAGAACTTCAGCACTAGTCTCGGCGATCCCACAATGAGGCGGGCAAAATAAGTACTACAAAAATCTATGGATAAATCGTTACAAAATATTCAAAATCACCAAAAGTCATAGCTCACGCTAATCCTCAGATTTCCTTAGGCTTTTGAGAGCTTTGGCCCTGAGCCGCTCTTCGAGCTCTTCGTCTGTGCTCTCACTCCCAGAGTCAGAATCCTAAGAAAGAAAGCCGAATTAGGTCCCAACGGAGCGAAGAAGAACAACACCCTCTTCAATTATCACTCAAGTAACGGGCACACACAGTCCGATTCACAAGTATGGTGATTTTGCTTCCAGAGCAAAATAGCGCTGGGGAGTAACGCCAAGATCTATGTTTTCCATGCGTCGCAAGCAGACTATGTTCATAGCGCCGCCCACTAAGCTTCCTTCAACTAAAGCGAGAAGACATGCGGTTCCTCCTTCGCTTCCAGAGCAAAATAGCACTGGGGGTGTACCGCCGAGACCTTTGTTTTCCATGCGTCGCAAACGGACCATGTTCGTAGCGCCGCCCACTAAGCTTGCTTCAATTGAAGTGAGACTTGCGTTCTTTTGTTTCGAAGCTAAGATGCAGTCTGCACACATCATGGAAACAGGGGAGGTTGTATCTTTTTTTTCGCTGTGTTCAGGATATGAAGTTATCGGAGCCAGCGCCGGTGCACGACTGAACGAGCTTCAGTAGGGACGTTCTCTATTGATAGTGTTGCTGCTATTCGAGTGTGTGTCACTTTTTTTAAGTCTTGGTGCTACTCCCTAGTGTTTTTTTCGCTCTGCACTAGGGAACAGCACCAAGACCTGAAGAAAAGTGATACACACTCGAATTGCAGCGACACTATCACCACTCGCGATAGACAACGTCCCTACTGAAACTCAAATCCGTCGCGCACCAGCACTGGCTTAGATAACTCCACATTCCAAACATAGCATTAAACAAGAGCTGAAAGCTCATATGGCACTTGAAAGAACAGTTAGTTTATTCAAACAATGTTTGCAACGGATACGTCAGCTATGATTTTTCATCAGCGATATTTCGGCCCTTCTTGGCAAGGGTCCTCGTCAGGCTGTCAATCTTCTGGTTCAACTTCGGGCAAGACAGGTTTGTTTCCTTCCCCGAAGTTGAACCAGAAGACCCTTGCCAAGAAGGGACGAAATATCGCTGATGAAAAATCATAGCTGACGTATCCGTTGCAAACATTGTTTGAATAAATGTTTCAAAGTCAGCTTGGGCTCAAAGAATATTTAAGAACAGTTAGAATGTTTGTCAGATACGGTTTGCAATTTTCAAGGCTGGATCTCTCTCCCGATATTCATTTCATCAGAAAATGGGCTTGATCTACTAAATCTCAGATCGTTATACCACTCATTGACAATTGTTTCTTCCTCCAACCGATGATCGGATCGGGGGAGGGACTATTTTTAAGCCAATCTGATAGAGTCCCTAACATGCCTGCTATAAGTTTCACGGTCATAGCACATCCGGAATTACCCTAACTCGTGATCATCGGAATTTTGGAAAACCCTTTCCAACTCCCCCACTGTGACACAATACGGTCCTGTTTTGTCAATAATGTATCTACGGCTTAGGCTTGTTCTTCCTTCCAAATCCCATCCCGATCCCCCGGCTCTAAGTGTTTCATGAAATTTCCGGCACCCCCTCCAGCTCCCCCCCCCCCAGTTATCAGATCCATTACAGAATTGAAATTGGTCATCTGAGACACTTGTTCTTGACAAGTTTCATGCACGTCTGATCACCAGTTCAAAAGTTATGCATAACACTACAATATCCGGATTCCCGATCCTTCCATCGGATCGGGAAAGGAACTATTTTCAAGTCGACCTGGAAGAGTACCTAATATGTCTGCCAAGTTTCATGGTACTAGTACATCTGGAAGTTTCCTAACTCGTGATCACCGGAAATCCGGGGAAAACCCCTCCAACCCCCTCTACTGTGACACGATCCGGTCTTGTTTTGTCAATAGAATATTTACGGTTAATGCTTGTTTTTCTCTTCAAGTTCCATGTCATCCGTCGACCCTAAGCATTTCACAAGGTTTCCGGACGCTCCCTCTACCCCCCCCCCCCCCGACTTTTCGGATTCAGTCCAGATTTGAAATCGAAAATCTGAGACACTTGTTCTTCACAATTGTCAAGTTTCATGCATGTCCGATTATCCGTTCCAAAGTTATGCAAGTTACTAGTTTCCGGATTCCCCACCCCTCCACTCCCTCCGCGATGGCTGGATCGGGGAAGTGTCTGTTTCCAAGTTAATCTGGTTAGTTCCCTCATATGCCTGCCAAGTTTGATTGTGCTGGCTTATGTGGAAGCGTTTCACGAGAATTCCGGTGCCACCCTTCAGCCCCCCTCCCCCCCCAATTATCGGATCTGGTCCGGATTTGAAACTGAGCATCTGAAGCACTTTTTTTGACAAGTTTCGTCAAGTTTCATGCATGGCCGATTTCCCGTTCCAAAGTTATGCATGTTACTAGTTTCCGGATTTCCCATCCCTCCACTCCCCCCACGATTGTCGGATCGGGGAAGTGATTGTTTCCAAGTTAATCTGGTTGGGCCCCTTATCTACGCCTGTCAAGTTTCATCGTCCTAGCTTATGTGGAAGTGCCCAAACTAGCAAAACCGGGACAGACCGACAGACAGATAGACCGACAGAAATTACAATCGCTATATGGCACTTCAGTATGCTCAAGTGCCATAAAAAGACACAACCTCCCCTGTTTCCCCGATGTGTGCAGACCGCAGCAAGATTTACATGGAATTTTCTAATCCTGCAAGTTTGTCTCACTTTGACTAGCGCGAGTGTGGTCCGCTACGAGTTGCTCGAACACTGCTCTTTAATTTACAATAATTTGACTATGAAGAGATTACGCCCTACCCGACGAAAACGGATATTTCTACAAAATTATCAGCAGAGGGAGCACAATAAAATAAAATTCACATTAGGAGGTGTAGGACTTTTGACTTGGAGACTAAACTAACGACGTTTGGTAATAGGGGTCGGCACCGTTTCTGTTTCTGTTTTTTTACTACCGTTTTCTGTTCTGTTTTTTTTTTTTTAAACAGGTAGCCGTTTTTTTAATGCCGTTTCTGTTTCTGTTTCGTTTTTTATATGACCGTTTTAGCCGTTTCTGTTTTTATTTTACCTGTTTTTTCCAACTTTCCGTTTTTTGTTACGACTTATACGCGTGACGTCCCGGCGTAATCTAGCGATTTTATTTTTCCGCCGGATTATGCCATCTACCGATATTTTTCGCTTTTCGGAAGGAAAGATTTGTGAGTCAGAATAGAGAGATTGCACCTTACCCGACGAGACGGATATTTTTACACCATCATTAGAGGAAGCATAACAACAAAATTAACAGTACCAGGTATAGGACTTCCGACTTCCATACTAAATTATCGGCTTTTGATAGCCATTCTGAGCCAGTGAATTGCTGGAAACGTCAATCTGGCTATTTCTTGCTGGTATAATAATATTTGTGCGAAACGGAGTATCGCATTCCATTGGTCGGTTAAGACGCGTTTTTTGAAATCCAACCAATAGGAAGCACGAATCGTTTTGTACTGAAAGTTTGAAGACTTCAATCTCCCATTTCTGATGAAACTTTTCTACAAAGCTGTAGTTATACAACCAAAAAAAGCCAGCGAACTTTTCCTGTGTTCAAAAGTTTTTTTTCACTTTTCGGTAAAGATGTGCACTTTAAGGGTGCTAGAAATTCATTTTTAAGCAAAACTCTATTGGCGCAAATGATCATGGACCCTCAGGGGATTATGAAATGGATAGTTTGGTCAAAAGTATTTTTTCACTTTGCGATTAAGATGCGCACTTCAAGGGAGCTGGCAGTTAATTTCTGTACTTTAAGGGATGGTCGGATCTGGAAAGTGACGATTTGTGAGCCAATCTTGTCGAGTCTCTGATGTTCCAGCCAAGTTTGATCGTTCTAGCACATCTGGAAGTACCTTAACTCGCGATCACCCGAATTCCAGACCCCCTCCAGCTCCCCCCACAGTGCACGAATCCGGTCCGTTCTGTCACGGGTGTACCTAGTTCTTGTGCTTGTTCTTCCCACCAAGTTTCTTCCCGATGAGTGAGTCCACTCTATGCGTGACACAAGATTTCCAGTAGTTCTCTCCACCTCCCTCCCCACATTCATCGGATCCGGTCCGGACTTGAAATGGGATATCCGAGAAACGAGGTCTATCCAAATATCAAGGTATCCACATATCATCCGATCACCCGTTCAAAAGTTATATATGCCTCAGGATTCCGGATTCCTCCTCGCTCCACTCCCCTACGATGGTCGGATCGGGGAACTGACTATTTCCAAGTTTTTGGTCGGGTCTCTCATATGCCTGCCAAGTTTCATCGTCCTAGCCCACCTGGGAGTACCTTAACTCCGGATCAAACGGACTTCTGGAACCCCCTCCAACTCCCCCCACAGTGTCAAAATCCGGTCTAGTTCTGTCTATGATGTACCAACGGCTTGTGCTTGTTCGTCCTACCAAGTTTAATCCTGATCGCTCAACTTTAAGCATGTCACAAGATTTTCGTTCCCCCCTTCCGACTCCCCCCCCCCCACATTCATCGGATCCGAACCGTACTTGAAATGGAACCTCTGAGACAAGAGGTCGTTCAAATTATCAAGTTTCATTAAGATCCGATCACCCGTTCCAAAGCTATACAAAGTTCGGATTCCCCCTCACTCCACTCCCCAACGGTGGTTGGATCGTCGAAGTGACAATTTCCAAGTAGTTTGGTCAAATCCCTGATATGCCTGCCAAGTTTCATTGTCCTACCACATCTCGAAGTACCATAACTCGAGAACGGTGGACCGACCGATCGACCGAAAAGTGATCGGTGTATGGCACTTGAATGAACCACATGTTCAAACGCTGGGGCATGCTGACAGGGGTGACCATGGTTCTCAGACGTAGTTGTATCCCTTCTTCCGCATAGGGGTATCAGTAGACAGTACTTTGGGAACTAAGACAATTTGGTATTTTTGACCTTGAAATTTTTTGTTTTTAAAGGGTACCGACTGATACCCTTCTGGGGAATAAGGGGTACGCATATGTATGACATCCATACTCACCCCTTCCAGCATACCCCAGCATTTGACCACGGGTAGCCTATAAGAAAAGGGCTTAGTTTACTAGACAGGTGCAGAGTCCTTTTTTCTTCACCTTACACAATTATACTAGACCTTCTCTCACAACCTTAGACCCTCCATGAGTCCCCTCCTCACACTATTCACTTCCTATGAGCCGCCTTACCATTCCAAATGGTCGCCTTACTGTTATCTTATAAACCTAAAGAAGTAGGAAAAAAAACAGAAATACCTGTTAAAACGGCCGTTTTTTTGTAAAAAAAAACCGGCCCGTTTCTGTTATTCCGGAAAAAAACGGAAAAACAGACACGGTTTTCCGTTTTTGGGATCCCAAAACGTAAGTGGAGGGATACCTATGACATCGCAAAAGTTGTCCGTCTGTCCGTCCGTCTGTAAGCACGATAACTCTCGAAGGGAATGAGATATTTTGATGAAACTTGGTGAGAAGGTTCGTTGGGTCGTCGGACCAGTCAAGTTCGTAGATGGGCTTTGTAGCTCTACATTTAGGGGTGGGGGAGGGGATTGAAATTAAGGGACAAACAAAATATTTTGAAACAGCTAATGTGATAGTCGATTATGGGGTAAGAAGACATGCTGAACACGATGGTGAAAACCATTTTGTCATCGGACAAGCAGTTCGCACGGAATCCGGCCAAAACCGGAAAGTTTGTTGAAAGTAAAAGTTTTATTTGAAGTTGATTAGATGTTCGATTTAGGGGTAGGAAGACATGCTGAAGACGATGGTGAAAATTATTTTCTCGACGGACAAGTATTTCGCCCGGAATCCGGCCAAAACCGGAAAGTTTGTTGAAAGTAAAAGTTTTATTTGAAGTTGATTAGATGTTCGATTTAGGGGTAGGAAGACATGCTGAAGACGATGGTGAAAATTATTTTCTCGACGGACAAGTATTTCGCCCGGAATCCGGCCCAAACCGGAAAGTTTGTTGAAAGTAAAAGTTTTATTTGAAATTGATTAGATGTTCGATTTAGGGGTAGGAAGACATGATGAAGACGATGGTGAAAACTATTTTCTCGATGGACAAGTATTTCGCCCGGAATCCGGCCCAAACCGGAAAGTTTGTTAATAGTAAAAGTTTTATTTGAAATTGATTAGATGTTCGATTTAGGGGTAGGAAGACATGCTGAAGACGATGGTGAAAACTATCTTCTCGACGGACAAGTATTTCGACCGGAATCCGGCCCAAACCGGAAAGTTTGTCAAAATTAAAAGTTTAATTTGGAGTTGATTGGATGTTCGATTTAGGGCAAGAAGACATGCTGAACACTTATGTGAAAACAAGTTTCTACCCGGACATGTAGTTCGTCCGGAATCCGGCCAAAACCGGAAAACTGTTGGAAGTCAAAGTTTTATTTCTAGTTGATTAGATAAGCGATTTAGGGGTAAGAAGAGATGCTGAGTCCCTGTGTGACAATCGTATTTTACCCGGACATATAGTTCGACCGGAATCCGGCTGGAATCGGAAAATTTGTTATAAGCTAAATTTCTATTTGAAGTTGATTAGATGTTCATTACTGGGGAAAGAAGATACCCTGATTTCGTCATTGAGCTTTCTTTTTTCGCCGGACAAGTAGTTCTGGAGTTCGGCCGGAACCGGGAAATTGGCAGAAGTGGCAGGAAGTTTTCGTCAAAACAGATATGACTTATAGGGGTAAACACACATGCTGAATCCAAATCTGAACTTGGTTTTCTCAGGTGATTAGCTATTTGGCCTTAATCTGTTTCTGAATTTTAATTGTAAAAACGTTCAAGGAGTCTGGCGAAGACTGGATCTGGCTAAGACAGGACCCAGTTGTCTGGATCAGATATTGAATTGGGATCCCATCGAAACCTTTGGTCTTGTTTTATCACCGTTTCTGATTCTGTTCCGTTTTTTATTTGCCGTTTTTTACCGTTTCTGTTTTAGCCAAAAACAGAAACGGTGCCGATCCCTATTTGGTAACCATTCTCAGTCAGTAAGGCAATTGCTGGAAATATTAATCTGGCTATTTCTTGTTGGTATTATAACAATTTAGCATAAGAGTTTCCTTAATAATGAGAGTCTGAAGGCTTCCGACTTTGTAAATAAAAAATGCCTCGCATCCTATTGGTCTGCTGTGGAGCATTTTTTGAAATCTAAAGAAGAGGAAGCACGAAAGTTTTGAAGTACTGAAAGTTTGAATCCTTCAAACTCCCATTTCTCATGAAACTTTTCTACAAAGCTGTAACTATACAATTAAGAAAGAGCCCGCCAACTATTTCCTATCATTTACAGGCTCAGAATAATTGTCAAACATATATAAATCAGTCTCACATTCGGTAGTACTGTACCTCGCAATGTTAAATTATTCTTTTTTTACTCCCGCGAGTCCCCTCCTCCCGTTGTTCCCCTTTCAACAGGCGCTTTACTGTTCCAAATGGTCGCCTTATCTTATGAACCCAATGAAGCGGAAAAAAACGGACGTATCTGTTAAAACGGCCATTTTTTTTTTAAACAGGTCGTTTCTGTTTTTCTGGAAAAAAAGGAAAAGTAGAAACGGTTTTCGTTTTTTTTTCCATTTCTGTTGGGTTTTTTATTTGCCGTTTTTTACCGTTTCTGTTTTAGCCAAAAACAGAAACGGTGCCGACCCCTAATCCCCAATCAAGCTTTCGTCCCGGTCATCGTTTCCGAGAAGCCTATTAGTCAGAATACCGGTTATGCAAATTTCGCAAAGTTTGTCATTCAATGCAATGTACATCGAAAGAGGCTAAAAACAGCTGAAGCGTGTAAATTGCTATAAGCATTGCTAAGTTTCAAAGTAGTCAACTAGGCTATCTCAGAACATCTTAACAGAAACATTACGTAGTACTAGGCGTCCTTTTAAATTTTAACTGAAAAGCCAACTTATTTTGCATACACTGAATTATTTGGATTCTGCAAAGGGATTTTTTATTTTTATTTTCCACTATCTGCTCTAGCAGTGACGTTCAGAATATCTACGGCTCTCCACACAACGGAAATTCTACTATGACGCTGAAGATCTGAATCTCAACACAAACGCGACTTTTCAGTGGCCAGTGGTGAGCGTGGTGAAGACTATTTACTGCTTGGACACGTTCGTAACTCCTTTTCGTCAAGCATAAAACACAGGTACAGCGCATAGAGGTACCACGAATCCGACAGGGAGAGTCTACTATTCGAAAAGCGATTATTCGTGGATAGCGGAGTAATGAAGTAACGCATCTTCATCGGGTTTATTTAAGTGAGTACGTGACGGGTAGAGGATTGTCCTATCACAGCCCTTTTCGGTTAAACTCTAAATATTACCTCCGAGCTGGACGATTCCTTCTTCTTTTTCTTTGACTTTCGTTTCGACTTTCGCGCTCTTTTCTTCGCCTTTTTCTTTTCTTTTTTCTTGCGTCTCTTTTCTTCCTCACTGTCGGTCGAGCTTGTCTCACTACTGCTCTCAGTGCCACTTCGTGATTTTTTGGCTTTTTGCGGTGATTCTTCCTCGCTAAAAACAAGAAAGTCTCTTTAAAATTTAATTGAAAAGCCAACTTATTTTTACATCATTTAACTGAATGCACTGCATTATTTCGATTGCGTACGGGATTTTTTTGTTTTCATTATTTGCTCTAATATGAACTTTCAGAATATCTACGGCGTCCTCAAAACGCAAAGTTCCTACTATGACACGGAAAATTTGAAAAAACGCGGCTTTTCAATGGCCAGTGATCAGCACGCTGAAGGTGAGCTGACTGCGTGAACACTTATTTTTCGTCGACCGTTTTCCTCAAGCATACAACACAGATACAGGCGCACAGAGGTGGCACGATACAGGGAGAGTCCACTGTATGAAAATGGATTATTCGATAAAAGCGGAGCCACGAAGTAACGCATTTTCATAGGGCCGTCAAGCCTCTTTAAGTGAATAAGTGATGGGTAACTACACAGTCCTATCTCATCCCTTTCCGATTAGACTCTAAAGCTCTTGCTTCATCCCAACCTACCCTCTAGTGTGGGTCACAATGAATAACGTGATTTATTTCTGTCTTTGTTTTCTTTTTGTTTTACTTTCGCAAAATCTGTTTTGCTTTCGCAACATCTGTTTTGCTTTCGTAAAAACTGTTTTTACTTTATTGAGTGTATCCAGCAAATAAACTGCAGTAATTCCCTATCTGGTTACAAAGACTAATACAAATTGTTTTTTACATTTTCTTAGGCGAAAGCCTGTTCACTTAATATTTAGTTGTGTCTATGGCCACTGGCTTTTAAATACACGTATATATATATATATATATATAGATACTCAATTATCGATATTATCTTACTATTTTATTTTTGTATTAATATAATCAATCAGACGCTCTGTGAAAAATGAAGGCCACCATAGAAAAATGCCATATGGAGGAAGGGCAATTTTTGAGATGGAAGAGCTTACGTTTTTGGTGAGAAGAAAAGAGAATATGGAAGATAAAGGGAGAAAGAGTGAGGGAGAGAAAGATGTAGTGACAGATAGAGAGGGTTAGGGCGTAATTTGTGTATATAGATATATGTAGAAGATATGTTCTATTTGGTAGTCTCGTCTATACTGTGCACAGTTATAAAATGTGGTGAAAGTGAGATACATATGTACAGTGTGTTTTCAATAAAGGCAAAAATGATGCCCTGTTTTTATACCTGGAGGATCCCTTTTTCTTCCTTTTCAGCTTCTTCTTTTTAATTTCTTTCTCGGGGCTTGACTCGGCGGTGGCTTCAGAGGAGGTAGCTTCGGGGGAAGACGGATGTTTCTTGGGTGGTGGGGAGGGGGATTCCGAGGCACCACGACGACGGCGGACGACAGGTGGAGATTCGGACCTGAAACGAGAATTTTAAAGCTTTGAGATAATCTTCAAAATTCAATTTGCATTGTTTTCTTGGCGGCAGCGAGGGAGGATAGCTAGCCTACTATTGACACAGACGCCATCTATTTTTGCCACGGTCTTTGTCCTTTCTTTCAAACACGCTCAATCTAAAATCTCACCCAAACTGACAACCGTTTCAGCGCAGTGCGAATGGCTAAGTCTTGCTCGAAAAGCCTGGTAAAGTACAGTAGAGGTATACTTATTTGTAACACCTCCCTCAATTTTTCCATACCTTGGGTTTTGTTTACTGCTTATAGAACAGTCAAGTGGAAAGAGACAATAACTAACTTGATTTCAGTTAACTATTCAGCTATCTTACGGCTTGAGAGGCAACTGAAAAATTTTTGATTTTGTAATTTTCATGAACTTCAAAATTCTTCTAAAAACCATTGATCTGAACACTAACTACCCATGAATGATACAATTCTGTTGAAAGTTTCTGCGCGGCGTCAATGGGGTTCCGCTAAAAAAAAAAAAGGCGAAAAAAAAAAACGATATAAATAAAAAAGACAATCCCAAAAGAATCTCCAAGTCCCAAATAATCCCTACGCCACGGATAGTACAAGGGATTAGCTGGGTATCCAGATTAGCTTATATACCTACTGACGGATACATAAGAGTAGGGTAAGGATAACTGGACACAGTATGGGATATGTTTTAGAAGGGATATGTTTATGTGAAGCAAAAAGTAGTGCCTGGATCTGTTCTTAGTTTTGAATGCGTTAAGCGCAGGCAGAACAAATATAAAGAAGGGAGCAGAGTCTAAAGCGAAGTTGAAGGTTGATGGTCACAGAATAATTGCTGAAGTGAACGAACACACGAATTCACGTTAAGCTGTTGTCAGAGAGGTGTTAAAAGTGAAAGATCAAATCAAAACCCGTGCCACTCAGTGTAACCACCCCCTCCCCCAACAAATCCTTTCCCAATTCCTTACCCTTCTTGGCGAGGAAGCTGCAGTTAGGTGCCGTTAGTTTTTATTGTTGTACCAGAAGCCCACTTGACTTAGACTAAGATCACAGGAAGTCACGTTAAATCTTTTGGATTCGTATTGAATTTAAAGGATTGGGGCGGGGGGGGGGGGGGGGTACCGGAGGGGGGGGGGGTACCGGTTTTTTTGTCCGGGGTCTCGCCTAGACCCCGTTCTCTGAACGGTGCAAAACCTGAAAGAATAAAACAGAAAGAGTAGTATTTGAATTTTTATTTCCCTGTGGTAAATAGGCTGTTTAAATAAACGTTTTCGGCAAGTATTTTGCAGTATAAGTTGCCTGGTATATGGGCTTTGGTTTCGTCGCAATCGTTCATTATTAGGCTACGTTTGGATAAGCATGCCTCTATTGTAATACCAAGGTCCTTGCCTTCTCCCCCTTTTTAAAACAGATATGATTTTTTTTTTTTGCCCCATTGCTTCTTCTAACACTATGTTACTTCTACTACACTGTCAAAAGCTTGATCACAGAGAAACATGGTTGCGTTACTTGCGTATCCTTGTGTTGTATGTTATGTTGGTTGCCGAGTACATTTCTGTATGACCCTTCTAATGTTATTCGCGACAAAATAACATTTAAAACAGTCATTCCAGCATGAGCGGCTTGAGCCTGAAGAGGACCCTTGCCCAGAAGGGCCGAAATATAGCTGTACTAAAATGTAGCTGACTTATCCGTTCTGCACCGTCAAACAACTCAACCGACCTTATTAAAAATTTCGGACCGACGCCATGCACCCTAACAGCACTGCTATTGCTTCCGAGGATCTCATGGATAGATAGATTTTTTTTATTGATCCAACTCGTAGCGTCAACATGGCACTAACGTCGACCATTACATTTACTGTGTTACAATACTTGAATATATACAATTATTCCGTAAAAGAAAATAAATCACTTGGAATTCACTCATTTTTTTTTAATTTTCTCAATAAAATATGGCACAAATGAATTCGAATACCGGTTAGTGCGACAACTAACTGGCACCAGGAGATTTTGATGCTGTGTCCACCCTGTCGCCGGTGCTAGATCGGGCAGAATAACGTAAAATTAAGTTTTTTCGGCGGACATGGAGTGGCTCAAGTCTTAATAGGAGGAGGGAAGTTTCGTAACCATTGTATTTCAGTCCTAGCATAATACGGCACGCTCTGATTTGCACTGATTCAATGTCTTCGTTATGTTGTACGCTCCCTTGTACAAAGAGTCCCCAAACGGGGGAGGCATACCCCAGTAGCGGCCGCACGTAAGTCACATAAGACAGTTTCATAGATTCTACGCCCAGTCCATTGGTCGGTAAAACCGGTTATGCATGTTTCAAAACCAATGGGAAGAGTGACGCTGAAAACAGCCAGGAGGAGTTTGTAATCTCTGATCAATCCAGCAGATTTTCAGGGGGTCTTTCGAATCGAAAAAAAAGTCGTTAAAAAAAAAAGGAGTATATACTGCGATTATGATTTAACACTAAATGCATTAATAAAGTATTCGTTGAAGGACAGTAGAAGGCTTCCAAAAATCTAATGTCTGGCTGCATCCAAGAACTGAGAGCATGGTTGCATTAGTGGTGATTTTTTTATTTATGACACCAAACTTCTAAAATTCAGTAATTTTTGCATAGAAAATGCCACAAGAACCACAGATGTCACCAAACTGCTTTATTTTGGTAAATTTCACAGAAACAATACCACAAAAATGACAAAATTTCTACAAAAACTACAAATTTCCTTGCGCCTTTTCGAGGGTTTCTTCTTTTGCCGATGTTTTGGTGATTTCTTTCTAAGAATGGACGATTTATGTTTGCTGACGTGGCAACCCTGACTGAGAGATTGCTGGAACAGTCATTACGCTTCCGCACCGTTTCCCCGTATGAAAGCCACTGCAAGTATTTGCTGAAGCTTGTGAAAAGCTCCCGCAAGGCTGAACGTCTGGAGTCGAATTCATCTGAATTAACAAACATGGGGCTTTCCAAGAAAAAGGAAATTGTTGGACCAGTGATTAAGCTTCCGTATCAGTTTCGGCCCTCAGGAAAGCACTTCAAGTATTTCCAAGTAAGCTCCGGGAAACTTGAACGTTCTGCCGAAGAATCCAGATCTAAATTAACAAACATGGCGTACTTCAAGATGAGAGTGTTGCAACGAAATAAATCAGCAGGTCTGTAATGCAAATCGACTCTTAGGCACAAACCATTTACTGGGATCCAAAAACGTAATGACAGGAAAACCTTTACTGAGTTTGTCCCTCCGTTTGTGATGATGATGGTATTTAAAAATAATAGATACAGGCGAGTACTCCCTATCAGAAACGTGGAACAGAGTTATTATTGGATTAATATTCAAGCTTTCAGTCCCTTATTAATAACAAAACCGAAGTTGATCAAAATGCAGAACTGTTCCTGTCATCGCCCCGATCGGGCAGCAAAAACAGCGGCCGTGTCAAAAATTAAATCTCAGGACTAGTTTTTTCCTTACAGTGATATTTAGAAGTAATTTCCCCGAATAAGATATTTATCGTCGGTAGAAGCTTCAGCGATTTATAACAGATTTGTTCCTTCCCCAGCGATGACCCTATTGACAGTCTGACGAGGACTTGCCAAGAAGGGCAGGAATACAAAAATAATAGTAAGGAGTAACGTCAAGACTTGACAAAATTGACACGCACTCGAATAGAAGCGATGCTAGCACAACTAGCGATAGAGAACGTCCCTACTGAAACTACTTCATTCCTTCACCAGCCTGGCTCCCATAAATTCATATCCTGATGACAGCAAAAAAATGATACGTCCTCACTTTTTGCTTGGTGTGTGCAACTGCTTTACAAGAAATTTCTAGACCGGCAAGTTCGTCTCGCTTTAAATGCCGCAAGCGTAGTGGGTGGGCTGTGAGTATGGCTCGTTTGCGAAGCACATAAAGCATAGGCCTTGACAGTGTTATTTTGCTCTGCTGAAATATCGCTGCCAAAGCATCGTAGCTGTAACCGTTTTATGCATTATTTGGACAGGTGATGATGAAATTTTATTCCCGCATTAGAGACGAAAAGGCAATGGCAAAGTACAAACAAAGAACAAGGAAAATTGCACTGACCGTTCAATAACGAACCATATCCCCAAGATAAAATGAAGAATGACATAGAGAAAGAAAAGGTAGCCTACTAATCGCGCCTAAAAATTCTTCTTCCTAGATGGAATGCAGAAAAAATATCAAGGACAGAAACGTGAGTTCCTGAAGAATGGAAGATAACTTTGAGCGAGAGGTCAGAGGGACAAAACGGCAGCAGTTCCGCGGGAGTTCCTACTACTTCATGGAAGGTATAACAGAGATTTGCAATATTCAAAATAAAAGTTTAGAAATGTTTTGGAAAGGTTGTAGACAGAGAACTGCCTGTCTGTAAGCACGATAACTCTTGAAGGGGTTGAGGTACATTGTTCAAACTCGGTGTGCGGGTCTTTTGGGTCAAAGTACAGGTCAAGTTTTGCGATGGGCTCCGTTATAGCCCTATATCTAGAGGCGGGGAGGGGTTTTTAAACTAAGGCATGAAAAGAACTTTCAGGAGACAGGAGACAGTCGACAAACAACGCAAATTTGTGACAGGCAAAGGTTTCGTCGACAAACAGTTCGAGTGTCAAAATAGGAGTAAGAAAGCATGCCGCATCAGTTATAATTTACTTTCTTATCCTCGCAGACTGATCTTCAACCGGAATCTGGTAAAAAAAAAAAAAAAAAAAAAAAAAAAAGAACTGCTTCCGGATTTTGTGAGAAGCAACCTGGAGTCGGTGGTGAGTGTCTGCGATCATAGCCTAGCCTACTCATAATTTCTTGAGAAGGTCAGCGTCCTACAGAAGAAGCTTACCTGTCCCGTCTTTTAGCAGCACCACCTTTCCTGAACGGTGAGGGTGTTCGGGACCCACGACGCTAGAAGAAAAACAACATTTTAATTTACAATACAGACCAACTGTCTTATTTTTTTCGACATATTAAAATTCTGCTGTTACGTTGCTATGCAAGTGGCCTCGAGTTCCTCCGGACAGACTATCTAACGCGGGTCCAGCAAGTTTTTCGGTATGCTACCTTTCGATAATCCCAATCAAAGGACTTTCGGACACGACGGAAATCCAACGAGGTGGAAACTTCAGTGCTCTATTCGGTCTGGTTATTCTAAAGCCTTTTCATCACGGTTCATTACGACTAAACTCGAGCAATGGCACTGGGTACGTACATTTCTCTAACTTAGTAATACGCGTTAGCTCGCTTTCAACGTGATTCGGTAATATGGGAGTGGCTTATGGGCGTTCGGCAAACGTCCGGGATCCTTTTCCAGAAAACAAAGCGTGGGAAAGGATGAGAGAATTCTTTCCAGCTAATGCCTAAGAGCCGAAGTATCACAGGAGAAAATCCAAGCTGACTTTTCCGATCGGCCGTTTTTTAAATATCTAGGAATCTCTTTCCCTTCTTATTTTTATTTACTGCGAAATCCACGGAAAAACCAAATTGTAAAACTATTTCTACTGAAGACGTTGGTTTAAACTCGACTTTTGGAGTCTTTCATGGCCCGAGAAATTAACTTATTTTTATGAATTATTACCTATCATTTTGCACAAACGTAGCCTACACAAAGAAGGGGTGATATTTAAATATATACATCATTCAACTCACTGACATTCTTTCCATTTGTTTTTAATTTTTTACACCAAAATTTCTCTTTCCACAAGACTTCTAGAACGGGTTCAAGAGTGCGAAATACGATGCGGAAAGCTCCCTTCCTGGTGACCGGTTTTCGTTTTTTTCCGCCGGTTTTCGGTTTCCCCTTTTGCGAGGTCTAGACTTGGGTGACCCCGGTTTACCTTCTGCCCTAGAATTAATCCAAAAGAACAGATACAAGTATATTTGTGAATCATACTCAATTACCCCATGTACGTATTCTGCTATATATTAATTTCTTCGAGTTTCAGGCGCTTTCATATCTTAGGATAAAACTGTTTGGGGATGGTGTGAGTTTCCTACCCGTTTTCCTAAAATCTACAAACCCCAGCCTCAACTTCTTACGTCTGTACAAAAAGAGGTCTAACTTCGTATAGAAACAGTTGTTCAGATTGCGTGATATGATGATATATATGTGCATGCAAATCCTGAGGGCCATGGCAAAACTATACAAAAAAGACAAATCAATACATTAACCTTAACAACTACATTTTCTTTTCACCAAATTCCAACTAAACGATCCTTTCTGGCAAACTCCCGCAAAGCATTCATCATTCATTATTTTAACCATCCACTCTTCATCATAAACTACTTTTCCGAATACTTCTACCCGCAACCCATCCAATTCATTCCATTCACAGATCAGGTGCACCACATTCTCCTTCATATCCCCACACACGGGGCAGTGGTAAGAACCAATCCGACTTAACCACACATGTAATTTCTATTATATCTTTTGGCCGAATGAACATTATTATTAGGGCTAGTCATATTTATGATAATAATTGCCGGGAGTGATCGACCCATCGCCTCGTATTTCACCGTAAGAAAAAGGCCGGAGACTATTGTAATCGACATACAGAAAAGCAGAGACAGAAGAGATATATGCCTAATAGATAGAACAGAGAGCTCTTCGCAGAATTCAGTCTGCCTCAAATATCACTGAAGTAATTTATCTTTCAAACTCAGAATTCAATTTCAAATTCAAATTCTTCTGAAAGGTCGTAAGGAACTGGCATGCAGTAAAAACGGAATCAGACCAATAGTTCTGTCAACATAAGATTATTATAGGAGGCATGCCTACTTGTCTTTAAAGATCCCTTGCACTATGTCAGAAGTTTCATAACAGATAATAAATACCAGAATGCGAGGTTTCAACACATAAAGATGGTAGCTGTTAAGTTTTTAAAACGTTATGCATAACAAACAATGGCAGGGAGAGCCGAAAACTGTCAAAAGAGCATCTGCTGACTTTTCCGATATCATGATGATAAACAAAAGTCAGCAGATGTTTTTTCAACATTATAAGTGTTATCTATTGAAACTGCGCATCCTTGTGTTATCTGTTATGAAACTCTGACAGTGTACTTATTCTGACGTTTACACTGCGTCCCTAGCCCCCTACACAATTCCAAGCTTCAGAAATCCTTAGTCTCAGTCACTGTTTCGTTTTGCACCTAGAACTTTCTCGGTCGAGCTGAGTTTGCCAGTCAAGCAGTGCGAACTTTGCCGAAAAACAGAACTTTTAATGCAGATTGCGGTTCCAACGGTCGCCAAGGAGGTACATCAGATATTTATAATGATTCTGATAGGATGTCTTCATGCCTTTAACGTCTTTATTTATTCGCGAAACCTCAAATCCCGTTGTCTTGGAAACTTCGAAAGATAAAAGGGTACCTTATTTTACATATTTAACTTCCTGAGCGACAGATCAAAGTAAAACGCAAGCAGACTTTACCACGGAAACTTCGAAAACAAATACAACATTAATTTACGTATTCAAGCTCCAGGGCAACAACAAAAAAAAACACGAAGATAGGCGGGGACAAAGATAACCATCGAACCAAAGCCACACACCTTACGTACGTCTGGGGATTCACTCCTCCTCCTGTCAACATCACGACGTCCTCCTCTTTCTCTTTCACGCTCCCGCTCCATTTTCTCACGACGCTCCCGCTCTTCACGAATCTCCCTCGCGCGTTGCAACTCTCGCTCCCGGTGTCTACGAGCTTCTTCACGTCGTTGCTCCTCTTCTCTCCTTCTGCGCTCCCGTTCTGCGCGACGGCGCTCAATCTCTCGCTCAAGGTCACGTTGACGGCGCTCCCGTTCACGTTCGCGCTGCTCCCGCTCCCGTTCACGTTCTCTAAAGGCGCGCTCCTTCTCCCGCTCCTGTTCTCGACGCTCTCGGTCTCTGCTGGTGTCACGATCCTATAAAACACACGTGCTAGATTACTACAACACTCTTGAAAACAAGGTCGAATCCGGGAAGGAGTCAGGGAGTCAAATCTGAAACTGAATTCCATCCTGGCCGGACGGTTAGCACGCTCAACTCACAATCGAAGGTTCGAGTCTGGGTGGTGGCTACCGTTTGGTTTGGGGAGAGGGTTACTGCCGTTTCCCTGTAAGATAAGCCAAAGTACACCCATTTTCAAATGGGTACCTAGAGAAATCCAGGGGAAGTCACGGGAAGCGTCGGACGATTTTCCCCCAACCACTCAACGCACCCCTAGCCGAGGGAGGTGAATCAAGAGATCAATACCTGTGCTTCTTGAACCTTCAATGGTTTGAATTCGAAAGTTTAAGGTTTTGCTAGTAGCTATTTACGACGCATAGTTCTTTCATTCTCCACCCATCTCTTTATTTTCTCTTAAATGATATAAAGCACCAGAAAAGGCTTCCGCCTCCAAATGTCAGAAATTTGGAGTAAATCGAACTGTTCAGAGTTAAAAATCCGATCTATAACCAAGCTATAACGCACTTCTTTTTTCAATCAATCAAATTTATTTCAAAATAGCTCAAACTACGAATTAAACAAAAGCGAAACAAATTAACTAACACACTTAAAATACATGACTTGAAATAAATCATGGGATGAAACTATGTAAAAACCGGGCAGAAGAATTAGCAGGATATGGAGAAAACTGGTTGGCAGTGTTTCTCTCGGACCGACGCACTGGTGACGGGAGGGGAGGGGGAAATAGACGGCTCATGTGGGACAACAAACTTTCTCTGCTCCAAAACTTTTTGAACGAATATTTCTGCAGTCAGTTAATTTAGGAACGTTCAGGTTAATGATCACCCAGAATGATCTCACTGGTCTCTTTTGAACATTCTCTGCTTTGGACATGCTCTGCAGAAAGAGAAGAATCCCAAACGGGTGAAGCATATTCTAAACGCTATTGGCCGATTCAGCATTAACCGCATCTTTAGTGAGGCTGTTCCTGGGATCGAACTTCGATTGATTAATTTGAACGTCTAAAACAGCCCTAACCAACAGAACAACTAAAAAAAAAAAAAAAAAAAAAAAAAAAATGCTTAGCCAGGCCAAAATTTTCCACCTGCGCCGTCTCAACTCCGTAAAATTTTGTTCGCGTCGCGTATTCGCCTTGTGGAAATCAAAATGGCCAAAGTAGAAAAGAATATTATTCACAGGGATAGTATTTATTCGAATAGGTATGTATACTATTGAGACATAGCCTATTATCATTTGACACTGGATATTCTTTTGAAAAGGATATTATTCAAATGTTAAAGTGATCAGGAAATTTTCCTTTTCCTGGTTTGAATTTCCCTGACGAATTCGCTCACGTATTTGATTTACATGCTACGAAACATCGCTGAGCGGCACGATCGAAAAAAAAGCGGAAAAGATTAGCGTTCTGTTGGCACAAAGCTTAGCTGAATGGATTAGCAGTGTGTTGTAAAGGCAAAATGAAAGGTTCGGTAGCGTCGCCCGTAGCGTCTATTAGGCGGTGGGAACCAAAGGTGGTAGTGAACTACTTAATTTTTGGTAGCGTGTATTTACATTTTGATAAAATGATGGCTCCATCGTCTAAAACTCCTGCCGATAACAAGCGTTTCTTCTTTTCCTCTTGCAAATTAGCTGGCGCTGCTTAAATTTCTTATCTATCCACTTATGTGGTAAGGAGGCTTCTGAACGGCTCACATGTTACGGATTAAACGACCTCTCGCACTATTTACTTTCAACAACTACTTTCAACAACAGTATTTTAGAATATTTGATTACTTTAAAACTAGGCTGTGCTTTCAACAAATAACCACCGGTTTTGGCTGTTTTAAGCCTTTTCCGAGACCTGTTGACTTACATCGAAAATAGGTAAAAACTTACATAACCGGTTTTCTGATGGAAAAACTTCTCACAGGCAACCGTCGAGAGCGTGATATATATCGAAGGTAGCAAAACCGGCAAGTGAGAAAATCAGCGTGGTTTAGTTAGAAGGTACCGTACGAAATTGGGGTCTCCGAGTTTAGAAATTTATGGAGTGATTCCGGAAGTAGGTTGCGTTAGCATTATAGGTAAGACAGGTCCTTTAAATGACACCTCGCACTGCATAGAGTTTCTGTTCAGATGCTCTGATTGACTACTTCGAAATTCAGCTATGCATAGAGCAAATTCACAAGCATGCCTAGCCACGTGCCTACCATCACCGTTCACACCCATGCCTAGGCACAGATTTTGGCCCATGCACGGAATTCTAGGCTCTCGAACTCGGTGCCTGGCTAAGCTTGGGCAAGTGCCGTAGGCATTTGTGCTCTGCCAGGCATGCTTGTGAACGCGGCTTAAATAATGCGGGAAGAATATGCAAAACCGGTCTTCCGACAAATGAGCTTCTCGAAAACAATGGCCAGGAGCCTGAAACGCCACGTAATTAGAATATACAGTGGAAGCGCAAAACCCAATGTAGTCCGATGAAAAATGTGTAGCCTGCGTAGTAGTATGGTAGTAGTACGAAAACGTTGCATGTAATACTATGCAATAGCAAAATACTAGCATTTAATGTGCCTCAGACTGATCCAATCTTATGTAGTAGTATCCGGTAGCATCCTGTCTTGCCATAGTAGCATCCAGTCTTGCTAATAGTAGCATATAGTAGTATGCAGTAACACGGTAGCCTTGAAGTAGAAGCATGTAGTAGCATCGTCAGTACTGCATGCTACTTTTTCGTACTACTTCATAGTACTATTTTGAGATAAATTTTTCATCGGGAGCCTAATACCAGTAGGAGAGGTGTGGCACAACAATGAAATGAAGAATCTCGAGAATGACAGGGAATAGAAATATTTCAGAAGCAAGGTGAATTGATATTGTAGGTGCGACAGGAATAATCGCAATGACGATGCTTTGACGCGGAAACGATCGGTTAGAAATCGAGACAAGGCCGTTGCCAAGTCAGAGGGACAGGACCGGGTCCGTTGGGGGGCTTTGGACTACCCTTGGAGATGTCAATCAACGAACCCGGCTCCAACCCCGACTTTGGACTTGGTCAAATGGTGGTGACGGTGGTTACTGAGAAATAAAATGATTAAACAGCCCAACACTTCCGTTCTGATTTAATGCTTGTAAAATCTCTAGGAAAATGGACAGTTCAGATCACAGCTAACAGCTTGTCAGTTTCGTTCATGTAACTGAAGAGGCAGTCTTTAGTACATTTGCTATAGTTGCTCTATATGGGCAAGTAATTTTGTGTCATATTATAAAAAAATCCAAAATAAAGCCGTTAAACTTTTGTCACCTAAAACTTTGATTACTCTTAATATTAATTAACTTTACATTAAGAATCAACTACTTGATATTTAAAAAACTTCACATATAAATTTCTCAATAATACCTATACTTCCCTCTTCTTTTGAATTCTTTTTCCCCATTAATAGTGATCTCCATGGTCATGATACACGAGGGGCATCAAATCTGGTACACCCATTTAGAAACACGACTAGAGCTTCTTTCGTGATTAGAAATTTTGCCCCCTTTGTATGGGATATAATTCCAGTTGAAATTAGAAATTCGAGTCATCTGGCATCCTTCAAGGCTACAGCGAAGAGATTTTTCCTTGCAAAAGCATAGTAATGATGCGTGAGTGTTTTTTGTAAGCAGTTGCATATGTATGAACCGTGTATGAATGGCATGTAGAATAATGTAAAAGTACTGTACCACATTATGTAGAATAGAGAAGACTGCCACCTGCGGCCAACAAACCCTTTGGGGCTTTCTTAGCAGGTGCTGCAAAATGTTTTATATACATGTGTAAAATAAAATTTAATCTAATCTAAAAAAAACAAAAACTAAAGGACCTACCGAACCTCACTAATTCAGCCTACAGGCCTATTCTCGCCGTTCCCCGAGGACTCCTTGGGGAATCGAAGGGAACGTCGAGAATACAGGGAGTCACTCCATGCGGACTCCGCGTACAAAAACAGCGAGAACACGGGGAATGCTTCCAGACTGGATTTTGTTAAAAAAAAAAAAAACATGCAGTTGACGAAATTAGTCCGGATCCACTTTATTTTTGGTTTTGTTTATTCTGATTGTTTTTAATTAATTTTACATTGCACCAACACCAGCAAAAATTGATTCCCCTCTGAATCTGAAAGGGAGTCCTTTTTGATGATGGTGATGATAATGGGAGCATTCCCCGTCCGCTGGGACTCGCGAGAATACGGGGAGTGAGTCCCTGGGACAAACAAAAACGAGGGGACTCCTTAAGTGGAGTCCTCGGGGGAACGGCGAGAATACGCCTTCCGTCGAAAATGATTTCCTCCAATCTCATTTTCTATACTTAAAAGTTTTATATTAAATTTTAACCCAAAATAAGGACACTGACACGAGTTTTGCATCTGCCATTTTTGGGATTTCTCGAGGCGCATCAGGCTCTCGCTTATTGCTTCCAGAAGCTCATTGGTCAGAAAGATAGAATGTGGAATTTTCTTCGTGTTTTTCATCGAAACTAAGGGAACAGCGCACGGCTAAAACAGCCGGTATGGGTGTATTTTTTTTCTTCACGTTTAACCGAACAGGCTGAGATCCGACAGTCTAGTTTACACCCCACTTATTTAAAATAGGCATGACAAATCCGGTAAAAATGCGTTACTCGTTTGACCGCTATCCACAGATAAACGGTTTCGTCGATTGAACTTTTTCCTTCGAATTTGTGGTACCTCTATGTGCTTTTCCCTCTATGCTTGAAATGTGCAACAAGTACAAAGGTAAGCCATTGACGAAAAATAACACAATAACAAAAACACATATCTTATCATAACTTTCCCACTCACTTCGGAGGAGTTGCTTTATCCAATTTTCCGAGCTTAGCGTCCGTAACACATGAAAATTCAGGCTTTTGTTGAAATTATAATTCTCCTCTGGATTAATTTTGGGGCTGTCGCGCAAGCACCGCACATTCTGAACGTTATTACTAGAGCCCCTGATGAAAAAATAAAAATATCTTAGATGAGTCAAAAGAATTCAGTGTATTGAAATATCAGATGTAACAAGACCAAAGGTTTCGATGGGATCCCAAAATTCAATATCTGATCCATACAACAGGGTCTTGTCTTAGCCAGATCCAGTCTTCGCCAGACTCCTTGAACATTTTTACAATTAAAATTCAGAAACAGATTAAGGCAAAATAGCTAATCACCTGAGAAAACCAAGTTCAGATTTGGATTCAGCATGTGTGTTTACCCCTATCATATCTGTTTTGACGAAAACTTCCTGCCACTTCTGCTAATTTCCCGGTTCCGGCCGAACTCCAGAACTACTTGTCCGGCGAAAAAAGAAAGCTCAAACACGAAATCAGGGTATCTTCTTTCCCCAGTAATGAACATCTAATCAACTTCAAATAGAAATTTAGCTTATAACAAATTTTCCGATTCCAGCCGGATTCCGGTCGAACTATATGTCCGGGTAAAATATGATTGTCATACAGGGACTCAGCATCTCTTCTTACCCCTAAATCGCTTATCTAATCAACTAGAAATAAAACTTTGACTTCCAACAGTTTTCCGGTTTTGGCCGGATTCCGCACGAACTACATGTCCGGGTAGAAACTTGTTTCCACATAAGTGTTCAGCATGTCTTCTTGCCCTAAATCGAACATCTAATCAACTCCAAATAAAACTTTTAATTTTGACAAACTTTCCGGTTTGGGCCGGATTCCGGTCGAAATACTTGTCCGTCGAGAAAGTAGTTTTCACCATCGTCTTCAGCATGTCTTCCTACCTCTAAATCGAACATTTAATCAACTTCAAATAAAGCTTTTACTTTCAACAAACTTTCCGGTTTTGGCCGGATTCCGGGCGAACTACTTGTCCGATGACAAAATGGTTTTCACCATCGTGTTCAGCATGTCTTCTTACCCCATAATCGACTATCACATTAGCTATTTCAAAACATTTTGTTTGTCCCTTAATCTGAATCCCCTCCCCCACCCCTAAATGTAGAGCTACAAAGCCCATCTACGAACTTGACTGGTCCGACGACCCAACGAACCCTCACACCAAGTTTCACCAAAATATCTCATTCCCTTCGAGAGCTTACAGACGGACAGACGGACAACTTTTGCGATGTCATAGGTATCCCTCCACTTACGTTTTGGGATCCCAAAAATAAGCTCCCTTTTCAGTTCAACTTTAAACGCATCACAGTTCAACTGTATTTGTCTGCAGCTTGTGCTTTAACAATTAAAACCGGATAAAAACAAATTCATCCCTCTCAAAGGCACCCTATCCTTACGGTTTTTCGAGTCGGATTCCCGTTCCTCAAGAAAATTAAAGAGCATAAAATCTAGCACTCAGGTGGGCACTTAAAGGAACAGCTATTTAAAAGTCCTTCTGGGAAATACATTTTTTCTACAGGATAAAGAAACTAGCTGTGGAATGTCAAACACATTACAAAACACCGAGTGATTTGTAAGCAGGCTACATTTTCCACATTTTTGAGATTTCAAGTTTCCGGTGGTTCAAATTTTGCATATTCAATCCATTTTTATGGCACTTGAGCTTACTCAAGTGCCATATAGCGATTGTTATTTCTGTCCGTCAGTCGGTCTGTCGGTCTGTCGGTCTGTCGGTCTGTCGGTCTGTCGGTCCCGGTTTTGCTAGTTCGGGCACTTCCAGATAAGCTAGGACGATGAAACTTGGCAAGCATATCAGGAACTGGACCAGATTAAATTAGAAATTGTCGCTTCCTCGATCCGACCATCTGGAGGGGAGTGGAGGGAGGGGGAATCCGAGAAAAATAGGAAAAATGAGATATTTTTAGCTTACGAACGGGTGATCGGATCTTAATGAAACTTATTACATGGAAGGACTTCGTGTCTCAGACCCTCCATTTTAAATCCAGACCGGATCCGGTGACACTGGGGGGAGTTAGAGGGGGAAACCGGAAATCTTGGAAAACACTTAGAGTGGAGGGATCCGAATGAAACTTGGTGGAAAGTACAAGCAAAAGTCCTAGATACGTGACTGATATAACCGGAACGGATCCGCTCACTTTGGGGGAGTTGGGGGGGGGGAGAAGTCCGAATTTGTAGTGATCCCGCGAGTTCCGTGCTTCCTGATGTGCTGGGACGATGGAATTTGACAGGCATGTCTGGGACCCGACCAGCTTAAATAGGAAATCATCGATTCCCCGATTCGACCATCTGGGGGGGGGGGAGTGGAGGGAGGGTGAAGCCAAAATTTGAGGTATTTTTAGCTTGAGAACGGGTGATCGGATCTTGATGAAAATTGATATTTAGGATGACCTCGTGTCTCAGACACCTCACTTTAAATCCGGGCCGGATCCGATGACACTGGGGGGAGTTGGAGGAGGGAACCGGAAATTTTGAGAAACGCTTAAAGTGGAGGGATCGGGATGAAACTTGGTGGGAAAAACAAGCACAGGTCCTAGAAACGTCATTGACATAACCGGACCGGATCAGGGCACTGTGGGGGAGTTGGGGTGGGGAACCGGAAATTTTGAGAAACGCTTAAAGTGGAGGGATCGGGATGAAACTTGGTGGGAAAAACAAGCACAGGTCCTAGACACGTCATTGACATAACCGGACCGGATCAGGGCACTGTGGGGGAGTTGGGATGGGGGTCCGGATTTCTAGCGATCCTGCGAGTTCGGCATACTTCCTGGTGTCCTAGGGCGATGAAACTTGGCAGGTATGTCAAGGATCCGAACAGATTGACTTGAGAACAGCCGTTTCCCCGACCCGACCATCGTGGGGGGAGTGGGTGGATGGGGAGTCCGGAATCTAGTGGCGTGCATAACTTTTGAACGGGTGATCGGATCTTGATGAAAATTGATATTTAGGATGACCTTGTGTCTCAGACACCTCACTTTAAATCCGGGCCGGATCCGATGACACTGGGGGGAGTTGGAGGAGGTAACCTGAAATTTTGAGAAACGCTTAAAGTGGAGGGATCGGGATGAAACTTGGTGGGAAAAACAAGCACAGGTCCTAGACACGTCATTGACATAACCGGACCGGATCCGATGACACTGGGAGGAGTTGGAGGAGGGAACCGGAAATTTTGAGAAACGCTTAAAGTGGAGGGATCGGGATGAAACTTGGTGGGAAAAACAAGCACAGGTCCTCGACACGTCATTGACATAACCGGACCGGATCAGGGCATTGTGGGGGAGTTGGGGTGGGGGTCCGGATTTCTAGCGATCCCGCGAGTTCGGCATACTTCCTGATGTCCTAGGGCGATGAAACTTGGCAGGTATGTCAGGGATCCGAACAGATTGACTTGAGAACAGCCGTTTCCACGACCCGACCATCGTGGGGGGAGTGGGTGGATGGGGAGTCCGGAATCTAGTGGCGTGCATAACTTTTGAACGGGTGATCGGATTAGAATGAAACTTGTCTGGTGAGCTATCGCCTCGGACGTTCAGTGTCACGTCCGAGTCGGGTCCGATACCTGTGGGGATGGGGGGGGGGTGGAAAACTCAAGAAACTCTAAAAGTAGAGGCATTGGGACGAAACTTAATGGATGGAACAAGCATTAGGCCTAGATGAAATTGACGGAGCCAGATAGTTTCGGGGCTCTGTGGGGGGAGTTGGAGGGGGTTTCCTGGAATTCCGGTAGTCGTGAGTTAGAATAGTTCCAGATGTAAAACGACAACGAAACTTTGCAGGCATATTAGCGACCCAAATTATCTTGACTTAAAAACCTGACACAACATACCCCCGGAAACTTCCGTTCCTAGATCCGAGCATTTTTGGGGGAGCAAGAGAAGAGAAATATGGACTTCTATAAATTGCGAACGAGTGGTCTGGTTCGAGTGAAACTTCATGGGTGATACGAATCGATGGCCTCGACATGTAAAACATGCGTTCGAACCATATGCGACCACGATTAGGGGAATTGGGGGTGGGGGGACTTTTGACATGCACAAAAACCAAACGGATGGACCGAATGAGATGCAATTCGACAGTGCCGAGTTTATGCGGCCTAGATTTGTTATTTGGCGTCTGGGCCGGATTCGGCCAAGGTAGGGGGGGGGGGGGGGTACTGGAAACTTGCAGATAGGCTATGCTCCAATTTCAGTCAAACTTGATGAGGGAATTAAGAGATTGGGCCCGAACCGGCTCCGACAACGTTGGTGGCAAGGGGGGGGGGGGGGTACCGGAACTTTCCAAAAATGCTCAGATTCGAGTGAAACTTGGTAGATGGTATAAACGAAGATGCTTTAGGTGGTCGATTTTTTTTTATTCCGAACCAGATTCGGCCACGGTAGGTGGAAATAGAGTGAGTACCGGAAATCGTGTAGCTCGTCTAGGGATCAAACAAATGGATTTATTGGGATGAAAGTTTGAACAGTCATGTGCATTTGCAATCGAGACGATGCCGGAACTGCTCAGAAATGAGTGAAACTAAATATCCTATTTCTATTTCCGAACCGCCTTTTTGGATGGCAGGTGTATTTTGTGACGTTTTCATCTACTTTCTTGTACAGCCTACTCGTACAAGTGCCATATGAGCTCGTAGCTCTTGTTTTTTGTATTATGACTGTTTAATGTTTCTTTCTACCTCGATAGTTCTAAACTATTGTTGAACTGAAGATACTGAGACCACCATAATATAGTTATTCTATATTATGAATATTCCTTCAGCCCAAGCTGACTGCGAATCTTATTTGACAGTGCAAAACAGATACGTCGGCTGAATTTCATTAGAGCTAAATTTTGTCCCTTCTTGGCAAGGCTTCAGGCTCAAGCTGGAAAACGAACTTAGGAATTGTCTGGGATATGAAAGTTCTGTATTTCGTGAATAAATTTTCCTTCAGCACAAGCTGACTGCTAATCATGTTTGACGGTGCAAAACGGACCCGTCAGCTGAATTTTATTAGACGTATATTTCGGCCCTTCCTGGCAATGGTCCTCTTCAATTCATCTTCCAGCTTGAGCGACGGAACTTCTTCAGTTAATTTTCCAGCTTGAGCCAGTCTAGGGAAAATCCTAAAGTGCTCACGGTCAAAACTAGTTTTTAATAGGATTTTAATTTCCTATATATTTGCGTTCGGAGGGGTTTTTGTCCCGTGGGTTTTCATACCCCGGTTTTTTTTTTAGCCAGGGGATATAAATAGTACACAATTAGAGTAGCCTACATGGCTTTTATTTTGAGACAGTTCTTGACGCTGTCTTAAAATCATATATCGTTGATTTCAATTTTATTGTTCAATTGTAAAATGTATTAATTTTTGTTTAAATATTAATTTACGTGGTTTAAAAACTAAAATAGTAGGGTTGATTATAATAAGTAGCTAGCGTTGGTTCTCGAGGCTGTTGAAAAACAGACATTTGTTGATGGTTAGAAAGGTGATGGGGAGGGGAGATCGGTCGTACTCGTGTGAACATTCGGACTGCGGTGTGCACACTGTCAAAAACTGATAACACATTTTTGCGCATCCTTGTGTTATGAAAACAATATATCTTATTACTCTTTTAAGTGTTATCTTTCGTGAAACGTAACACAAGGATCATAACGGAAGTGGTGTCTCGAAACATAACATGTAAAAGGGTCACAACAGATATCTCTGAACATTTGACACAAGGATGCGCAAACATGTGTTATCTGTTATCCTGTGTGTTATTCTGATAGTGCAGAAATAGAGGTTCTCAAGTAACACGTCACAGCAGCCACAGCTATCTGTTTAAATATCCGTGGTTAGCGTTACGTTAATTAGCGTTTCAGGCATCCTACTATGTAAATTTTGCAATTCTCCCAAGTCCGATATCTTTAGTAAAACAAGATTGAAGATTTTGAACCCACGACCAACAAGACCAAAGGTTTCGATGGGATCCCAAAAATTCAATATCTGATCCAGACAACTGGGTCTTGTCTTAGCCAAATCCAGTCATCGCCAGACTCCTTGAACATTTTTACAATTAAAATTCAGAAACAGATTAAGGCCAAATAGCTAATCATCTGAGAAAAACTTCCTGCCACTACCGCCAATTTCCCGATTTCCACCATACTCCAGAACTAATTGTCCGGCGAAAAAAAGAAAGCTCAAAAATGAACTCAGGGTATCTTCTTTCCCCACTAATGAACATCTAATCAACTTCAAAGAAAAATTTAACTTATAACAAATTTTCCGACTCCAGCCGGATTCCGGTCGAACTATATGTCTGGGTAAAATATGATTGTCACACACGGATTCAGCATCTCTTCTTACCCCTAAATCGGTTGTCTAATCAACTAGAAATAAAACTTTAACTTCTATCAATTTTCCGGTTTTGGCCGGATTCCGGGCGAACTACATGTCCGGATAGAAAACTGTTTTCACATAAGTGTTCAGCATGTGTTCTTGCCCTAAATCGAACATCTAATCACCTTCAACTTCAACTTTTAATTTTAACAAACTTTCCGGTTTGGGCCGGATTCCGGGCGAACTACTTGTCCGTCGAGAAAATGGTTTTCACCACCGTGTTCAGCGTGTCTTCCTACCCCTAAATCGAACATCTAATCAACTTAAAATAAAACTTTTACTTTTAACAAACTTTCCGGTTTGGGCCGGATTCCGGGCGAACTACTTGTCCGTCGAGAAAATGGTTTTCACCATCGTCTTCAGCATGTCCTTCCTACCCCTAAATCGAACATCTAATCAACTTAAAATAAAACTTGTACTTTTAAGAACTTTCCAGTTTTGGCCAGATTCCGGGCGAACTACATGTTCAATGACAAAATGGCTTTCACCATCGTGTTCAGGATGTCTTCTTACCCCATAATCGACTATCACATTAGCTGTTTCAAAATATTTTGTTTGCCCCTTAATTTGAAACCCCTCCCCTACCCCTAAATGTAGGGCTACAAAGCCCATCTACGAACTTGACTGGTCCGACAACCCAACGAATCCTCACACCAAGTTTCATCAAAACATCTCATTCCCTTCGAGAGTTATCGTGCTTACAGACGGACGGACAGACGGACAACTTTTCTTAGGTCATAGGTATCCCTCAACTTACGTTTTGGGATCCCAAAAAGTTGATTTCAACTGAAGGTGGCAAATCTTATCGGCTAGTATATGACAGGCTCCGAAGCAGAAGAAAGTAAGCTGCTTACCCCCAGAAATTACTTTTCTTGAGAAGTCGTTTATATCAGAGATAGCGCGCTTCGGCTTTTCTTCAGTCGGCAAGAGATTTATCGGAGCGAAGCTGAGGTAGCGAATGTTACGAAGAATAAATGCCAGGTTTCACTTCCTAGATTTTTCTTCAGGATTCCAGACATCCGTTTTCGTCAACGTGGATCCGGAAGGTGAGGCCCAGCCCAAACGCCTGGGGTGTTGGGCACCCCAGATTCCGGATATCTGGAAGGTGTGTCATACAGACAACACATTCGAGAGAGAAAATATATATGCAAATAAATGAGATAGGAGGAAAAGGGAGTGATTGACAGCCGTGACTGGAAAGCAAAAGAAATCTGAAGGGTGCATCTTGGAAATGTTGAAGGATAGTGACATTATCATCACTATGACGAACCTGGCCTAAGTTAGCAGAAGTTCCAGACATCTGGAAGCCCGGAAGGTGAAGCCTGGCTTTAACGGGAGGAAGATGGCCGCCGCGAGTCTTTGGCATGCCTAAGAGGATCCTACACGACGAAGAAATCCAAGTTTGGCATACCTATGTCTGCGAAACATCCCCCACAAAACGTCCCCATGGCAAAATATCTCGAACCAAAACGTCCTCATGTAAAAGATCCCATGCCAAGAGTCCCCGGCCCCCAAAAAAACAATAACTGAAACTGTTTATTTTAAGATTGCAAGGTTTTCATCCGACTACGCGTTCTTTCAACGCGGGATAACTTAAAACCATGGCATGGGTGGGTATAACAGATTCCTTTTATTGAAGATAGCCTAAATATTGGGTATAGTATATAATTTTGTAGTTTTCTGCTTTATTTTAATCGGTTTAGTGTGATCAATCTGATTATTATTATTTTTTTTGTTTTGTTTACGATATCTCACTGTTTATTAAAGTACCGCTTGAGAACATGGTAGGCCTATAATACCATGGATCCCACATCCACTATTTTTATAGCCATAAGACCCCTGCATCTGCGCGCAAGGAAATGCTTACAAGTTGTTGTACCTCGGATCATGCGTCTGAAGACCAAGGCGAACTATTAAGTCGACGTTTGGGGACGTTTTGCCATGGGGACGTTTCGTCATGGGGACGTTATGTCATGGGGGCGTTTTGTCGTGGGGATGTATCGCTAGTGACATTTTTTCCCGAGGACGTTTCAAACTAAGCCAAACTTACTTGTGCCTTATGTGCACACATTCAAATGCGAATCTGCAGCACCTGAGGAACGTATGTGTGGGATTGCCGGGACTGAAATAAGAAGTTTTCGGAGAAATCTGAGATTTTTATTTTACAGAATTAGACAAATTTTCTGAAGCTACCCTTCAGACCCAAAGTGTTTTTTTGCATGTCTCATTTTTATTGTATATAAAATTATGTATCCATCTATCTACCGAGTACTATCTACCTGTCACGCGTTTCCATGGAAACATTCAAACCTACGTCAGTAAATTAAAACCAACTTTCCTGCATACTTTTGGCAAGTTCACATCCGAAACTTTATATTTCTATTATTACCACTTAGGGGAGGGGAGGGTGTCAGACTTCAGTCTACGCCAGACTCTAATCAGTTTTTGTGATGGGGGGGGGGATTAAATTCATATACGCTACACGTGCTACAAAGACAAGTGGATACAGATTAACGATCTTGTTTGAGTTTATATACTTAAAAAAAATGCAGAATGAAGAGACTTGGCCAAAATTAATTTTACTGCCACGTTCTGGCAACCATAGAATGATCTCCCACCGGAAACCTTAGAAATAGACGACATAGATTCGTTACAAAGCTTCACTCGCATCAAGAAAATGTATAAGTCACCGGTTTGTAGACTAAGCTAATTCTAGTATGTTTCCTATTATAGTCGTTTTTGTTCAGCATTATCGATCTATCTTATTGTCAGTGTGATTGTGAATATTATTTGTAATCTTGATAAAGCTTTTTTGGAAACGATAATTTTCCTTAACCACTGATGCTCTAAACCAGATGGATGATGGATCACTTCGAACTCGGATGCCGTCTGACTGCAGTCCTGAACAGACAGGAAAGATACGAGCTCATATGCATTAACTCTAGCGTGTCTCCCCACCGAGAACGCCATGTCTGATTTTGTCTATTTCTTACCACAAACTCAACCAATTGCAAACAATTTGAGAGGTGGGGCTAAATTGTGAAAAGACCATAGAAAGACTAGATTTGGAAAGAGTAAAACCATAGTTGCGTTTTTGCTGATACCATGGTAACTGTTACCACGGAAACTGGATCTGCAATTAGTCGTTTTTGCAGTTATCGTGCTATCTCTGCAAAAACGACTATTGCCGAAATTGCACTTTTCGAAGTCAACCCAAAAGAACAAGACCAAAGGTTTCGATGGGATCCCAAAAATTCAATATCTGATCCAGACAACTGGGTCTTGTCTTAGCCAGATCCAGTCTTCGCCAGACTCCTTGAACATTTTTACAATTAAAATTCAGAAACAGATTAAGGCCAAATAGCTAATCACCTGAGAAAACCAAGTTCAGATTTGGATTAGGCATGTGTGTTTACCCCGATAAGTCATATCTGTTTTGACGAAAACTTCCTGCCACTTCTGCCAATTTCCCGGTTCCGGCCGAACTCCAGAACTACTTGTCCGGCGAAAAAAGAAAGCTCAAAGACGAAATCAGGGTATCTTCTTTCCCCAGTAATGAACATCTAATCAACTTCAAATAGAAATTTAGCTTATAACAAATTTTACGATCCCAGCCGGATTCCGGTCGAACTATATGTCCGGGTAAAATACGATTGTCATACAGGGACTCAGCATCTCTTCTTACCCCTAAATCGCTTATCTAATCAACTAGAAATAAAACTTTGACTTCCAACAGTTTTCCGGTTTTGGCCGGATTCCGGACGAACTACATGTCCGGGTAGAAACTTGTTTTCACACAAGTGTTCAACATGTCTTCTTGCCCTAAATCGAACATCTAATCAACTCCAAATAAAACTTTTAATTTTGTCAAACTTTCCGGTTTGGGCCGGATTCCGGTCGAAATACTTTTTCGTCGAGAAAATAGTTTTCACTATCGTCTTCAGCATGTCTTCCTACCTCTAAATCGAACATTTAATCAACTTCAAATAAAACTTTTACTTTCAACAAACTTTCCGGCTTGGGCCGGATTCCGGGCGAAATACTTGTCCGTCGAGAAAATAGTTTTCACCATCGTCTTCAGCATGTCTTCCTACCCCTAAATCGAACATCTAATCAATTTCAAATAAAACTTTTACTTTCAACAAACTTTCCGGTTTGGGCCGGATTCCGGGCGAAATACTTGTCCGTCGAGAAAATAGTTTTCACCATCGTCTTCAGCATGTCTTCCTACCCCTAAATCGAACATCTAATCAACTTCAAATAAAACTTTTACTTTCAACAAACTTTCCGGTTTTGGCCGGATTCCGGGCGAACTACTTGTCCGATGACAAAATGGTTTTCACCATCGTGTTCAGCATGTCTTCTTACCCCATAATCGACTATCACATTAGCTGTTTCAAAATATTTTGTTTGTCCCTTAATTTGAATCCCCTCCCCCACCCCTAAATGTAGAGCTACAAAGCCCATCTACGAACTTGACTGGTCCGACGACCCAACGAACCCTCACACCAAGTTTCATCAAAATATCTCATTCCCTTCGAGAGTTATCGTGCTTACAGACGGACGGACGGACGGACGGACGGACGGACGGACGGACGGACGGACGGACGGACGGACGGACAGACGGACGGACGGACGGACGGACAGACGGACGGACGGACGGACGGACAGACGGACAACTTTTGCGATGTCATAGGTATCCCTCCACTTACGTTTTGGGATCCCAAAAACAGATATCCAGTTACATCACTAAGTGCTAAGCTTCTTTCTCACCAATCTGACAAAATCTGATGGAAGTGAGATGACTTTTCAGATACCACGACCAGTTACCACGGTCGGACTGTGGTATCTGAATATCTGATACCACGATAGCTGCAAAAACGACTTTAGACCGTGGTAACAGATACCATGGTATCAGGAAAAACGCAACTCATGAAAACAACTGTGAAAAGAAAATTGAAAATAAGCGGATTGGTGATGACGCTGGTTATTGAGAAAAAAAGTAAAGGACTAGTCTCAAGTTTAGTTTCTTCTTTAATAAGATGCCGATCGGTCAAGAGCATCATGTTACAATGATTTCACAACCATCAGTTTCTATCACTTTTGTCACGCAGTTTCCTCAGTGACCGTACACAAAGTGTTATTTTAAGAGATAATGGTGAGGTGTCGGAAACCCTAACAATTAGATTTGGAGTTTCCCAGGCAACACGCCTCGGTCCCATACTCTTGTTAGTTCATATGAACAGACCTGCATGACAACTAAGAACAGATACTATTGCAGACGACCTAACAGTATTGTGCTGCGGTGTTGCGAGAGCAACACTTTGGTTTTGTCGGGTTTTTTTTTTTTTTTTTTTCCTTGTAGATTTCAGCTTATTCTTAGAAAGTGGTAACGGTCTAACCTGTGCGATTTTTACGGAAAGTGTGGACCTTAGGATTGACGAATATGACTTTACATTTTGGAAAGCTCCGTAGAACTCTTGCCTGGGGCCAAAAACGATGGTTTTTGCTTGTAATTGAGCCAGAGCCTACAGTGTGTGAACTAAAGTGGAGTTGTATAGCCTATGTCAGAGAGGACTATCTGAAGTTATGCAGCCAAGCTTTTGTTTCATCAAACCATGTTTCTGCTTTCGAGTGGAAAGCTCCGTTCTAGCAGGCAAGCAGACAAGCAACAGTTTTAAACTGAAGATGGACTAAAATCTATAAGTGCAAAATATATGCGGCAGTTCCCTCGCTCCACAGCCAATACATCTTCTTTAAGTGATAAATAGAAAAATTTACAGAATAAAAAAAGTGGCATTTTCCCAGGGTCCGAAAGTGCTGCCATCTATTGTTTCTACCCGTTTCTATTCGTGATTTCAGCTGAGTTTATCATTTCATTTCTTACACTTGGAAGTGAGGGAGAGAAATGATATCAGATGGGTCTCTCAAACTTTCAAAGTTCTCTCACTGCTGAAGAAATTAGAGCTTATCCTTTGCTCCTTTCAAGTAGTGAAATTAGAAAGTAGGCCTACGGCAAAAAAGTCAACTTTTGAACTAATACAGACAGAATTTAGTATGTAATACAGATAGAACGGATACAACATTTTGAAAGTTTGGAGGGGTTGACAACTTCAGTAGTTAGGTACACACTGAAACCAAAAATAGGCCGATCCCAATAGTGAGACATGCAGGGTACTTGTAAGCAACAATCCGCTGATAAACCGTAATCATCTTCGGCGATGAGGGGTTAGCAACGCTGGTAGTTGGTGTACCTATTAATTCTATTATTTCTTTCCTGTGTATTTAATCGTTAGAAAAATTTGGTACCATGTCTATCACGGGGAGATGGAATTGTAAGTAAGAATCGGTATTTTTTTTTTATCTCTGTAGATCTGAGGGTAAGAAAATTAGTCTCCTTGATCTATCACTATAACATGGAGTTAAGTCTTTGAAGGGTTGACAACTTTAGTGGTAGGGTAGAAACTCAAACAAAGAATAGGTGGAACCCAATTTTGAGACATGTCAGGGACTTGTAACTGTTGTAAGTAATAATCGGGTGTTATACCATAATCATCTTCCGCGGTGAGAAGTTTCCGACCGTGTTTACGCAACGGATACAAATGTAATGTAAAACAACGACATAGTTTCGAAATAATTAGCAGAGTGGCATCTATGGTATTTCGATCCTGAAAAGTTACGGGTAGCTTTACCAACTAGATTTTATAAGATATTGTTCCAAGTTTTCATCAGTCACCATGTCTACGATTGAAAAGGATAAAGTTCAACTGGTTGCAAAGTCTTATTTACTTAGCAAAAACCGACAGTTAGACCATAATCGTTTTCGGCGATGAGGGGCTTGTAACTTCTGCTAGTTGGTGTACCAATTAATCCTATTCTTTTTTTTTCTGGTGTATTTGAATTGAAAACAATTTAGTAATATGTCTATCACGGTGAGATGGACTTGTAAGTAGGAATCGGTTGCTAGAAAGGGGCTAGAAACCAACGCAAATTGGTGCATATTTTATTTGAGCTCTTTAAATCTGAGGGTAAGAAAATGTGTCTGCATGTTCTATCACTGTAACGTAGAATCAAGTCTTTTTTTTTTTTTTTTTTTTTTTTTTATTCCCGCGTAGCTTCTTTTTCATTTGTTCTTGCTTTGGATTGAACCAAAACAAGTGGCTACGTCTCCACCTCCAACTCAGTGACGTTACTACAAAGTTTACGTAAAAATTTACCCTACTTTAACGTCACCTACACTTTCATCTTAAACCTATTATCTTTGTAATTTATCAACTCTAAACTTTAACTTCTCCTTTCAAAATTTTAATTTTTATAATAAATATTCTCATCAAAACTCACTCTCTCATTCAAAAACCCTTTCTCCATAAAATCTAAACCTACAACCTAAATCTACCCTTTTTTCATTTTTTCTAACAATATTGAATTTTATCTACCATATTTTACAACCATTAAATATATTTTCTTCTTTACCATTAATCTACTCATATTTTTAAAACCTGGCAAAAACCCAAAATATGTACAATTTTTTCCACTTCGAATCAAGCAGTCAAATTTTATAGGTTCGATCAGGAATAAACAACCACCAAAAAACAAAAATTTTTAAATCACGCACTACCTGTTTCAAGATGCTCTACCGTCCTTAGAGAATCTCTCTTACAGTGGCAAAAAATTACTTCAATGAAAAAACAACAAAAAACCTTAAAACTTATTCCTTCACTCACCTACAAAAAAACAACCAAAAACCAACAACCAAACTCCCGATTTAAAATCTCCTTCCTTTACAACAAAGGAAAACTAGCAAGGAGATTCTAAATATCACTTCAGTTCCTTAAAAAACATCAGGTTGAAACTTTGACTGCCCAAAACAAAAACAACAAAACCAACCAAAATTTGAATTTTTATTATATAATTTTTAAAAAATACCGGTTACCTACACTTCAATCATAAAATTTTTAACGCATCATTCAACCATCCCACATCCACGGATCTATTCCATAACTCACTCTGCGAATTTATTTCAACCATACTGTGGATCCAACTGTAGAACCTCGGGAAATTTATACTTTTACCTTTCTTCCTCATTTTCCACATCAAGTCTTTGAGGGGTTGACAACTTTAGTGTTAGGGTACACACTAAAACAAAAAAAAGAATAGGCCGAGCCAAACTGTGAGACAAGTCAGAGACTTGTAACTAACAGTCGGCGATTACACCATAATCATCTTCGGCAATGAGGGGCTTCCGACATTTCCTAGTATGTGTACCTATTTTGTTTCCGGTGTTTTTGATGACAAGAAAGGTTGGTTCATGTCGTCGTTCACGAATCAGTTGCTAAGGCATTGCCATTTTCATGAGATGCTAGAATGGTCTAGGGTGATGGTCTTTCACTGTAACCTAGAATTAAGTGTTAACGCAACGGATACAAATGATAATGTGAAAGTAATTAGTAGAGGTATTTTGTACTTTGGACCAAAAAGCTATGGATAGCTTTATAATGCTAACTAGGATATATAAGATAATGTTCCTAGTTTCCACAAGTCACGATGTCTACGATTCAAAAGAATAAAGTTCAACTGGCTGCAAAATCAGTTTAGTCCCTACTTCCGATATTCTGTTTTTTGTTCTTGTTCAACGCTGAGGGATAACCATGTGATTACAGATTGTGTCATCAGCTCAGAAAAATATTCTTCATGGATTGGAACATACCATTTCGAAAACATCGATGGGTTGACAAATTCAGAATTTAACCGTTAGCGAAGAAACGAAACCAAAGTGTTGCTGCAACACTTCACGTTGCCCAGGCAACGTAGGTCTAGTTTTGCTTCAGTTCATATCAAACCACTCCCCACCTTCCAATGCTACCGAAAATTTAAATGCATACTGTGAACAATTAACGCTAAAAACAAATCGTGACAAGTCGTCGGCTATGCAGATTTCTTTTCTAAAGAAGATCGACTGATGATCAATTAAATTTCAAACATAATACACATAAAAAAAAAAAAAAAAAAAAAATCTGCACAGTCAAAACTTTATGTTAGCTAAAACCCCGACCCCCTTCTTTAGTGGTCTTAAAGATTTACCACTTCCTGTGATAATAAATAAATAAAACATATGAAATTGGAAAAGCGTATGGTGACGAAGGGGAAATTTAACCAGTTGATTCGAGGACGCCTTTATACCGCACTAATTATCGCGTACATATTGCTCTGTCTCAGTTGTGGATACTTCTTACACGGAGGAAAAGAATGCAACAAGAGTTGTTTATTTCAAGTTTGCGAAGTTTTTGCTTGGTAACTCTTTGGACGAGAAAAACGTGCTAAATACAATGTTTGATTACATGGATGTCATTAAAATCCGTAGGGAAAAGTTTATGCAGTCGCTGGATCCACAGCACGGACTGTATTTTTTAGCTTAAATGTGATTCTTTTTCCTTGTTACACTCCATTTGTACCGACCGGCACCCGTCCTTACGTATGCATAGCACTAACAAACGGAATCAATCCAGAAGCGGTTTGTTATAATCGTACTGTCGCACGACAACACTCATTGAGAAGGATCGCTTAAAACTCTCCGGCCTAACCACCACAAGAGCTAGAAGCTCATATGGCACTTGCAAGGCTGGGTCCAAGGATGAAAGTAGGAATTTGTCGATTCGAGGGTTTGTTGTGATAATTTGTAAGCAAATCCTTTGACATAAGAATGATCATGGGACCTCGAAAATCACGAGAATGTATCGTTTGATAAAAAGTATTTATTTTCTCACTTGGCTGTGATGATGCGCACTTTAAGGGCGCAAGAAATTCATCTGTAAAAAAAACCCTTAAAACAAAAATGATGATAGGATCATCGATATCATGAAAGTGTATATTTTTGTGCTCAATAGTACTGTTTGTACTTTTAGGGATTCACTTGTATAGTCATGGGCCCTTGGGGATCATAAATATACATGGTTTGGTAAGAAGCATTTTTTTTTACTTTTCGATTACGATGCGAACTTTAAGGGAGCTAGAAATTAATTCCTACGCAAAACTCTTAAGCCAAAAATGATCATTGGCTCATGGAGACCATGAAAACGTACATTTAGCTTAAAAGTATTTTTTGTACTTTAAGGGATGGTCGGGTCCAGAAAATGACGATTGCTACGCCAATCTTGTCAAGTATCTAATGTTCAAGCCAAGTTTCATCGTCATAGCACATCTGGAAGTACCGTAAATTGCTATCACCGGAATTCCAGAACCCCCCCCTAACTCCCCCCACAGGGCCCGAATCCGGTCAGGTTCTGTCACTGATGTATCTAGGGCTTGTGCTTGTTCTTCCCACCAAGTTTCATCCCGATCGCTCTACTCAAGCGTGTCACAAGATTTTCGGTTCTCCCCTCTACCCCCCCCCCCCCCCACACACATTCTCTACCCCCCCTCCCTCAAATGGGACATTTGAGACACCAGGTATTTACAAATGTTGGTTCTTCCCACCAAGTTTAATCCCAATCGCTCCACTCTAAGCATATCGCAATATTTCCGGTTCCCCCCTCCAATCCCCCCCCCCCATTCATCGGATCCGGTCTGGACTTGAAACAGGACATCTGGGATACGTGGTCTTTCCAAATGTCAAGTTTCATTAAGATCCGATCGCTCGTTCCAAAGCTAGGCATACCTCAACATTCCAGATTCCCACTCCCTCCACTCCCCCCACGGAGGTCGGATCAGGGATTTGACTATTTCCAAGTTAGTTTGGTCGGGTCCCTGATATGCCTGCCAAGTTTCAACGTCCTAACAGTTCTGAAAGTACTCGAGAACACTGGACCGACATACCGACTGAAAAGTGATCGGTATATGGTGCTTGAATGAAGCTGCAAGTGTCATAGAGACTAGACACTGTAATTTAACCATTGGTTTTGGAGAGAAACTATACAATCAGTCATATTCCGCTACCTCCTTCCCGAACAATCGACTGAACTGACTTATCCAAACAGACTCTCAAATAATCTGAAACCATTTTCAGCGTCAAGCATCGCACGTCGGCTCCTCTCGTTCGCCCCATTAGTCACCAGTTACATCACAGCTTTTTCAAAATTTCACGTTTTTCGACTTTTGTTCAGTTTAAGTTTTGCTCGTCCGGTTCTACTTTTTATTTTATTTCCCTTCTTATAACGTTTATGCATGTTTTGTTAACATTTACATATTATTACATATTTTTGTGTGAATATTTGTTTGTTTTCTGTTGCCTTGTCTATTCTTTAGCCTTTGCTAGTGTGGCAATTTTTTACTGAATCTTATGTCCACAGAAGTTTGTGTATGTTGTCGGTAACATTACTTACATATTCTTTGTGTGCATATTTGTTTGCTTATTTCCTTATCATTCAGATTTAGCTATACTGGACTTTTTTTATTTTTATTACACCTTATCATTTCATCATCTGCCAAGATCCTGCCTACCCACCCAGTCCCACGACAGTGCAACAGAAAACAGTCAAAGAAGCTATTCAAACCGTCTGTCAGAACCAACAGAGTTGTCAACCCCTGGAATGAACTGTCCGAAGCAACAATCTCAGCCCCCACTCCTGAAGCGTTAAAGAAAGCACTGGACAAAGAAAGCACTGGACAAAGAAGCACCGGACAAAGAAGCACCGGACAAAGAAGCACCGGACACTAAAGATTGGAAGGATGAGTGGGAGTGGGACATCCCATCCTGCTCATACCTGTTATGAAATACCACAGATTCAATTCAGGAGCATCCAACAGATCTTAATTTGCTCCGAAGTGCAAATTAAGGTAATTAAGGAAATTATGTAATTGTGGGAATTTCCACCTCAACAGAGACTGTTGCCGACAAGATGCTGTCTACGAGTGAGACGGGCGCCTGTAAGTTATCTGACGGGTGAATAAGTGATTAGGCTTTCGCTTCATATCGAGTCGCGCATTAGCCCCCTGGAAAGTCAGCCAGCACTCAGCACTGAAGTCGAAAGCCAGAAATGACAAACTTTATGACGCTTGACAGAACAGAGTTGGGTAAAGCAAAAAGAGGGGAAGAGGCATATTACAGTTTTAAACATGGTTAGGCATAAGAGGAATTGAAAATAGCAAAACAAACCTGGATAAACGTACACCAAGAAGTAACGTGTCATTGTTTTCTTTACGATAGCGCACCTAGCGGCCAAAAAAGAACTAATCTGAGAGGAATTTTATGAGGGGCGTATAGGAGAAACAACTTACTCTTCTTGAGCTGGATTTTCGTGGCGACTCTCTGTTCGGGGTTGAGAGTCGCGGCTTGTTTCTTCTGGGGGACTTGGACCTTTTGGGCGACTTCGATCCTTCCTTTGACTCGGACGAGCTGGCACGTGTCCTGTAACTGCGCTTCGCCTGCACGCTATCGGGTTTCCGCTCGAGAGGCTTGTCTTCTGAAAAAGCACCAATAAGTTAATTACTGAATTAGCGGCCTGGTTGTTTATCGGGAAAAGAATTAGTCACTTCCGAGATTTTTTTTTTTCTGTTAAAGGACCCATCACATCCGTCAATAAGTCGGTGACTTGTTCGTTGACTGTATGAAGCAAGTCTAATTAGTTGGAGCCGTGTTTGTCAAGGAAGAAGAAGGAGAATTACACAAGAACAGGGGTCATGTCTTAACGAAGAAAAAACCAGAACTGGGTCCTGTCCTTCCTCGTTTTTCGCGGTAGAACTCTCCCCAGGAACTTCCGTAATCACTCCATCTATTCACAAACGCGGATACACAAATTGTACACGGAATCTTCTCAACCCCCTAACCGCCAAAACTCAAGGAGTTTCTTTTAAAACACAAAGGGGTCCTTTCTAAATTACAAGCTGGAAACATCAATAATATAAAGAAAAAGGATCCGCGAAACAAGTAAATAAAATAACCGAATAAGATCTCAGCACACATTACTACTATTTTCGGTTCAGCGAAGAGGATGTTATTTATGAGCCGTGAGCACAGTAACGTATTTCCAAGTCTTAACAGGTTTTTTACACTCTCTTCTCTCCATTCCTTCTTTTATTTGCCGTGTTTGGTTCTTTTTGAAACGAATCAGGTTCTCGCTTATTGCTTTCAAGGAGCTCAGGTCAGAAATACCGATTATGCAAGTTTTCCGTATTTCTCATAAAAATAATCGACCTAGCTCGGATGAAAACAACCGAGAAGGATTGGTGATATTTGAAAACACAGCAGTTTGTTGGAATACAGTAGACTTAGAGGTATGTTTATTTGAACAGTTACTTAAACTTGAACAGTACAGTTTTGGGCGTAACGGTCGAATCACGATCTAAAACCCCTATTCGGGTGTTCTCTAATTAGCTACTTTGGTTAACTGCTCTGTCAGAAGTTTCATAAGAGATAACACAAAGATGTGTAGTTTCAACACACAACGCTCATCAAGACTTGGGATATAATCTGTTGTGATTTTTTAAACACTATGCATGAAATGTTTTGCATGACAAGCATTGCCGAAGAGCCGAAAAATGCCGAAAATGCATTTGCTGACTTTTTTCTTTGTTGTCATGATATCGGAAAATTCAGCAGATGCTTTCATGGCGGTTTTCCAGGCAATGCCTGTTATGCTTAACATTTCATGCATAACGTTTTCAAACACAAGAGATTACAAAGAGTGTATTAGTTAAATAAAGATAAGTATTGAGTGATGCAAAGTGTATTGTAACCATCACGTATTTTGTACGGTCAATTGGCTAATAAATATATTCATTCATTCATCCCAAGTGTTGTCTGTTGAAACCACGCATCCTTGTGTTACATGTTATGTATGACACGTTTGTCACAGCAGGTGTATTCAAATTCAATTCAATTCAATTTCCTTTATTTCCATGATATCTTTTAGCAAAATAGTGGTGGATCGTCATACATGGTCGACATAGTCATAAATAGTCACATACATGGTACAATTTTAAAATTTTAAAACACAATCCCAATAAAAAACATATTTAAAAAACATGTCAATGTCATACATGGTCGACATAGTCATAAATAGTCACATACATGGTACAATTTTAAAATTTTAAAACACAATCCAATAAAAAACATATTTAAAAAACATGTCAATTTAAAATTCATAATTCCGATCCGTTAAAAAAACTTCACAAAATAGGGAACAAATGACTTGAGATACAGCTCCGTAGATTGACGAGCGGTTTCTTGAGTTGTATCTTTGGTGCGTCTGTGCTACGGGTTGCCTTAATTTACAGATTTGTCACAGGTGGTAAAATGGACCGGTGCACATCCGAGGCCTGACATTTTTTGCCAAATTTCACTAGGAGCCCGTGTCTCCTATCAGAGAGGGTTTGCAGACGCAATGTCTTTAGGCTTTCTTCATAGGACTCGTATTTCTGTCCAAGAATGATACAGCAAGCTATGAAAATGGCACTTTTCAAATTCAACAAACGTTCAATAAATATGTCTCTACTGTACTGGGATATAATCTGTATCTACTTTGGCTTGTTCTTTAAGGCGGATTCGCTAAAATGAATTACTTAATTTTAGATGATGTCCCCGGATACGAAGAGAATCAATATTCCTACGGAAGAAAGAGTACTTACTTCTAGAAAAACTCTCCGAAAATTAATTGGCTAACTACAGACGTAAAACTAATCAGATGCCAATAATCTGAATCCCTGGCAACGCTGACATACAATGACAACAATGCCTAACGAGCCCCCCCCCCCCCCATCCACTAAGGAAGATCGCATTTTTCTTACAAAATTCACAGTCTCGTGGTTATTCAGACAACCGGTTGCCAAGCAAACCAACTACATTTTTATTCCGTTTTTGACACAAGCGTTAAAGTTTAACCGAAAAGGGCTAGGACACGACAATCTAGTTATCCATCACTTGTTCACTTAAATAATCTTGAAAACCCGATGAAAAAGCGTTAGTTTGTTTTCCTGATATTTCCAGTTAAGCGATTATACCACTGTGCTTGCCGATTTTCCCATTTTTGTGACAGCTCTATGGTGCCTGGAACATTTGGCAACAACAACAGCAACAAACAAATAAATAAAGTGGCGACTAAATTGTGACGGAATTCCATACAAACGTGAGCATGTGCCAAATAAACAAAAAAGTGTCTGCTAGTGAGTTGTCTTGTGTATTGATATTGGCTGCCCGATTTTCATCATCAGCAACTGTTGCATCAGATGGAACACCTTCAGCAATGTCTTGGCACCTTTATTACAGGGTTGGTGGGAGATACAGTGTTTAATTAAATTACTGGTCTCTCTCAACCTTGTGGTTACGGACCAACATTCGACAAACGTTTCCCACCTATTACTTGTCTGAGGTAAATCCTTCCTTATTCCTTTGAATCACTAAGAATGGCCGATTCAGTCAGGATTCAGGGGGACTGTATGGCCTAACATTGTCGGAACCACTCTAATAATAAGATTTGTTTTCAAAAATATGGAAAGTAGTCAGTAATCACTAGAATTTGGTTGTATCAATGTACAATGCAGGGAAAGGACCTGACCTCATTTTACACTAAGAGCGTGTTCCATCCTACTTACCGTAGTTACCACGCAAGACGTCACAAATTCTGTTTTTTTGCCGTCAAGGCTGGAACGATTTTTCTATTTTCCAGCAGAATCTCACGCCAGGGGCGAATCCGACCAATCACGTTGCAGAGATGCGTAGTTACTACGCTCCCGAGCATGGTAAGCAAATAGTAACTATTAGTTAGCCTACTATTCCGACAAGGTTGGAACGGTCAGCGTAGTAACTTTTTGTGAGGATGGAATGGAAATAGTAACTAATAGTAACAATTGTTACAAGGGCGGAACACGCTCTAACTCAATTTTTGTAGCGAAAATGTTTAAATGAAATGTACATGCTGTCTGACAGGCAAGAGGTAAAATATGACTTTTTTTAATAAAAAAAGCTTCTGGCTCTTGGGCACGAACCCTTATTAATGTGTTCAAAATACTCAAATTCTGTGCCTTTTCTTTGTTTTCAAGCTGCTCTGTAAAGGTATATTCGGGCCATTGACTTTGGTAACTGAATTGATCTTTTCTGAAAAGAAAATAATGTTTAACTAGAAATACTGAAGCAATATTTATCTGTCCATTATATAAATCATTCAATTAGCTTCAGTCTAGTATGTTTTTCATATTTGTTCGTTCCGTTTTAAGCCAGATAGATTATTCTGAAGGAAAGACTTTTCTGGAAAATTGAATTCTTGTCTGAGGTTGTCAACCCCTCCTTTAATGCAGAGCTATGCGATTCAACACCTTCCACATTTTTCCCCCCTAACTTTGCTGTATTCCACACTTTCTTGCTTATGAAAAAGTTTTTTTATGCAAATTCAAAACTTCTTTCATTTGATGGTTTAAATGAACTAGCAGCAACGTAAAATAATTTTTACGAAGTTGTCGGCTAGTTTGGGTGTCTGACCTACCAGTCAAGGAAAAAATCTGATTTTTTACATATTGACAAAAATATGTTAATTTCCAGACTGTTATACGTTTGTTTGTGAATGCTTGGAGCTTTGAAAAAAAAACAGCCGAAAATATTCAGTGGGACTGCATAACCTTGTCAAAACCATTCGGACCCTATACTATAAATTTTCTGTTCTATTTCCCACCATTCAGTAATCCCTAGGATTTGCCTGTACAATGCAGATAGAACAGTAGCAGCATGCTTATTTGGACACCTCTCTAAATTTTCCATACCTTGGCCCTGTTCACAAAACAGTTGACAATATAGTGTAATATCAAACTTCGTATCAGTAAACAGGAGTCTCTTGCAGCAATTTTCTTGTCACAAAATAAAAAGTTGTTTCTACCGACATTCTTTGAATTTAAATTTTTCCTTTTTTAATTTGCTGGTTCAAATCGACCAACAGTGAGGTAAACAAGAAAAAAAATAGAATGAGTTGTCTCTCGGTTTGAGTGCTTGAGGTATCTGTGAAGGAAAAAAAAATCTGATAAAGTATGTACACGCTTGTTACCTACTGACAAAAATACGTTGAGTTTCAGACTGTTGTGTTGTTTTGTGAAAGCTTGGAACCTTGAAAGAAGAAACAGAGCAAGGGGGAACAGAGCCTAAACTGTTCAAGTCTTGGATGAAACCTGGGTATGAAACCTAGCAATTAGTACATATACTAGCATTTTGGCACCTTTGTTACGTTGGGTGCAGTATTGATATTTGATTTGAACCGCTGGTGTCTCTCAACCTTGTGGTTAAGGACCAATATTTAGCGCACCTTACCTGAACAATGTTTTAGCACCTTTAGCACCCACCATTCTAAGCACATTCCAGGTTTCACCTTCAGCTCAGTTTGCCTTCCATCCACTGTGTCCAAACCCTGACAACAATCAACATGCTAATAAATTGTATCAGTCTACAAACTATGTTTGTCCAGACAAGTAGCCCATTTCTTAGGCCAAACTACTGAAATGCAGCTGCTCAGAATAAAGACCAGTCTATTTTTTTTACTATTTTACGCCAAAAACACAATGAAGCACTCAGAATAAAACCGTATATCTCTTTATTGTAAAGCCTATTATGCTTCACTAAATTTCATCAAATCAGGTGCAGTTTTGACTGATGATGACCAACACAGCTGTTCCAATGTAACTGGCACAAGCAAGCCTGCAAGGCTGAACTCGCCAGGTCCATATTATCCTGAAACTAATCATAAAATTAGAATGCAAGTTTATGTTTGAATATAAGGCTTCATGCTACTGTTTCCCTATGGCTTCCCCGTCTTCTTCTTCAAATACACAGCTGTCTGAGCACTGAGCAGTCCTCACATAGTTAATTAACCCCCCAAAATACCCTGTTTATTGGTATATAGATTATATTATTTTCAAAATACTGAAAACAGTAGTTTCATAACAGATAACGCAAGGATGCTCAGGTTCAATGGACAACACTCAACAGACAACACCTTGAACTTGTTGTGTTTGAAGCTCGTTATGGGTGAAATGTTATGCATAATAAGCATTGCCAGGAAGAGCAAGAAAGGGAGTAAAAGTGAAAGAAGTATTACATAATTTTAGTAAGGACGAAGCAAACCTGGTCATCCTGAACCAAAATACAACGTTTCAGGTATGAAATATTTGCTTTCAAAGTAGATACTAGTTTTGGGCAAGAAAGGTAGTATAAAGAAATGTATGATTTTCGTGAGGATGAAGGGGAGTTAGTTTCGACTTACACCTTGACAGGGGCGTAACTAACATCCTGGGAGGGGGGAGGGGCTATGCTAATTAGCAAGCTTCAAAGATTCAATCCTAGCTAACAAATTCTTGCCATTAGCTACCGGCATGATAATTACCATCTGCAAACACGTAGGTGAATAAGGGCTTTTTGAACATCCAAGCCCTTGTAAGTAAGCTTCTGAGGTGTGAACACTCAACTCGCAATTGCCTTACACCAGTTCAGCGCTCCAAGTGGATTGGTTCTGCCAATCCCCCATTGTCTCGGAATCAGTACTCGTATAGACACACTAAGCAGTCGGATCCATAAGGTAGTGGGTAACTTTCAGTTTCTGCGACATGTCCATTAGGGACTCAGATTGCAGGTTTCTGCTCATGAACCTGTGGATCTATTTTACTCTGTTTGACACAATTGCGATTGTGAGGTAGAGGGGGATTTTCAGAAACTAGTCCGCTTAGAAGCGGTGAACCGGAATATGGCGATTTTCCGAATACTGAAGTTTCATTTGTAACAGGGGTTGCATTTTTAACCACTGACAGAAACAATTAAAACTCATTTTGCATTCTTCTCATATATTCCCTTATTATGTCTTAAAGGACACCTCGCACTACAGAGTGTTTCTGCTGTTTTGGGATATATGACTACTTTACAACTTAGCTTTCCTTACAGAAAATTACACAAGGCTGTAGCTTTTCTTGGCCTCTCCTTACAGCCCCTCCCCCTTCATGGCAAACTGGGCAAAATTTGCATAACCAGTTTTCGCACCAATGAGCCAACAGTATTGGCCTGTTTGACTATCCTCCCATTTTATTTGTCCCCCTGCTAACACCTCCAGAATACCTAAAAAAAAAAAAAGAATTCTTATACCTGTGTCACAATCCCAATGCAAGATCTACAACTGAAAAGCTAGAAACCTACCTAAAGTGATGCTCTTCTTCATCAAGTTGGTTCAAACCAGCTGTTACCAACAAAGCTTCTATAGATGCGGCACAGAAAAGTGATTGCCTTTAGTCACCTGTGTCCTCTGATTGCTCGGTGGTAGTAACTATGGGTTGATCTTGGAAGGGTGTTCTTGATTTCTCAAGGCTCGACTGCACTTCAACCTAAAATAGAAACAGTTTTCAAAGGATGGAATTTCTAGCCAATTACACTGTAAAAAGTCTCTCCTACATCGGTCTTTAGAGGTTGCACATCACCAAGTCGGTGATTTTTTTTTTCGAATTCGGAGAGTTACAATCCGAATTCGGAGAGTTAAAGTCCGAATTCGGAGAGTTCAAATCCGATACAGGATTAAAACGCTAAAATGCGAAATGCTGCAGATTAAGTTATCCTAGTCTGCAGTATTTTGCATTCTAGCGTTTTAATCCTGTATCGGATTCTAACTCTCCGAATTCGGATTTTAACTCTCCGAATTCGGAATTTAACTCTCCGAATTCGGATTTTAACTCTTCGAATACGAATTTTAACTCTCCGAATTCGGAATAAAATTGCCAAATTCGATGATGTGCAACCACCAACGTCCGATGTAGGAGAGACTTTTACAGTGTAGTTATCTTGTCACAGTTCCTCCAAACATTTATATGTGGCCTCACCAAAAAGTATGACTAGTTAGTTTCCTTGAAGAGCCAGACCATGTTTTTATATGCTACCCAAAAGTCTCAAGCAGTAAGACTGGTTTGGTCTCAAACAGGGAGCGGCGAATCAGCATGGTACCAGATATACATAACAAAGTCACCCCTGTTGTTTGTATGGTTGAGAGTCTTGATTACCTCCTAGTAAACCAACCATTGCTAATTTTTTCTCATAAAAACCTGACATATGTTATGTATATTTTGATGGCCTAGCCTACTACAAAGCGATTATTATTGGGTTTTTTTTTTATCAAGAAAATATTCAATAGTTACCCATGAGTTGCGATTCTGCACGTTGACATTCTGCTTCTGCATGATCTATGTTGGTATACTGTCTGTGCAGATGGTGCCATTATGGGCTTACTGGTTAGTTTTGTTTGTAATCCTGTTCATTTTCTGATTTCATTTGTGAAAATAAAGCAAACAAGAACATAGAATATGCACTGTGTAGGACAGAATCCACAGTAGGTATCTGCAAAGGCAAACAGTGCAAGGATTGCTGTGATGATCGATTATTTGCTTGGTGTGCTAGCTTTTTGCAAGGGACCTAAGGCTGACTATGTTCCAGGCTGTCAGGCATTCCATTCCCTTTTTGGCTCTTTTCACATGGTACAGGCAGGTCGATGCCAGTCCATTTTCTTCAGAAATACAGAACTGGACTGACATTCTCGTCAAAATACATTGAGGCTTGCTTGTTTCATATTTGAAGGCAAAGCAACAGACTTCTCTGTTGCAGTGTGTAAGATTATAGCTGGTAACAACAACAACAAGCATGCAGACAAGATTTTAAACAAGATGTAGGCTATTTCCAGAAATCACAGGATCTGCGAAGGCAAAAAGTCCAAGGATTGCTTCTGGGATTGACTATTTTCTTGGTAGGCTAGCTATTTGCAAGGACCTAAGGTTGAGTATGTTCCAGGCTGTATGGCTTTCTGTTCTTCATGGCTTTTTTTCACAAAGCCAGTCATTTTTCTTTGAAAATATAGAATCGGTATGTCATTCTTGCCGTAGTATATTGAGACATGATATGAACTTGGTCTTTTTAGGTTGTGAGAAGCCAAAGGACTAATTTGAATTAATAGGTGTGTGGTACTGCATATGTGGTGTATTTGCTCGGCTTTAGTTCTATTTATTCATTTTTTACCTTATTTTTTTGAAAAGCACAAGGGTAAAAAAGGCTTTCTTCTTTGCAACTCTTTGAGGAACCCTGAGTGCGCAATTTACTTGAATTAAAAGTGACTTATTTGCAGATGACTTGACTTCGCTACGCTAAAGTCTAGTTAATTTTTAGCCAGTTTAGGTCCATCGCTAGTTTGTCCTGTTTCTTTGGTATTATTTGAAGGTGCTTTACGGAAAATTGGTATAAGAGTATTCTACAAACCTGTAAAGATTCTGTCGATCCGTCGTTCCAAGAGGACCATGTGAACTTCATAAAAATTCCTCCATTGACTCCACTCCGTTGAAGAACACTGGAAGATTTTCTTGACACGGCAAGTCTTCTGGTTGTTACCCTTGTCAGTAGGCAGTCTTCTGAGCTGTTTTTATAATCAAGGATTGAGCGACGACTGATATTTGCCATATCTGACCTCGACCAAAATATGAGCTTGAAAAATCACGTTTGGTCGGTATTTTAAAATTTCGCGGGCGAATTGTGGACGGATTCACCATGGGAAAGCGTCCACATTCCCAACGTCCCTACTGAAGACTACTGTGGACAGAATGAAAATCCCTAATGGGTGTTGTAATAATTCAATGTGTTTGAATCTAAGATGTAAAAATAAGTTGCCTGTTCAGTTAAACTTTAACAATTTTGAACGGCGCCAGCGTTCGATCCCAATGAGGACAAAACCTTTTGCTGAAAAAACGGTTACAGTAATAGGAAAGACTTATGCGACGCCGGGTAGGAACAAAAATATGTTTGAATGAGTCTGATGACCCATTATAAACAACCCGTCTAGAGGCAAAGAATTAATGGAATGGTGAATGGCATGCCTGCTTTAATTTATCATTCCCATCTTGTTCTAAAAGGACGGATATTCACACGCATATCCAGTAGGTTTCGCCCGCTGAAAAAAAGGAACATCCGTGCTTTCGGGGCGTGGAGGTTGGAAGCGCGAGACATAAGACCGAGATTCAACAGGAATTCCTTCGTTGCCGTGATCCTTAGCCGGTCAACAGATTAGTCTATATTTGTATGTACGAGTGTTTAAACAGCAATGCTGTAGAGCATGTTATATTTATTCAGTTAGTCGTGTTCAGCTTATCCTGTCCTTTACCACACATTAGGGATGTAGTATTATTCCGTAACCGTTTGGTCGTCTGGCCTACGCGTCGACAATTCTTTCCCACAAAAGAACATGAGAAGCCTCAAAGTTTTGTTTTTCAGTTTGGAAGACATGGTAGACCATCAGGTATATCTTCTGTTTTGGACTGATTTTGTTTTGCTTGGTTTTCCCACTTTCTAATCACGGCGCGTTCATTTTTCAAATCTTTTGCGTCCAGACGCCGCCTCGAAGAGCGGGAAGGCTGGGTAGAGCCGACAAGCGCTAAGAATTAAATCGCTAATTCAAGTGGAAAGTAATGTTATTTTCGAAAAAGAGCCATTTCATCATGAAATGGTAATTTCTAGTAAGAGTTGTGCTTTGACTTCAGGACAAAACTAAAAATCTGAACAATCACAACAAAGAAGGACCAAAATATCAAATCAAGATTTGAGTTGGCATTTAGCACCACGCGAAAAGAAAAGACTTCAGTGGGGGGTGAAAAAATCTATTTACCTTCATCTGTGTTGGATCCAGGGGAAGCCCCTCGCTTCTCCTCCGACTTCTGGCGGCTCCCCGATCGACTCCTTGCTTTAAGTGGCGGTGACTTCGACGGCGAATGTGACTCATCTCTGTTGGGGAAAATTTCGTCTTGATATCGTCACTAGAAAAGGGTGCAGGAAGGCACGGCAAAACCGCCTAGAAATTGATAGTTTGGTAATCCGAGAATTTCCTAGCCCGGAAAACTTAAATGGCGTCAAAGAGCCACTACGATTAGAGGAAGGGGATGGAAACGAGGAGAATAAGACTTCACTGTCACGAATCTGGTATAGTTATTTGTTTATCTATTATTTTGCTCCTCCGGTTCAGGTAAATTTAATTTTCGAATATTCTAATCAAATAATCTTGGATCCATTCACGTGATGGCAAGATAGCACTGCCAAATACAATTTAGAGCGTGTTCCATCCTACTTACCGTAGTTAATACGCATGACGTCACGAATTCTGGCTTTTTGCCGTCAAGGCTGGAACGATTTTTCTATTTTCCAGCAAGATCCCACGCCAGGGGTGAACCCGACCAATCACGTTACAGAGATGCGTAGTTACTACGCTTACTACGGTCCCGAGCATGGTAAGCAAATAGTAACTATTAGTTACTATTCCGACAAGGTTGGAACGGTCAGTGTAGTAACTTTTCGTGAGGATGGAACGGAAATAGTAACTATTAGTAACTATTGGTAGAAGGGTGGAACACGCTCTTAATATGCTCATCCTAACCGAATACAATACAAAAACCACCATCCGGTCCTAAGCGCTAGTTTTAAGCCTTAGTTACCAGTGTGGCGTTTTCCCCGCTCATGGCGTTTTCCAGGCCCATCAGTTTCGTCTCCAAGGAACAGCTTTTCCCCGACCCTTGCGTGCAATATTCTTGATGACTATCTCTCCTTGCCGATGTAAAATCTCCGGCCTCTCCGGGTATCTAGCGGAAGAAAGGCAGAAGTGGTGTCACAGCTGGTCCCAAACATCGCGGTGATTGATCGACACAGGATCTGAGTCGTTGAGTTTGAGTCGTACGGACACGCTTACTCCTTGTTCCTGAGAATCGCTGGCATATTTTGGACTTAGTCATATAGACTATTACAACCAGAGATGGGCGAATCCGACCATGAAAGGGTTCGAATCCGAATCCAGGGCTAGGTACGAATCCGATTCCGAGTCCGAATCATTTCCTGCTGAGGACTCGAATCCGACCTTAACCAAAATCAATTCATGTACATGAGTTATGGTTTAAAAATCAGAGGTGACAAAAAGCACTGATATCTAAGGTAATATCTAAGGTATCAGATAGCGTGATCCATTACTGAGGATGGTCGGAGGTGGAGACCAAAAAGTTGGATTGCCTAGGCACACTGTGTAAAAATTGGGAAAACGGAAACTGAAAGGCCTAAGTCTAGGAATTTGAGCGGATTCGTAAAACTGATGGTTTAGAATCTGAATCCGAATCCAGCCTGACAAGCAGAAGATTCGAATCCGGCCAAAAGGACGAACCCTGGATTCGAATCCGAATTCGGATTCGCCCATCTCTGATTACAACAGGATGTGGCTAACTCCCACAGAAACAGATCCCCTTGATAAGATTCTAGTTGACGTAACGCTCTTTGACGCATACCCAACCACGATGAGATGCGTCGGAGTCTTATTTTGTTTACTTCTGGTCTTCTTTGCCTTGTTTACAAGTGTTCTTCACGGGCTCAGGAAAGTATTTTAAGCTTCCGGAAAGCATAAGAAGACCTTTTGTACTTAATATCTTTAACTCTTTTATTGTGAATCTCTTCTCTTTTCGTGGAATTTTATCTGGTCCGGGACGACGAAAGGAACCGACTTTATGCTCATAGGAAACGTAAATCCGTGTTTATTCTTTGGCGTGTGGACCACTTTCACGTGCGAAGCATTGCACCCACTTCACTTACCTTTCAACGTCCTGGAACTTAAGATTAATATCATTACAGGTGCGTCGGAGAAACAGGTGTCCCTAAAAACCGGAAGACTCCAGAATTCCGGCCGGATTTTTGTTACGGATCTTTTCCGGCTCAAATCCGGTACCGCCGTTCCTCTCAAAATTCCGTTTAAAGATGCCACCCTTGCAGCCAAAAAGAGTATAATGATCGCGGCATTTCAGAACAGCGTGGGATGTACAAAACCAATTCTTTGGCCGAAACCTGTATTCGGGACCTTAGCCGATAGCCTTCTCGAAGAACGACCGAATATTTTATTATCTCCTGTATCCCCCAAAAGCGACAATACGGCTTCAACTTTTTGGCTGAAATACTTGTTTAAATTCCGTATTGGGGGCCAAAACCGTCTTGAAAGAGACTGAAGACTTGACTGAAGCTACGATCGACGACTTCCCCAACTTCTAGCTACCATCTTACTGATTAGAGGAGCCTACGAAGCCAAAAATCACAAAAACGCACTCGCAGTGCATTTCGGACTGAATATTTCGCTAAAACAGGCAGTACATTCCATATCGCCTTTTCAGTCTCCATTACAGAGTCCCAGTCCCAATGTGAATGACTGAATGAAAAATGTATTGCCCATCAAGATTGACCCAGGAGGACCTAGATGGTGTAAACAAAACATGAACACCCAGTTCGCAACTGCAATCTTTGGTCTGCAGATTTCGTGGAAATAACACAAAATAGAAGTAAAACAGATCAAACCAGGACCAAATATCTAATATGACTTTCGATTATCGGTTGAAATTCGTGTAGAAATGTAAATCGTAGACCGTAAAAGAATTCGTAAATGCATTCTTTGGTCTGCAGATTTTGTGAAATAACACAAAATAGAAGTAAAACAGGTCAAACCAGGACCAAATATCTAATATAACTTTTGATCATCGGCTCAAATGAATGATAGGCTACTATGTTCTATTATTCTTTTCTTACTATTTGGAGGTTATTCTTCAATATTATGCGCGTAAACGATACTATGGCGGTCTAAATAATATTAATATTTATATAATTTATATTATAAAAAGATCGGAAACTTCTTGAGACGACGCCTCCGTGAAGAGACCATAGAAAACACTTAAGAAAATGTCAAAACATTTAGTATCAGCCGCGGACTATTCATCTTTTTCATTTAATTTCAGGGGGAGCAATCAGAAGGGAGTGTGCTACAGAACAGTTCTCTTACTTTAAGGCGCCGTTTCGTGCCTCCTCCTTCTCCACTTCGGTTGTCTCATCCTTCCGTTTTTCCTCTTTTTTCTCCTTCTGCTCCAATTCCTTTTCCCGCCTTTCACGACTTCTGCTCCTCCTTCTGCGCTCCTCCCGCTCCATAGACTTTTCGCGCCGCTCCCGTTCTTTATCCTTTTCGCGCTCCTTCTCCTTCTCCTTCTCCTTCTCTCGTTCTTTCTCTTTGCGCCCACGGGAGCGCGATCGTCTATCTCGGCTCCTGCTCCGCCGGTCGCGCGAACGACTCCTTCGTCTAGAAGAAAAGATGATTGAAGGTTATTACGCATTGCCGAAGGCATCTTACTGTCAGGCCCTAGCGGTGTCGGCTATAAATTACGTGACGCATCTTTCGAAGATTATAAATAAAGTATTTACTTTAAAGGGGGTTTGAATATCTGATCGGCTGGAAAATGTCCAAAAGAGAGCAGTGAGAATCATTCTGGGTGATCATAATATCTCATATGAAGAGGCTCTCATTAAACTTGACGTTCCTAAATTACTGAACGAAGACTCTTTCAAACAAATTTGGAGCTAAGGTAATGTGTTGTCCCCAGACGGCCCATCTATTCCCCCCTCCCCTCCCGTCTCCCGTGCGTCGGTTCGAGAGGAATACAGGCAATCAGTTTTCTCTATATCCTGCTAATTCTTCTGCTCAATTGTTACGTAGTATCATCCCATCATTTATTTCTGGTCATAGGTTCAAGGTTCAAGGTTTTATTATTTACAACAAAACATATCTTCTGCTTCGTGTCTGTATATTTCGTAAATTTGTATTCCTCTTCTAGCTCTTAGCTATTTGGATTAAATTTGATTGATTGAATTAAGAGGAGCAGGGGCGTCACTATGGGGGGGGGACTCCCCCCCAAAGGTCTTGAGAAAGTACTTTCGTCGGGCGAATCCCGGCGAAAGTTCACCTGTTGTCGGCGCGATGGGCCGGCAAACACAGAAGAAATAGAATTTGGTATGCTTTTGTCAGGCTTCGGTCGACTCGTCGGCACATCGGGTTATTTTTATATGCAAGAAATGAAATCCTGCAAACATTTGTCGGGCAAAGCACTGACGAAATCGAATTTCGGGCGCGAAGCGCCGGCAAACACAGAGAAATAAATTTTTTTATGCTTTTGTCAGGCTTCGGTCGACTCGTCGGCACATCGGGTTCTTTTTATACGCAAGAAATGAAATTCTGCAAACATTTGTCGGGCAAAACACTGAAGAAGTCGAATTCTGCATGCTTTTGTCATGCCTCGGTGGTCTCGTCGGCACATCGGGTTCTTTTTATACATAAGATATCCAGAAGAGACAAATTCTTTATGTTTTTGTCGGGCGTCGGTTGACTCGTTGGCACACCGGGTTCTTTTTATACGCAAGAAATGAAATCCTGCAAACATTTGTCGGGCAAAGCACTGAACAAATCGAATTTCGTATGCTTTTGTCGCGCCCCAGTATTCTCGTCGGCACATGGCTTTGTCGGGCGTCGATATTGTCGTCGGCACATCAGGTTGTTTTGACACAAACACGAAATTCTGTAAATTTTTATCGGGCGCATGCGAAAAGTTCACGTCTCGTCGGTACATCGCACAACGTAAAGATTTTCGGCGTCGGTATTCTTTTTTCGGAAATTTCTCCAGCGTTGCTTATTTCAACTTGTTCTGGGTACGTACAGTCGTTGGAAGCTTCGCTTTTTAGCAAAAGTTGAAACGAAAAGCCGAGTATGTGAATTTACATTAAAGGAACAATCGCAACTTCTCTATTTGGAAGATCGGTGCATCATTGAGTTTTTGTTTCAAGACAGAAATTCTTGGGTTTGAAACACGTCAAAAGCCGCAAATTGTACGGTGCTATAGCTAAAATACTCCGGAAAAAAGGCAGATTAAAAAAAATTTCGTCTGCGGCGCTTGGTTTAACTTGTCTTAGTACAGTCGTCCGAAGCTTCGCTTTTTACCGAAAGCTAAAATGAAAAGCCGAATATACGAACTTTAACATACCAAAATATACCAAAGAAATATCTCAACTGATGTATTACAGTTAGTTTACACAAAAGTTTTGCCTGCACCGTATTCTTTATTCGGAAGAACGGTGTTTCATTTAGTTGGTGTTTTAGGATTGAAATTCGTCGGGTCTGAAACACGTTAAAAGCTAGAACTTGTACGGTAGGTATAGCTAAATTATTCCGGAAAAAAGGCAGATTTAAAAAATTTCGCCTGCGGCGCTTAGTTTACTTGTTCTTGATACAGCGTTGGAAGCTTCGCTTTATAGCGAAAGTTAAAATGAAAAGCCAAATATGTGAACCTAAAATACGAAATTACATCAGAGGAATAATCTCAACTGATGCACTACAGTTAGTTTTAGCCCGGTTCTATTCTTTGCTGGCGGGAAATGTACGCCAACGTCGTTTTTTGCCGCCCCCCCCCCCCCTAAAGGTAAAAGGCTAGTGTCGCCCCTGGAGAGGAGTTAGCGTGGCTGATAAGTATGAGGGCTGATTGTTTACCGCTAGGGGTAGGAAGAGGTATGTGGGAAGGGGGTTTTGTCGGATTTGGCCCTTACTACTGCCAATGTGCGGGGATGTTTGGAGGAGTGTACGATGACGATTGGACGGTTTAAGTTATGAAAGATGAATCCTTGACGGAGGTTCGTCCCTTGGGAAGATTCCTTAATCTTTCGATGAAGCATCGATAAGGGTCTGTCTAGTTGGAATTAGTTAAACAGATAATGTATCTTTTTGTATTATTGCCATGGCCCTCGGACTTTTTTTTGTAAATTTATATCATATCATATGCTGATTTTAATATTCTAAAACGTGGCAACCGGCGACGGCACCGGGTACACCCTTGGAATTTTCTCAACCTTCGTCACACCTGGTTTCACACTTTTCCGCGAACATGAACATCACAAGTAAGATCGACTTGAAATTTTACACAACACATGTAAGATTAACTTGAAATTTACACAACACATGTTTTTTTTTTGTTTTTTTTTATAACATATCATAAACACTCCTTTTCCTCAAGTTGACTGCGAACAATATGAAAAACGACGCAAAACGGACAAAAAGAGGAGCTTTGCCAAGAAAGGCCTAAATATCGCTGAAAAAAATCTTAGCTGCCATTTTTGTTTACTATTTAAAGTGCTAGAGAGAGCGTGTTCCAGCCTTCTTACCGTAGATACTAAGCATGACATCATGGGTCCTAGCTTCTTGCCGTCAAGGCTGGATCACAATTGTATATTTTCGGCAAAATATCGTAGCTCGGGCTGATCGGACCAATCACGTCACAGAGATCACAGTTACCACGCTAACTACGCTCCAGGGTGTGGTAAACAAATAGTTAATAATAGTTACTATTTCGAGAAGGTTGGAACGGTCTGCGTAGTAAGTTTTCGTGAGGTTGGAACGGAAATAGTAACTATTGTCAGAAGGGTGGAACACGCTCAGCGATATTGCACCCTACCCAACGAAAACGGATATTTCTAGACCATCATCAGAGGGAGCAAAAAAAAGCTAAGACAAGCTAAAGCTTGACGCCAATTGTAACAATAAATTAGAATTAGGAGATATACTACTTTCGACTCTGAGGCTAAATTATCCGCGTTTGACTGATGGAAACGTTAACCTGACAATTTCTTGTTTGTATAAAAACACTTTTACAAAAGAGTTTCTTTCTTTGACTTTTGAAAAAAATAATTGTTTCTTCACAAATTAATTTTCCAGCTTATGCGGCCTGAGCCTGAAGAGGACCCTTGCCAAGAAGAGCCAAAATATAGCTCTAATAAAATTCAGCTGACGTATCCGTTTTGCACTGTCAAATCAACTATTTTACAGAGCGGAGTGATAAAGACAGACATGGCTGTTCAAACAAACCATGTATGTAGCGGCGTGTACATTGCCCAAATGCTCAAAGAAACATCAAAGATCTGTAATATGATTATTACAGGTTTGTTTCCTTCCCCGACGTTGACCCAGGATATTGACAGCCTGACGAGGACCCTTGCCAAGAAGGGCCTAAATATCGCTGATGAAGAATCGCAGCTGACGTATATCCGTTATAAACACTGTTTGAATAAATGTTTCAAAGTCAGCTTGGGCTCACAGAATAGTCATCTATTTTCTATACCAAAGACAAGTCTGATGTCTGGATTCCAAGTTAAATAAGTGCAAAAAATGTACAATATAACAGACTTATTTACATCTGAATATGGAGTATATACTAAAATGGATGGACAAGTAGAACTCCGCTTTTACTTGTCAAAGCTAGCAAACTGAAGTATGGCAGGCAGCAAAAACGCAACATAACGATATAATAGCCAGATTAAACTGGCTAGGAATTGGCTAATTTCTGATGTAAGAGTTTTGTTACATCGTGATAATTTGATCCCTCCTTTGAAATTTAAGCGCCACGTAGAAAACACAATATGTACTGTTCCCAGAAGACGTCTGAACCTGGCGGGTGGGGAATACACGGAGTCGGAATGAAGCGAATTATTGCCGCGAGTCAGCACTGCCTTCATCCGCGCGAACACGCGTTTCAAGAGCCTGGTCGCAGTAAGCTAAAAAAAGGCGCAGAGCTGATTAACAGAGCAGATTTTTGTGAGGTTTCACTTGTGGTAAAGTAGTATGTAAGTCTAAATCTACGAAACTTGAATCCAGTGTTACTGGGCTCTAAGAGCATCTAGCTAAAAACAAATTAAGCTGCAAGGGACGGGAGTCGTCCAGTTTCCTCTGAATTGTCCTCGTAGGTTTTACAATAACAAAAAAGAATCAACACATGAATACTTTGATAATATTTGTCAGGAGTAAAGAAACTTGGTTGATTGGGGTGAGGATGGAAACAACCTGTCTTACCTATAACAATAACGCAACCTACTTCCATAATCACTCCATATATTTCTAAACCCGGAGACCCCAATTTCCTACGGTACATTCTAACCCCTCGAACAGAACCACGCTGATTTTCCCACTTGACGTGTTTTGCTACCATCCATGTGTATCACGTTGTCGACGGTTGTCTGCGAGAAGTTTTTCCTTCAGGAAACAAGAGCTACGAGCTCATATGGCACTTGTACGAGTAGGCTGTACAGGAAAGTAGATGAAAACGTCACAAAATACACCCGCCATCCAAAAAGACGGTTCGGAAATAGAAATAGGATATTTAGTTTCACTCATTTCTGAGCAGTTCCGGCATCGTCTCGATTGCAAATGCACATGACTGTTCAAACTTTCATCACAATAAATCCATTTGTTTGATCCCTAGACGTGCTACACGATTTCCGGTACTCACTCTATTTCCACCTACCGTGGCCGAATCTGGTTCGGAATAAAAAAAAATCGACCACCTAAAGCATCTTCGTTTATACCATCTACCAAGTTTCACTCGAATCTGAGCATTTTTGGAAAGTTCCGGTACCCCCCCCCCCCCTTCCCACCAACGTTGTCGGAGCCGGTTCGGGCCCAATCTCTTAATTCCCTCATCAAGTTTGACTGAAATTGGAGCATAGACTATCTGCAAGTTTCCAGTACCCCCCCCCCCCCTACCTTGGCCGAATCCGGCCCAGACGCCAAATAACAAATCTAGGCCGCATAAACTCGGCACTGTCGAATTGCATCTCATTCGGTCCATCCGTTTGGTTTTTGTGCATGTCAAAAGTCCACCCACCCCCAATTCCCCTAATCCTGGTCGCATATGGTTCGAACGCATGTTTTACATGTCGAGGCCATCGATTCGTATCACCCATGAAGTTTCACTCGAATCAGACCACTCGTTCGCAATTTATAGAAGTCAATATTTCTCTTCTCTTGCTCCCCCAAAAATGCTCGGATCTAGGAACGGAAGTTTCCGGGGGTATGTTGTGTCAGGTTTTTAAGTCAAGATAATTCGGGTCGCTAATATGCAAAGTTTCGTTGTCGTTTTACATCTGGAACTATTCTAACTCACGACTACCGGAATTCCAGGAAACCCCCTCCAACTCCCCCCACAGAGCCCCGAAACCATCTGGCTCCGTCAATTTCATCTAGGCCTAATGCTTGTTCCATCCATTAAGTTTCGTCCCAATCCCTCTACTTTTAGAGTTTCTTGAGTTTTCCACCCCCCCCCCCATCCCCACAGGTATCGGACCCGACTCGGACGTGACACTGAACGTCCGAGGCGATAGCTCACCAGACAAGATTCATTCAAATCCTATCACCCGTTCAAAAGTTATGCACGCCACTAGATTCCGGACTCCCCATCCACCGACTCCCCCCATGATGGTCGGGTCGGGGAAACGGCTGTTCTCAAGTCAATCTGTTCGGATCCCTGACATACCTGCCAAGTTTCATCGCCCTAGGACATCAGGAAATATGCCGAACTCGCGGGATCGCTAGAAATCCGGACCCCCACCCCAACTCCCCCACAGTGCCCTGATCCGGTCCGGTTATGTCAATGACGTGTCGAGGACCTGTGCTTGTTTTTCCCACCAAGTTTCATCCCGATCCCTCCATTTTAAGCGTTTCTCAAAATTTCCGGTTCCCTCCTCCAACTCCTCCCAGTGTCATCGGATCCGGTCCGGTTACGTCAATGACGTGTCTAGGACCTGTGCTTGTTTTTCCCACCAAGTTTCATCCCGATCCCTCCACTTTAAGCGTTTCTCAAAATTTCCGGTTACCTCCTCCAACTCCCCCCAGTGTCATCGGATCCTGCCCGGATTTAAAGTGAGGTGTCTGAGACACAAGGTCATCCTAAATATCAATTTTCATCAAGATCCGATCACCCGTTCAAAAGTTATGCACGTCACTAGATTCCGGACTCCCCATCCACCCACTCCCCCCACGATGGTCGGGTCGGGGAAACGGCTGTTCTCAAGTCAATCTGTTCGGATCCTTGACATACCTGCCAAGTTTCATCGCCCTAGGACACCAGGAAGTATGCCGAACTCGCGGGATCGCTAGAAATCCGGACCCCCATCCCAACTCCCCCACAGTGCCCTGATCCGGTCCGGTTATGTCAATGACGTGTCTAGGACCTGTGCTTGTTTTTCCCACCAAGTTTCATCCCGATCCCTCCACTTTAAGCGTTTCTCAAAATTTCCGGTTCCCTCCTCCAACTCCCCCCAGTGTCATCGGATCCGGCCCGGATTTAAAGTGAGGTGTCTGAGACACGAGGTCATCCTAAATATCAATTTTCATCAAGATCCGATCACCCGTTCGCAAGCTAAAAATACCTCAAATTTTGGCTTTACCCTCCCTCCACTCCCCCCCCCCCAGATGGTCGAATCGGGGAATTGATGATTTCCTATTTAAGCTGGTCGGGTCCCAGACATGCCTGTCAATTTCCATCGTCCCAGCACATCAGGAAGCACGGAACTCGCGGGATCACTACAAATTCGGACTTCTCCCCCCCCCCCCCAACTCCCCCAAAGTGAGCGGATCCGTTCCGGTTATATCAGTCACGTATCTAGGACTTTTGCTTGTACTTTCCACCAAGTTTCATTCGGATCCCTCCACTCTAAGTGTTTTCCAAGATTTCCGGTTTCCCCCTCTAACTCCCCCCAGTGTCACCGGATCCGGTCTGGATTTAAAATGGAGGGTCTGAGACACGAAGTCCTTCCATGTATTAAGTTTCATTAAGATCCGATCACCCGTTCGTAAGCTAAAAATATCTCATTTTTCCTATTTTTTCCGGATTCCCCCTCCCTCCACTCCCCTCCAGATGGTCGGATCGAGGAAGCGACAATTTCTAATTTAATCTGGTCCAGTTCCTGATATGCTTTCCAAGTTTCATCGTCCTAGCTTATCTGGAAGTGCCCGAACTAGCAAAACCGGGACCGACAGACCGACTGACGGACAGAAATAACAATCGCTATGTGGCACTTGAGTAAGCTCAAGTGCCATAAAAAGGTTATGTAAATTGTTTCCCTGTTTTCGCTCATTAATTCAACGGGTCTCCGACATGGCTTACAACAGCCAAAACCGTGGGGTATCTGTTGAAAGCACAGCGTAGTTTTAAAGTATTTAAATATTTTAAAATAATGTACGTTGAAGAGTGAATAGTGCGAGGGGTCCTTTAAGGAGGCTGGGGGTAAAATACTTCGTGGTTACAGAAAATCTAGGAGAGTTCGTCTTTTCGGGTAAATTTTGTGTACTTTCGAATCGTTAATTCTGTTTGTGGTCTATCATGGTCGACGAGGCTTTAGCTCCGAGGAAAAAACCGGAGTGGGGTGGTAGTAGCAAATAGATAGAATAATTATAAAAATGTCACATGCCTTTCGCATGAGACTCGGTAGTTGTACATAAAGTTCAATCTTACCTTTCTCTACTTCTATCTCTTCTTGTATCTTTCTTCATAATCATCTGTTCAATCCTTCTAGCACTCTCATGAATCAGTTCCTGCTCTGTCTGAAATTAGACTAAAGTATAAGAACACAAAACAGCGGCAGGTCAGATTACTTAACACGTAGAAATAGTAATGTTCCAGCTCGATAACATGCAGGCCCATGACAAAGCAGTCTAATTCTCTGAATCGACGATCAGAGTCGGTTGCTCCAGGACTTGAATTCCTGTAAGGATTGTCGGCACCATGATCAAATCCATACGGACAAGTTGAGATTTTTCAATTAAAAAGTGCAGAAAACCTGGAAGGATAATCGTGACCGTATATTTGCACCCTAGATTCGACAATCAGAGACTGAAGATCAAAGAAACTGTGACCGGCGACCAAAACGGTATTAAACCGAGACCTATTAGTTTTGAAGGAAACTTTGAATTTCGACCACCAACGCAACAAATGATGTGCACCAGGGTAATCCTGACCGTATGTTTGCACTATAAGGCCAATGAAATTACAAACATTATATTTGTGGTCTACAATGTTTTGAAAGAACTGTTTCGAGGACAATGAATCGAGCAATGGACTCTCCATGCATTTGTTATTATTATTAAATGCTTTAGTGGCTCTACAGATCCAATTTTTGTTGGGGGCCTAAGAGGCGGTGCATATTTATTTGGTTCTCAAATATATTCAAACAATGCATAAAACGGATACGTCTATGCTTTTGCAGCGATATTTCAGCCCTTCTTGGCTGAACCTATAAAGCTGAAACCTCGTCAGCCTACTCAAGGTCAGGGACAACGTTGGGGAAAGAACAAACCTGCAATCCATTATTTTCATTTCCCTGGCGTTCAAAAGGTATTTACCGACTAGCTGGTCATTTTTACCGACTGTTTTAGCAGATAAAAACGACTGTTATGAGAAAAAACGACCGTGTTGACGAAAAATCGGCTGATTTTAGGAAAAACTACTAATTTAAGGACAAATCGACTAATTTTTTTTTTATAAGAAACCGACTGTTGTAACAAAAAAATCGACAGTCTCCAAGAAAAAAGTCGACTGTTTTTACGAAAATTTGCCCGTCTCTCCTTACGTCAATGTGAAAGCAGCGGATGAAAGTGTATGGTGAGTCTTAGGGCGGACGCTCTTACGGTGGGGATGCTGAGAAATTATATTGCTAGAGATAGGAAAGGTACTGGTCCTTATTTTTGTCCAATGTGTGGTACTGAAGGAGAGGATGCGGTACATTTGATATGTTATTGCGAGGAGTTGAAAGAATTAAGAAAGGAAGTGTTTGGTCGGGAGGCTTGGGAGGAAAGGGATTTGGTTTCAAGTATGGGAAGTAAGTATTTTGGTGAGATCCGAAGGCTGGGTAGATTCCTGAAGCTAGCTATGGCCCGCCATGAACTATTTTTATAGAAGTTGATTCTTTGGTTTGTTGTTGAAGTGTAGGATATTTTGTTTTAGATATTGTGTTATGTTTCCCGCCATGGCCCTTGGGCTTTATTGGGAATAAATTCATTCATTCATTACAAACGGAACTGAAGGGGTGGAGCAACCAACCCTTCCGACCGACCTTCACAGCTATTAAAGTGGTGTAACAACTACGATTTCTGCACTCTGAAGTTGCGCTACACCGTAGACTTAAGTTGGACCTTTCTCTACAGTTTCCCGGTTATCGACGTAAAATTGCGTAGGAACTAGGCTTAGAGCTATGTGCACACCCCAGTCCAATAAGATTTCGCATCTGAAAATATGCATACGAGATATTATGCGTCACTATGGGAAAACCTGCATGAGATATTTAAGGTTTGAAGTCGTGTGAAAGTGTTTGTAGATAGTGTAACAAAATGTTCAGAACTGTCTTATTTCCGAGAGAAAGCTTCTGCGCTTTCTCGGGCTAATAATTATAAAATATTAACTGAATTGTACATATACGCCCCTCATAAGATTCCTCTCAGATTAGTTCTTTTTGGCCACTGGGTGCGCTACCGTAAAGAAAACAATAACACGTTACTTCTTGGTGTACGTTTATCCAGGTCTGTTTAGCTATCTTCAATTCCTCTTAGGCCTAGCAATGTTTAAAACTGTTTAAGATGCCTTTTTCTCTATTTTTGCTTTACCCAACTCTGTTCTGTCACGCGTCATCAAGTTAGTCATTTCTGGCTTCCGACTTCAGTGCTGAGTACTGGTTGACTTTCCAACGGGGCCAATATGCGACTCGATATGAAGCGAAAGCCTAATCACTTATTTACCCTTCAGATAACCTATACCGTGATCTCACGTGTGATTGTTATTCTTCCTCTAGCGCGTCTGGCGGCAATTCGTCATCGGATTTTATGAGGGACGTACACACAGAGGTTTTTAACCACGCACATTTTAATAGTTGTTACTCCATTTTTACTTGCTGGTTATCGTATGGGTTGTAGAGTCCAAATCGTTCTTTTACTCGCATGTCAATTAACTGTTCTTGTTCGTCACGCATTCGTTGTTTTAGTTCTGGAATATGCGAGTTAGTTTTGTTAGTGGTTGAAGACGGTTGCCGGAAGTAAACCCGAAATATCCGAAATTTAATATTAGCTGTTATGCACAGATAGATAGATAGAATTAATGCATAAAAGCCAACGAGGGCCATCGCGCCAAAAAGAACAAGAGAAAACATATAAAACATGAACACTATGCCTATATTTGAAACTATAGAATTATACGATTTTCCCTGTGCGTTAATCCTATCCGCAGGAACCTTCCAAACAGTTGAATAGCCTCGAAACTTGTATCTTTCATTCTCTCAATAATCCACTCAGTCATACATACTCTCACTCGAAACAACTCTAGTCTGAACCCATAATTAGATGATCAATAACCCCCCCCCCCCCAAAATTCCCGTGTTGTCCTCCTGCATGCGACCGTCAAGTACCGGAGCGAAGGAGGAAATTTGCAACCACCTCCAAAAATCGGACTGAGTCTGCATGTAGCCTACCTTAAGGGACATGTGGTTCCTATAATACCAATGCAACCTACTTCCTTAACTGCATGCATTAATTGTAAACCCGGAGACCCATATTTAATCTGTAACATTCTTACCGCGCTAACGGCACCTCACAAATAATTAAACTTTGCCGCAATTCACTGTTTTCGATGCGCATTACACTCCCGACGAGTGTTTTCACGTGTCATGCTACTGATGCACAAAACCGGTTATATTGGAACACAAACAGGAAGTAGTGCGAGGTGTGCTTTAAGTCCCAAATACCCTCGCCACCTCCCCTAACGGTGATGCCACCTTCCTAGTCGCTTGCTACTCTAACTCTTCCCTGATCTCCTCGTCCCATTCAGTGATCTCTGCCTCCATGACACTCACGTTCCCTCCCCTGTCACATGGTTTCACTCTCCAATTACTTTTCAGTTTCTTGTAGCGTGGTGTAATAGCACACCCTCGCAAGCAGTTCTTTTGCTGTACGACTGATTGATTCAAGATTCTGCTGGTGAATAAAACTATCCTACTAATACTACAAAATTAAGGAAATTGTACTTACGACTCTCTTCTGAATTTCTTCTTTCTTCAGGTTTATTAATTCTTCAGGAATTCCGTCGTCCGATTCCATGGCTGAGATCAGGTGGCCCCAAAGTTCCTCCATGAAAATCCGGGCAAACTTTCCGTTCATAAATCCAGTGATGTTTATTTGGATCTTCTTAGCTTCTGGAAACTGGAATAGATGTTTCCTTATAATCTAAATGGTAGGTTACTTGGTGAGAAATGGACGGCATGAACCAACTTAGCGACAATGCCGCTAACTCTATTAGAACCACGAGGCATCTGATCCTTTTCTCATTACTTTAGTTACGTAACACATTAAAGCACCGAAGGAGGAAAGATTCTGGTAGTCAGGGAAAAGGAGGGTTATCTGACAACGGTTACAGGGCCAAAGTATAGGGAGCGGGCAAGAGTAGTGTGTTCTTATGTCAAATGGTGACTTTTCTTTTCTATCTGGTATTCAATGTTTTTGTTTTTCCTTGAAAAAGAGCCTACTCAAAGTTTGTAACCCTACTTTTCCCTGGTTTGCTTTTGGAGTGAGAGAAATTTTTTCGAAAACCTTGAAAAAGTACAACATCCAAATCTTACACCGAACCCTAAATACTCTATTGTCCTACATAAACAACGGGAGTCTTAAATCAGCATCAAAGAGGCATTCGTCGAGAGACAGGATTTTAGTGTATAGCAAGTGCCCGGTCGGCTGAAAGCAAGCATTGGCTGAAAGCAGCCGGCGTCAGTTGTCACGTGTTAGAACATTAAAATCAGCATGTTTAACCGAGAATCGCCTAACTTACGGCCGGCACCGGCAGTGTTGCCAGATCGCGATCCAAGAAATACGTCGCTGTTTTTGAAAAACACGCCAAATTTCTTTTTAACCCTAAATTGCAAGAAGTCTCCAGAAACTTACAAGGATTGTCAATAGTACACACAAATTTTTAAAAGGCCAGACAAAAAATCCGCAAGTCGGTCGTAAAATCCGCCAATTCGGCAACACTGGGCACCGGTGCCGGCTCCGGCCTTACAGGGGTAAGCAGATACGCTGAATTCGTTTTTGAGCTGTATTTTTTGTTGTCGGGCAAAGAGTTCGCCCGGAATTCGGCCGAAACTGGAAATTTGGCAGAAGTAAGGCAGGAAGTTTCGATCAGTTTCGTCAAAATAGATATGTCTTATAGGGGTAAACACATATGCTGAATCCATATCTGAACTTGGGTTTCTCAGATGATTAGCTATTTGGCCTTAATCTGTTTCTAAATTTTAATAGTAAAAACATTCAAGGAGTCCCGGGGAAGACTAGATCTGGTTCTGTCTGGCAGTTGTTCTGGCTGTCTGGTGGCTTTCCAAAAAACAGCGTGTTAAATTGTTTTTGGGATCCCAAAACGTAAGTGACGGGATAACTATGGTTTCCGTCTGTCTGTCTGCCTGTTAGCACGATAACTCTCGAAGAGGTTGAGATTTTTTATTCAAGCTTGGTATGAGAACTCTCTGGGTCAAAGTCCAGGTCAAGTTCGAAGATGTAGCCCTGTAGGGGCTGTAGTAGGCTGCTCTGTAGCCCTAAATTTGGGGTTGGGGTTTCAAATTAAGGGGCATACAAAATATTTTTTTGAAAGCAATTGAGACAGTCGGTTTAGGGGTAAGGGGACATGCATGCTGAATCCGAATATGCAAATTATTTTTTCATCGGACAAGTAGTTCGCCCGGAATCCGGCCGAAACCAGAAAATTTAAAAGTTTAATCTGAAGGTGATTGGTTCGATTGATGGCCGAATATGAAAATTTATAAAAAGTAAAAGTTTAATCTGAAGTTGATTAGAGTTTCGACTTAAAGTTAAGGAGGAGATATGCTGTCTCCGAATGCGAAAATTATCTTCTAACCGGACAAGTAGTTCGCCCAGAAACCGGCCAAAACCGAAAAATTTGTAAAATGTAAAAGCTTCATTTGAATTTGATTAGATGTTCGTTTTAGGGGTGAGAAGACATGCTGAATCTGTATATGTTAATCATTTTCTCCCCGGACCTGCAGTTCGCTCGGAATCCGGGTGAAACCGGAAAATGTGTTAAAAGTAATTTTTTATCTGAAGTTGACTAGTTGTTCGGTGTAGGGGTAAGAAGACATGCTGAATGCGTTTTTGAGCTGTAGGTTTTGCCAGAGTTAAAGTTAAGTTTTATCTGAAGTTGATTAGATGTTCGATATAGGGGTAAGGAGATACGTTGAATTCGTTTAGGAGCTTTATTTTTTTTTTGCCGGACAAGCAGTTCGCCCGGAATCCGGCGGGAAGGGGAAATTTGGGAAATTTTTTGTCAGGAAGGAAGTTTTGATATTTACAAAGTAGATACGACGTAGGGTATAGGGGTAACACATATGCTGAATCCACATCTGAACCTTTTCTTCTCAGATGATTACCACTGGCCTAAATCTGTTAAAGTCTGGATCAAATATTGCATTTTTGGGATCCCATCGAAACCTTTGGTCTTGTTTGACTTAGCGGCTAACAAGCGCACTCCAAGGGAACCAGAAATTCATTCGTAAGCAAAACTCTTGAGTCAAAAACGATCACGGGCTCATGGGGATCATAAAAATGTATAGTTTGTGTATAAGTATTTTTTTTTTTACTTTGCGGTTAAGATTAGTACTTTAAGGAATCGTCGGATTTGGGAAGTGACGACTTGTAAGCCAATCTTGTCGAATCTCTCCAGCCAAGTTTCATCGTCCGAGCACATGAAGTACCTTAACTCGCGATCCCCATAATTCGGACCCCAGGTGGTCCGATCGGGACACTGATTTTTTCCAAGTTAGTTTGGTCGGGTCCCTGATACGCCTGCCAAGGTTCATCGTCGTAGCACATCTGGAAGTACCATAACTCGCAATCGCAGGACCGACCGACGTAATTACGATCGGTATGTGGCACTTAAGCCAGAGGCTGCAAGTTCCATAAAAAGTAACTCCCAAAAATAGGATAATAATAATAATAATATACTCTTTATTATAAAACTAACTCTTATATACTCTTTATTATACAAACTAACTTGTACATGCTAAACTACATGAACACATATTTTGTAACCATCTTAAATCCTTTATAAATGTAGGTGATACTTCTGACTGCAGGAAAGCCCGAATGGGCCTGTGGGGGCAGTAAAAAAAAAAACAAAAAAAAACTTCACTTTACATTAATTTTCACATACTTTTTCAAAAAAGAGAAGAAAAGTGAAAGAAGAAGAGGAAGAACAAAAAGAGATGAAGAAAGAAAGCAAAGAAAACAACAACAAGCAGTAAGTGGGAAACCATGCCGTCGTACCAAAATCAACCATTCAACTAAACAAATAGATACTTTAAGTTTCTAGAAACTTCATTTATTCATCACACATTCGTTTCTTCCAGCAACAGCCTGACAACTTTCCCATTTTTAGCCATTGTTCAATACATCTCCTCCAATCTACATAAACAAGATGCTGACATTAAAATAAGTATACAGGTTAAACAAAACTGCTTTTCTTCGCATTTGTTATGCATACCATAGGTGAGTAACATGTTAATTGAATTACAGCAGTCCCCAAGATGCACTTATAAGTTTCTGGAGTCACTTAAAACAGCTACGACAAGAACTGTTTGTCAAAATCTGTTTAATCATCACAGTGCTAGCTCTACCAACTAAACCTAGCTAACCAGCTAACTGTTAACTTAAACTTAAAACACTGAAGATTAGCTTACCTGTGTGTCTTTAAGCTGATTCATGACAAAATCCACAAGTACGTCATCATCTAACTGGCAAAGTTCGGTGACTCTTTTTGCAATCCAAGGTTTTATAACATCAATCTTAATCTTTTTTGTGTCAATCTAAAACAGATAAAAACGTAATGAGGATGAGAGGCGATGATTGTGTTTACCTTGGTACCTTAATTCCCAACTTCGTGAGTGTTTAAGGTCCAATCTTTGCTAAGTGGGTGAAAAGGATGGATTTGGGTTAATAAATTACTTACTTACTTACTTTAGTACTAGCAGTTCCTGTGAGTCGGCGAATACTCAGGAAATCAGAAATGAGAACAAATAAGAAGAAATGACCAGATCAATGAAGAGCTGACTGCACAAAGGTGATGAGTCACTTCACGCCTTTAAATTTTGGAAAGCTCTATCTCTCTATCTCAGTAGGGAACATTCTGCCGAAATTTTGGACAGAACAGGGAGAAATAGTATGAGCTGGTCCAATCAATCTTTCAAAGTAGGTAAGTTGCCACCTTTGTGCACTAAGCACTTTAGATAAGTCAAATATTCATGATGTAAAGGAAAGAGACAGATACAGAGACACCCAGAATTGGTAGAATTTCAAAAAGCTCGAAACAGGATGGGCAACTTTTGAGGACTCTGTTTTGTCTAGTTTGCTAGATGAGCTACTAAGAGACCAGAACAAAAATGTGCAGCCCTACTGATAAGTGCTAGGAGTAGATGAGAGAGGAGGAGATTGAGGAGATGACAGAAATCCAGCTAACGCTGTTGAAGAAGAAATTAGGGCTCATCCATCGCTGATATATCCAGACAATCAGGTGTGGTGGATTTTTTTATTTGCAAAATCCCGCAATATCTTGTTTGCCTCCATGTCAAATTTCCAGGCAATACCAATGCCAGTCAAAACCCATTAAATATTCTGATCCAACAAGTTTGTTCCTAAACTTCCGGTTTAGGCTATATCTGATTCTCAGTAAAAAACAGAGAGGACAGGGTTTCAGCAGTCCAAACCAAAGATGGGAGATGGACATACAAAAATATAGAACCGATCTCACCTTATAGCTCAGGTTATCAGCGAACTTCATCTGCTTTAGCAATTTCTTCTCTTTGTCACTAAATCTGTTATCTTGTTCAGTTGATGTGCCCTGTAAGTAAAGAGATCAATTATCCGCTTAACTTGTATTACCAAGGTGCATGCTAGGCAAGTCAGCTAATGGTGAATGATCACCAACAAAAATGGTAAAAACGCATACCAGGCAACTTATGCTGCAAAGACTTGACAAAAACATTATTTTGACAGCCTATCTACCACAGGGGAAAGAATTTTCTTAAGTTCCTTCCCAGCAGTTCGAAACTGAAAAACAATATTGTCAATAGGCCTAGGTAATGCCAAACTGGAACTTTATTGGGATTTATCTTTCACAAGGTAGATAGCCAAGTCTACCACAAACCACTGATTTTGGTATAGATTATGCCAAAGGCTGGGTATGGCATGGCCTATCCCTAATGCTGGATACACTATGCCAAATGCTGGATACTTTAACCCAGTCAATTATTGATGATTTTAGCAAAGCGTAGAAATCAAACAATCAGAATTCATTTATAGTGGCCTTGGTCAGGGTTAGGGTATCAACAGTTACCCAGCATTTTGCATACGAAATCCAGCATTAGGTCCCATTGTTGACATCCAGTTAATATGGACAATTCTTTAGAAAGGGGTTTTAGAGTTCAAGGAAATTACAAAAACAGAATATTTTCAAATTACTTTGGTGCCAAAAGATATCTGCAACAGTTAGCTGTTAACTGATATAAAGTTCCTTATTTTCCCTTTTCAATATTAGATTTACACTGTCTTACAAGCAAGGCAAGAACTGAAGAAACAAACAACAAAACCAAGGCAAACCAAGGACAAAATAGAGGTGTACAAACAAGCATAACTCTACTGAGTGACAAACGGACATAAACATTGAAACTTTTGACTGGCATGAAATTTTAGTTCATATTCCAAGGGCAAGCCAAGGACAAAATAGAGGTGTGCAAGTAAATATAACTCTGCTGAGTGATAAAAGGACAAGAATTAAACATTGAAACTTTTGACTTACATTAAATTTTAGTTCAAGTTCCAAGAGTTGCCCTTGCCTAGTTTACGCCCCTAATGCTAAAGTTTCAACCTGTAAGTCTGAAGTACAGGAGGGGTACCTGACCTCATTTTTACACTACTTCGATGTTTGCAGCGAAAATGTTAAAATGAATGTACATGCTCTCCTGACAGTCAAGTGTAAAAATATGACTTTTTTCAAGTTGTGTGAACAAAAATTCAAATTCTGTGCCTTTTCTTTGTTCAGAAGCTATTTTGAAAAGGGCTTTCTTGCTAGTGACTTTGCTAACTCGACCTTTTTCATCATTTTGTGAGGCAATCCAGGTAAGGTTAGAATCGAGGGAAAAGAAACATATGTTTAACTAGAAATATTGAATAATATTTATTAATCCAATATGTAAACCATTCAATTAACTTTAATCTAGTATGTTTGTCATATTTGTTGGTTCCTTTTTAAGCCAAATATATTATTCTGAAGGAAAGACTTCTCTGGAAATTTGATATCAGCTTCTATTTCCAATTTTCTTCTGCACCTTTTGTTGATTTATTTGGACTACCAGGTTAACCCTAATAGCTCGAGAGTGACTATTTGCACCAGCATTTTTCTGATGTATGTATCTGCACTTTTTCGACTTTGTTTTGCACCGGGCAATGCTCCAAAGAAGAATAGAAGTGGAGGACATATGATATCAATTAATTTGATCAGGATGTATCTTTTGATGTTGCCCCCATGCAATCCTTATGATTTAGTCTTTATTTACACAAGTTTGCAAGGGTTGGTGAAAATATGGGTGGTGCAAATAGCAAGGACAAGGTAGGCCTATCCTGTACACAACACTACAACTAGGCCAGTGCTGGGTGATATTCAATATTGATACCGATATACTGGACCAAATATCAATGTCGAATATCAAAACTTAAATATTGATATCGAAAACGATATCTGTTCATTGATAATTATTGTAAATAATACAATATAACCTACATTTGAAACTAGAGTAATGTATTCTGTAATTCAGTTGTTATTTATTCAGAGTTTGAGATGATGCAAGATGCTATTTAACGACAATTTTGTTCTAAAAGATTGGCAAAACGAGACATATCCTAGGCTAGACTATAGTGAAACATGGTTAAGAAATATCTATATCAGTCTAGTACACAAGCCCCTTTTCAGGCACGGTGCTCAAACGTCTAGCACCATGCCTGGGTGCTAGACGTTCAAGCACTGTACCTTGGATTTCATGTATGGTGCATGGATTTCAGTATACAGTGCATACATCAAAAACACAGTTTCTGTCATAACAACTGAGCACCAGCTCGGACAGGGCTGAAATTACTACCATGAATTAGAGAAATCAAAGACAATCCTTTATATATTTTTCACAACAAAAACAAAAGGGCTCGGCTGATGACAGATGTGAAAAACCTCATTTCCTTTTCTACATAGTCAAGGGTTTTGCATGCAAAGTGTCCTGTGCCTCAGCTTTTTCTACCTAGCAGCCAACCAGAATATTGGCTCTTGGGGAATAGATAGGGAAAATACATGGAAAATAGATAGTGTGCTGTTAGGTTTTTCATCTCCATCATCATTAGAGCCCTTTTTTTTGTGAAAAATATATAAAAGATTGTCTTTGATTTCTCTAATTCATAGTAGTAATTTCAGCCCTGTCCGAGCCGGTGCTCAGTTGTGATGACAGAAACTGTGTTTTTTCTGTATGCACTGTATACTGAAATCCATGCACCATACATGAAACCCAAGGTACAGTGCTTGAACGTCTAGCACCCAGGCATGGAGCTAGAGGTTTCAGCACTGTGCTTGAAATGGGGCTAGTGTACTAGACTTTTCGAAGGCGTTCAATAAACGGAAACCGGCTAAGCGAACGGCGAACAAAACTTCGAAAAAATGCAACTAATAATGTGTTATGATTAAGCAAGAAGATTTTTCACTTTCTTCCATATTTTCTACTAGTCTTTTCACTATTTCTACCTTACGGAGCTTAAAGTAGAGATAAAACTTTTACTTTGAGCAGTGCATAAGTTTGTCTTTGACAGACTAGCCGAAGCTGGCGAAGCTGACCCTAAGCTAAGGGGCTAAAAGGTGGTTAATCTGAATGTTCTTGCTTTCCTGCTGAATGTGAAAATTACAATAGTTAGCCTAATTGTAAAAACAGTCTCCTCAATCAGATGCATTAAGATGTTTGGGGGTGGGAAGAGGGAAAAATATTTTTACAATTGGCTGGTCATTTTTACTGACTGTTTTTCAGAGAAAAGCAGTCTAGTACACTAGCCCCATTTCAGGCACGTTGTTCAAAGGTCAAGCACCATGCCTGGGTGATAGACGTTCAAGCACTGTACCTTGGATTTTATGTATGCTGCATGGATTTCAGTATACAGTGCATACAGAAAAAACACAGTTTCTGTCATCACAACTGAGCACCGGCTCGGACAGGGCTGAAATTACTACTATGAATTAGAGAAATCAAAGACAATCCTTTATATATTTTTCACAACAAAAACAAAAGGGCTCTAGTGATAAAGGAGATGAAAAAACTAACAGTATTCTATCTATTTTCCATGTATTTTCCCTATCTATTCCCCAAGAGCCAATATTCTGGTTGGCTACTAGGTAGAACAAGACCAAAGGTGTCGATGGGATCCCAAAAATCTAAGATTTGATCCAGACAATTCGGTCTTGTCTTGGCCAGGCTAATCATCAGAGAAAACCGAGTTCAGATATTCTATCTACCTATCTATACCTCTATAAGCCATATCTATTTTGACGATCCGGCGAGAAAATGATTGTCACCATGTTGCTCAGCATGTCTTCTTACCCCATAATCGACTATCACATTAGCTGTTTAAAAAATTTTTTTTGTCCCTTAAACTGAACCACCAAGTTTCATCAAAATATGTCATTCCCTTCGAGAGTTATTGTGCTTACAGATGGACGGATGGACAACTTTTGCGATGTCATAGGCATCCCTCCACTTACGTTTTGGGATCCCAAAAAGCTGAGGCACAGGACACTTTGCATGCAAAACCCTTGACTATGTAGAAAAGGAAATGAGGTTTTTCACATCTGTCATCAGCCGAGCCCTTTTGTTTTTGTTGTGAAAAATATATAAAGAATTGTCTTTGATTTCTCTAATTCATGGTAGTAATTTCAGCCCTGTCTGAGCTGGTGCTCAGTTGTTATGACAAAAACTGTATTTTTGATGTATGCACTGTATACTGAAACCCATGCACCATCCATGAAATCCAAGGTACAGTGCTTGAACGTCTAGCACCCAGGCATGGTGCTAGTCGTAAGAAGAATAAGAGGAATAGTAATTTATTCACTCACACTTTCACAGTTACAAAAGCAAAATTGGTGAGTACTGTCATAACATAAACATTTAAAAGCACGTACAAATGGTCAAAGGCTATTTAAAATTTCAACAATCTTTGGTATAAAACTGTTATAGAACTGATATATCCAACATATAGCGATTATCAAATATCGGAAATGAAAATATCAATATATTGAAAAATCCAAATATCACCCAACACTAACTACATTAGGATACTACAACAGCAGAAGTCAAAGCAAGTAGCAAACCTCGAAATGGCCTATCTTACCCTATTTGAACTTGAACTACCTGCATAGAGAAACTTACCCTAAAGAAGCCTGCGTCCGTCATTTTTACCCTACTTGTTCACGTAAACAAAAATGTTTTTTAAAATAATCACAGCCACCACAGAAATGATCAAAATTCCGACATTCTTTTCTTGTACTTCTTCCGAAATTCGAAAACGGTGGTCAATAAACAGATCAGAAAGGGAATACTCAGAGCGTGTTCCATCCTATTTACCGTAGTTACTACGCAAGACGTCACGAATTCTGGCTTTTCGCCGTCAAGGCTGGATAGTCTGGGGCCCAAGTATGAAAATGTGAAAAGTAGCTTTCCCGTCGGGGGCAGCTGATCCGACGATGGATTCTAGGTAAATCGACCCCGCTGATTTCGAATCTGGGCGGGATACTGGGATCAGACATGTGCTAAAGATGTTACGCACCAACACTCAAATTCGGATGTCTTGGCGTTCCATTTAATTTTTCTAAAGCGGATCGAAAACTATTATCAGCTAACCAGCTACGGTGATTCCAACTCTGACTAATAACGATCCTTCAGAAACAATGGAAAAGTTTATTTAGGTATGTTTTTTTTACGGTGAAAGAGTACATTTATTAAAATCATATTTGCAAAAGTTGGTCCTGTCAACTTTCATATTTAATCACAAATGAGTTAGGCTTCGAAATCCTCTTCTTCCTCGTCTATTACAATGACATTGACACATTTCCCCCCGGATGCGCATAGTAAATCACGAGATCTCTTGGTTACAGCACATGAGCATTTTTGCTGCAAGATTTCTTGCAGGCACAAAAAACACCGACCACACTGTCTGGAAAAATATGGCCCATCAGTTGCCACTGCTTTTGCTCCCCCACGTATCTCATCGGCCCATCCATAGTCCAGTGGGTTCAAAGAGACAGGTATGGGGTCGTGAGCTTGCGTCTACACGGAAAATTACAAAAATGCACGCAGCCAGTGCAAAAAAAAAAATGATCTGTCGGTGGGTGACAGCCACATGGGCTCCTTTTGCGTGGCAAAAGATGTATACGGAGATCATTTTTAGGCGATTCTTCAGCCGTTTCATAGTATGGCTGTCACTCTGCTTTAAAAGGACAGAAAAGTATTCTCTGATTTGTGATGTTTTGTACACACTACCATCATTTACAGTTTGGTTCAATTTCCATCACAAGTTCCTCAAGCATTTATCGAGATACCTGGCCTTCTCTGCAACAAGATCACGAGCCCTGCATCCAGAAGCAAGAAGAATATCTCGCTCAGTTAGTGCACAAGCATGTTCAATTACTATGTTAACGCTCCTTGACGCTTCAGAAACTCTGCGAAGTTGAGACTCTGGCCTCTCTTTACATTCTTTTTTCAGGTAAAAGAGGAAAGTGTCAGTATATGAAAAGTCAACACTTTGAGACCTTAACTGTAGGACCATGGGACTAGGAGTCGATGTTGATGTCCAAGTTGCACAGTGTCAGAAGTCCCATCAGCTAACAAGACTGAGGACTTAGAAGTGGAAAAAAACTTTTTCCTACAAGTTTCATGCAACACACAATCACAAAAATCAGGTTTTGACATTGCAGTCATGAGCTTTTTTGCAGCAAATCACTTAGCTTGTCCAACACTTTAGCCTGTGACCAAGGAGCGATGTCAGTTGTTTGGCACAAATACACATAGAAAAGTCAATCAGTTTTCTCTTTTATGGGCTGTTGGCAAACAGCATCCATTTTTGGCAAACCGTAACCATCTACAATCTCTTCTTCCACTGATTAAAGATTGAGAAACCCCTTGGTAAACTTTTCATGATATTTGGCCTTCTCACTGCATGCCACCAAAGATTTAGGTGCTGGCAATAGCAGCACCTGCCATTGTAGTCATAGAGGCCTGTAGTGCCAGTCTCTTACTGTCTTCAATGTATCACTGAGCTTGTCCAGGACTCAAGCCTCTGATAAAGGAAGAATATCCGTGTTTGGCACAAAATAAGAAGTCAGATTTCTCCTCTTTCTTTAGGCTATTCGCAATCCGGACCTGCTTCTTGGTCAGTTGATCCATTCAATTTCCTGTAAAGAATAAAATATGTTACAACACCATAGGTACTTAGATAATATAGTATTAACAAACCTTGCAATTACAGAGGAATTTACAGTTGTTAAAACAAAAATAATACAATAAAATTTGTTGATTTTTAGCTTGGCTAACTAGTGGCAAACAAAGACCATAAAATATCTCATAAGAAAAAGAAAATAAACAATACAAACACATATTAGGGACTCAACATGGTTAGCCTTTTATAATAATGGAGATTTTTGCAAGTAAACTTTATTCTGACTACCATAGTTGTGCGTAGCAGCTTCAGGGTTCTGTATTTTTCCCTGTACCCTACTAATGATCAAACCACAGGATATGAAAATATTTCTGCTGACTAGTCGGAGATTCACAGCATCTAGGTTATTCACTAAGCTACTGATTTACTGTAACCCGACTTTGCTACTGAGCTTCTCAGCCTTTTTAGCTGCTCAAATTAGTTAAGTTATCATAAAAAAAAATGGAAATAGCCATGTGGCATGGCCGACAAGCGTCAGACATCCGTACAGTATGTACAGTGAACAGGGGTGTCACAACTGTGGGGGGGGGGGGGGGGCGACCCTTCCAAGTGTAAATATTCCTTCAGCCCAAGCTGACTGCGAATCATATTTGATGGTGCAAAATGGATACGTCAGCTGAATTTTCTTGGAGCTATACTTCGGCCGTTCTTGGCAAGGGCCTCTTCAGGCTCAAAACCTGAGCGGTTTTGAGCCTGAAGAGGATCCTTGCCAAGAAGGGCTGAAATATAGCTCCAATAAAATTCAGCTGACGTATCCGTTTTGCACGATCAAATATCCTCCAAATGTGTCCGGCCAGTCTGTAAAAAATAACTGAGTTGGCGTTAAGCACTGCAATTTTCCGTCAAAACAGTTTTTTTTTCATGAAAACAGTTATTTTTCCTGAAAATCAGTTGATTTTTTGTCAAAACAGTCATTTTTTTAAATCAGTCAATTATTTTTCAAAGATCTCATTTTTGTTCTTGAAAACAGTTCTTCTTTCTGCAACAACAGTCAGTAAATACCTTGCCCCCCCCCCCCCCGACAAACATTTCAGCTAGTAACGCCTCTGACAGTGACAGTAACTTAGCATAGCCTCCGGCCTCCAAAAATGAGGCTTTTATAATGGACTGACTAACAGTTCTGTAACATTCACAAAAAAACAATACCTACCATGAATAATCTTAAACTCTCGACAGTCCAACTTATTTGCTGTTTAATCTGGGCCTATAAGCAAGTGGAGCTTTCTACTACCTAAAAGGCCTTAACCCACACTCAAGAACAACCACATTGCAGCTCTGCTTGAATGATTTTTACCTGTTTATTCTTCTTAATATCCTCCAATTCACAGGTGAAATATCTTGGAATTCTTGATTTGTAAACACTATTGCCACTTTTTCTTGTCTGGAACATGTGACTTTTGGCCGCAAAAGATTTTTTGCTTACTTTTTATATTTACTTGCAAGGAACCGGTCGTAGAATTTTGGCTTGCTCTGTCGAAGAAGTGAAAACTGTCATTAACCGCAGATTTCTGCGACAGGCGGCAACGGTGCTTCAGAAATGTTTGAATGTTTGTTTACATCTGCTTGCTTTTGATTGGTCGAAAGTTGGACCGCGGATGTAACAGCACAAACCGCAACCGCAGAATAGTTAGAGTGTAAGAGGTTAGAAAAGCATGTCCGATATACCAAAAAGCTGTATCCCGGTAACTTTCGTGAGTAACAGAACGTACGGGAGGTCGTGTGATCTCTAGAGGTGTTGCCCGAGTAAGTCCGTCCACTTTTAGAAGGAGAAGACTTTCGGTTCAGTGGACCCCAGACTAGGAACGATTTTTCTATTTTCCAGCAGGATCTCACGCCAGGGGCGAATCTGACCAATCACGTTACAGAGATGCGTAGTTACTACGCTTACTACGGTCCCGAGCATGGTAAGCAAATAGTAACTATTAGTTACTATTCCGACAAGGTTGGAACGGTCAGCGTAGTAACTTTTCGTGAGGATGGAACGGAAATAGTAAGTATTAGTAACTATTGATAGAAGGGTGGAACACGCTCTCAATGAGCGTGTTCTTCTTTACTTTTCTTCTTACTATTAGTTACTATTTCCGGTCCATCCTCACGAAAAGTTACTACGCTGACCGTTCCAACCTTGTCGGAATAGTAACTAATAGTTACTATTTGCTTACCATGCTCGGGAGCGTGGTAAGCGTAGTAACTACGCATCTCTGTAACGTGATTGGTTGGATTCGCCCCTGGCGTGAGATCCGGCTGGAAAATAGAAAAATCGTTCCAGCCTTGACGGCAAAAAACCAGAATTCGTGACGTCATGCGTAGTAACTACGGTAAGTGGGATGGAACACGCTCTATATAGGCGTATTCTCGCCGTTTCCCGAGGACTCCACTTGAGGAGTTCCGCGTTTTTGTTTGTCCCGGGGACTCACTCCCCGTATTCTCGCGAGTCCCCACAGACGGGAAATGCTCCGATTTTCATCACCATCATCAATAAGGACTCCCTTTCAGATTCAGATGGGAATCAATTATTGCTGGCGTAGGTGTAATGTAAAATTAATTAAGAACAATCATAATAAAGTGGATCCAGACTAATTTCGTCAACTGCATATTTCATTTTAGAAGAAAATTCAATTTGGAAGCATTCACCGTGTTCTCGTTGTTTTCCGGACACGGAGTCCGCGTGGAGTCACTTCCTCTATTCTCGCCGTTCCCTTCGATTCCCCGAGGAGTCCTCGGGGAACAGCGAGAATACGCCTTATGACTAAATGCGAGCCTCCACCTTCCGGAATCTGGGTTCCCAGATTTTTCGAGATTTTTTTGAATTTCTTCTGCGATACTTAAAAATTCCGGAAATCAGGAAGTTCGAAAGCCCCTTTTTTCCGGATTATTTTGGTATACGTTAGGACTTGTTCATATTTCAGATGCAATTTACAGAAGACATCAAAGTATAATCTGGAAGCCCAGATTCCGGAAGTTCCGGGAGGTGAAGACTGGACTTAAAAGGCGTTTTCTCGCCGTTCCCCGGGGACTCCACTTGAGGATTCCCCACGTTTTTGTTTGTCCCGGGGACTCATTCCCCGTATTCTCGCGCGTCCCCACGGATGGGGAATGCTCCGATTATCATCACCATCATCAAAAAGGACTCCCTTTGAGATTCGGAGGGGAATCAATTTTTGCTTGTATTGGTGCAATGTAAATTTAATTAAAAACAATCAGAATAAACAAAACCAAAATAAAGTGGATCTAGACTAATTTCGTCAGCTGCATATTTTTGTTTCTAACAAAATCCATTTTGGAAGTATTCCCTGTGTTCTCGCTGTTTCTGTACGCGGAATCCGCGCGGAGTGACTCCCTCTATTCTCGCCGTTCCCTTCGATTCCCGGAGGAGTCCTCGGGGAAAGGCGAGAATACGACTTAAGTCCAAAACACGCCACTGATTCTCAGGAAGAACGAGAAAACGTCTCACTAGCGACTCGAACTCAACAACTCAACTCCTGTGTCAAACAATCACTCCGATCTTCTGGAGCAGCTTTGATACCCGAGATGACCAGATGATACCGCTTCTGGCTCTTCCGCTGGGTAGGCAGCGATTTTGCATCGGCAAGGAGAGATAGTCATCAAGAGTATAGAGGAGCTGGAGTATGGGCCAAACATTTATGCAAGTGCAATTTCGTTCCGATGAACAATCGCCGTGTGCCCAGCGAAGAGCCAGAAACGTCACGACAACAAACGTTGTTGATTCGCTTACGCACTGAATCAATTTTGAGGGTTCGCTTAGGTGACGTTTTTTGTTCTTCTCGAGGTTCAGTGGCGTGTTTCGGATTAGTATTATAAGCAGGCTACCAGCTGGTTTCACGACTACTGAATCGTGGCTGTAAGTACTAAGTTCCCTGAGCTCACGAGGCAACGTTTGGATGACTCGAATCTTTTTGAAAGTTCTGGCCAACAAATTGGTTTCTGTCGGGTTTAATCTAGTTTTCCCCATCAAAGCCAGGCTTCGTCTTCCAGATTCCCAGGTACCTGTGGCTTCCAATTTTCATGCTTTTCGTGATAATAACGATAGCTATAATTTCTCCCAATTATAGTTTGTCAGTTGGCCTTTCCTTTCCGCTAACCCTTCCAATTGCTATTGTGTAGCGAGAGCAACACTTTGGTTGTGTCGTGTTTTTGGGATCCCCAAACGTAAGTGGAGGGATATCTGTGTAAGCAAGGTAACTCTCGAAGGGAATTAGATATTTTGATGAAACTTGGTGGGAGGACCCTTTGGGGCAAGGGAAATGTCGAGTTCGTACATGGGCTCTGTAGCCCTACATTTAGGACATGTTTAAACAGCTACTGAGATAGTCGGTTGAGGGGTAAGAATATATTCTGAACACGAATATGAAAACCATTTTCTCGCCGGACAAGTAGTTCGCCCGGAATCCGGCCAAAACCGGAAAGTTTGTTAAAAGTAAAAGTTTTATCTGAAGTTGATTAGATGTTCGATTTAGGGGTAAGGGCATGCTGAACGCCTATTTGAAAATCATTTTTTACGCGGAAATGTAGTTCGCACGGAATCCGACCGAAACCGGAAAAGCAAAAGTTGTATTTGTAGTTGATTAGATGTACGATTCTGGGGTTAGAAGAGATGCTGAATCTGTATATCACAATAATTTTTTAACCGGACTTTTACGTCGTCCGTTTTACTTCGTTTCCCCGATCCGATCATCATGTGGGTTGTGAAAAGCTTTCAACATGCACAAAAACCAAACGGATGGCCAAATAAGATGCAAATTGGACAGTGCCCAGTTTATGCGACCCTGATGTGTTATTTGGCGTCCGGACAGGATCCGGCCAAGGTGGGGGGGGGGGGGGGAGGCTCTGCTCCGATTCAAGTCAAACTTGAAGGACGGGAAGAGGATAAGTCAGAGATGCGACATTTATGTTTTCGAGTCGTATTCAGTCATGGTGGGCGGAGTTGGAAGGGGAGTTCCAGAAATTGTGTGGCTCACATAAGGGTCAAACAATTGGAGTGATTTGAATGAAACTTGTAAGGTACAGAGATCATATGCCTTGTATGACATATTTTAATGATCGAACTGGATCCGACCACGGTGGGGGGGTTACCGGAAGTTCCCAGAAAATGCTCAGATTCGAGTGAAAGCTAGGTGGTAAGAGCAAATGCCTCAGATGATCCAGTCAGGAGTCCGGACCAGACCCGGCTGCGGTATATGGGGAGTTGGAAGGGGGTACCGGAAATCTCGGGCGCGTCTCGCACACAGCGAGTGGATTTCTTCGGTTGAATCTTGGAAGGTTGGCGATGGCTGGGAGGTGACGTCCTTTCTGACTTGAGGGAAACTAGATATCCTAATTCTAGGTCCGAACCGCATTTTTGGATGGCGGGCTGTTTTGTGAAGTTCTCTTCTACTTTCTTGTACCACCTACTCATAACAAGTTCCATATGAGCTCGTAGCTCCTTCCTCTAGCTTCCAGACTTTCAGATATCTGGGCCTTCCTTACAGTCAAATCAACCCTTCCGTATTTGCATGATAATGATGATTGCTAATGTCGTTATAATGTCAATATTCCGTCGGTCCGAGAGGAATACTGGCAATCAGTTTTCTTCATATCCCGCTAATTCTTCTGACCAATTTTTACGTAGTTTCATCCCATCATTTATTTCTGGTCATTTCTTGTAAGTGTATCAGTTACTATGTTTCGTGTCTGTGTATTTTGTGTTCCTCCTCTAGCTTTTAGCCATTTGGATTAAACTTGATTGATTGATTGATTGATATCTGTCGACATTACCTAAATGTCTCCTTCAAAATTCAAACGTCATTTACTTCCCAATCACAACTGTCATGCACTATCCATTTTTTTCCGATATTTATATGTGTGTCTCTCGAATGGATTGCCTCTATGACACCTTCCAGTCATCCGGAGTCTGGGGTGTTCAACACCCCAGACTTCTAAGGCGTATTCTCGCCGTTTCCCAAGGACTCCACTTGAGGAGTCCCCGCGTTTTTGTTGGTCCCGGGGACTCACTCCCCGTATTCTCGCGACTCCCCATGGACGGGGAATGCTCCGATTGTCACCACAATCAAAAAGGACTCCCTTTCAGATTCAGTGGAGAATCAGTTTTGCTGATGTTGGTGCAATGAGCATTCCCCGTGTTTTCGTTGTTTTCCGTACGGGGAGTCCGCTTGGAGTGACTCCCTCTATTCTCGCCGTTCCCTTCCATTCCCCAAAGAGTCCTCGGGGAACGGCGAGAGTACGCCTCTAGACGGTTTCGGCCCTGGTTCTCCTTCCAGATTCTTCTCGAGAAAACGGTTGTCTTGATTCCGGAAGAAAAAGGTTACGTGGGGCAGAAAACTTTGTTTATGTGTTTTATTTATTTTAATTTAATCTGCTTTTTCAAAATTGCGGGTTATAAATCAATTACTTACTTACTTACTTACTTACAACAAAATCCATACGGATTACGGAGAGATTTCCGATGTTAATGTTGCTTTCTACAAGGGGAATCCTTAGATCCAGGCTCATTCATTATCATCACTAAGTCTACAAAACTAATTTTTAAACAAATCCGGCAGAGCAGAGCGCGAAAAGGCCGGATTAGAAGGAGGGGAAGTGGCTCCCTCCCGGGGATTTTTTGGGTACTCGAGGGCAATCACGACAGCAAGCCTTAGTTCCAGAAATAGTAAAACTAAACAGTCACGATTAACTATGGGAGGGAGGACTGTACAGCTTACCTTGGCTGCGCATGAAAGAAACGCTAAGACGGGAGTGGTTCCCATAGCAGTGATTTCGCTTCCATTTCATCATTAACATTCAGTGCTCTTAGCTCTCACTACGATTGTCCATGTTCAAACGCACGAGCAGGTGGGGTTTTGCTAACACTGACATATTTAATTCGTATGCCCACAAATACGTCGAAAAGGGCTACAACAGTTTCAAGTTTCTGTGCATCGCTATATTTTAGAAAAGAATACAAAACACTAAAATATTCAGAATACGTAACCATCTTGGCCTAATAATCACAGCTTATTTGCTAATGTAGGTGAAACACTAAACTCTGGCTAAAAGGATACAACACCCAATGAAAATGCGTTTCTTATCGTTGCTCCGCTATTCCCGTAAATCGACTTTTTACGGCCTTTGCAGCCTTTGGGTAAAGGGTATACAGCGGCCACAATCTATTTCAGTCTCTCTGTTTATCTTTGGCTACTTTGGGCCTTTCGTATGAACTACAACGATGAAACTTGGCACGGATATCAAGGACCCGACGGAATGCCCTGGGAATACTTCCGTTGCTAGATCCGATCATCCTTGGAGCGGAGAGAGAGGAAATGCGGGATTTTGTGACATTCGTAATTTGCGTCCGACTCGAGTGAAACCTTATTGGGAGGCCGGAGGACTGATGTTCTAGATATGCCAGTCATCTGTCCGAACCACATGCGACCATAGTTGGGGCAGCTGAAGGGAGAGGGTCGGAAATACTGTGACACACATGAACAACAGACGGATGGAGTGATTGGAATGAAACTTGGACAGTACCTTTTTGTCGAGATACGGTATCCAGGCTTGATTTGGACACGGTGGGGGGAGTTGAAAACTTTAAAATGCTCCGATTGCTCCAATTCGTGTCAAACTTGGTGGAGGGTGAGAGATGCGACGTTTATGTGTTCGAGCTGGATTCGGTGACGGTGGAGGGGGGGGGGGGGGAGCTGGAGAGGGGTTCCAAAAATGTTTGAAAGACGCAGTGACGAAACGAGTGTACGGATTAAAACGAAATTTGGACAGTGTGTACCCTGGACAGTTTATTGGCAACCGAAACGGATCAGCCACGGTGGAGGGAGTTAGAGGGTGACACCGGAAATTCCAAGAAATGATCCGATTCAGGTCAAACCTGATGAATGATAATACGTCATAAATGATAATAAGTCATAAATGTGTTTTAGCCGCATCCGGCTATGGCATGGGAGTTGGAAGGGGTGGGGAGTCCAGAAACTTTTTTAGCAACATAGGGACAAAACAGACGGGCGGATAAGGATGAAACTAGACCATGCGAAAAAAAAAGCTCAAAAACGAACTTAGCGTATATTCTTTCCCCAATACTGAACATCTAATCAACTTCAAATAAAAGTTTAACTCCTAACAAATTTTCCGGCTCCAGCCGGATTCCGGTCGAAATTTATGACCGGCTAAAAAATAATTGTCATACGCGTATTCAGCATCTCTTCTACCCCTAAACCGGATATCTAATCAACTACAAATAAAACTTTAACTTTTAATAATTTTACGGTTTCGGCCGGATTTCGGGCGAACTACTTGTCCGGGTAGAAAATTGTTTTCACAGAAGTGTTCAGCATGTTTTCTTACCCCTAAATTGAACATCAACTCCACATACAACTTTTACTTTTAACAAACTTCCCGGTTTTGGCCGGATTCCGGGCGAACTACGTATCTGGCAAGAAAATGGTTTTCACCGTCATGTTCAGCATGTCTTCTTACCCCATAATCGACTATCACATTATCTGTTTAAAAATATTTCATATGCCCCTTAATTTAAACCCCCTCCTCCACCCCTAAATGTAAGGCTACGGAGCCCATCTACGAACTTGATCTTACTCTTGACCCAAAGAATCCTCACACCAAGTTTCATCAAAATATCTCATTCCCTTCGAGAGTTATAGTGCGCACAGACGGACAGACGGACAACTTTTGCGATGTCATAGGTATCCCTCCACTTACGTTTTGGGATGCCAAAAACATGATTCCAATTTTAACGTCACAGATTTTTGTTTTATTCTGTTCTTGCCAAATGGTTTTACAGTCTGTGTTTTCAATTGTAAGTTTATATACAGTATTTGACGAGAAGACATTCGGAAATTCTTTATAACCGTTACAACTGTTCTTTGAAGGATAAATCAGTGATCGACGAGGGATTGCCCCCTCTCAATTTTAGTCTGCAGCAAGTGACCGGTGCTCACCCCAGCTGGCACCAGCAGGCACCATTTTCCACGTGTTAAAACATCAAAAGAAGCAGTTTTAGATGTGTTTGAAAGATGAATCGCCTAATTTACGGCCGACACCTACAATTTCGGTCGGTGCCAGGAAAGGCTGCACAGCAGGTGTCGGAGAGAGGGTAACCCACCGGTGATTGACTGAAGCAGACGTTGCGTGATTGTCTTCAGGGGAATATTTTTGTCTTTCGATTCCCTACTGTTACACTCACTTAGCATGACTGTCCGACTCAGAAAACGTGCTATCTTCCAGCTTATCAATAAGTATAGTAACGACAAAGCCATCTTTTGTCAATACCCCGGAACTATTCATCTGCACGTCATATGCTTCGATTGACCCCCGTATCACTTCCATACTGGTTGATTCTGATAACTGATTATCAAGCTCAGACGTGGAGGTAATGGGGTTTATGGAGAAGTTAGGGCGGACCTCCGGGGGTTGGGGGTGTGGCGTTGCTGCAACAGTGGAAGAGGGCGGTTCGCCGGTGATCTTTCCGTTGACGGCAATTGGTGGCGACTTCCGGATTGGGTTGTTTACATACAGGTTGTTGCCTTTCTCACGCGACTAGAACAGATAAATAATTAATTTAGTTGAAAAATAGCCAAAACGGGATGTTATGCTACATATACAATTACGAACATTATACAACACACAAAAAGAAAATGCACATTAAAGGAACAAAGCTTCCATCCTCCACCGTTCAAGGCACGTCAGTTAAAATGCTTATTGGCTTATTGGTACCAGACAGGTCGCATATGTAATCTGTTGAATCTAGTAAAATATCATAAAGAGGAGGAATTTCTATGACTATACTTTGGTATGGTAGATAGGTTCGATTTTTCAGTACATAGAGTGGAGCGTGCCACGCGATAAGACTGCGCTCAATTTGGGGTACCCCAATCAGACTTGGGGTGGCAAAGCTATTTCACAAAGTCGTTCCGCATGACGAAGTCAATCGCGACTGACAAGACAAGTCAACACTAACACTAGTTCTTCCGCCCAAGCTTGCCACACATAGGCAGAGACAAAAGAATCTGTGGGCAAGACAGGACGACCAGCAGAGGATTTTCTCGAGTCAACAATCCGATACTGAAGGAAAGAACAGACAAAAAACAAGAACAGACAATAATTAAAGATGGTGCTGAGCAGTTGAATTTTCAATGCTGTTACCACCTACCTACCACATACCAAATACCTTCTTCAAAACCGGTTTTCCCGGCCAATGTTTAGGAAGGTATGTCACAGGATACCAAAGGGTCACGAAAGGGTCGAGCACTTCAAGAAAAAATCAGCACGATGTCATTACGACGAACGAGATTTATCGTTTAAACTTCGGCTCAAGCCCTTGTAAATTAGAACGGAAAGAGCAGTTAGGGAACAAGTGGTATGGGTAATGCATTTCACACAATATTTACCGCTTGAATTGTGCACTTGTTCTCGTAGCCACCTCTACCTGCCTTATACTCCTGGTACTGAGTCGTCACACATGCAATACAGTATAGCTAGAAAGAAAATAAAACTATCAAAATTTAATTGTACCTTCCAGCGGTAAGCCCCAATTCAGTTTGGTGGCGTGGATCTGAATTAATGATGGTTACCCACTATTAGTACTGTTATGTTGTTTTAGTGAGACATTTCACGACGTACATGTAGAAAGTTTGCCATGTGAACCAGGCGCGTTGCTAGCCAAAACTCGAGGTTTTCAGAAAAATTTCGAAAAATTTTCAGCTCTTGTGTTTCAGCATATGTGATAATACAACTCGTGATAACTGCAAGCGTTAAAGACTGAAGATTAGAAACCTAGTTGTAACTCTGAGCTCAGAAGTGGTTTGAAGGGCTTGGGCGTGGGAGGTGAGTATCTTAGAATATACGACAGGCAGACAGAAGGCCCAAGAGTCATAAAAGTTAGAAACAATAGCCAAGAAACACAGCCATATATCCGCAAAACTGTATATTAGACAGAATGAAAATGAGCACCGCAGGCGAAATTTTTGAAGTAGGCCATGACTTTTTTCGGGCAAAACGCTACTTCGCCGCAACAAAATCTATATAGCTTTTAATGCGGCACAAGCCCCGTAATTCCAAGCTCAAAATCCGAATGAAATGACACTACTTTCCAGTAAGGAACGCCTACTACGAAAAGCGCCGCAGGCAAATTCTGTGAAATCCTGTACGATCAGAACGCCTTTTCGGATCCCAAATGAAGATAAGGGCCACTTAGCAGGGTCTGCCCGTCTGTCTTTGTTCACGATGAATAAAAAAAAATGTCAGACATTCAGCTGGAAGTTGGATAATGTGCTTCAGTTCGAGCCTTTCCAAAAAAGAAGCACTGATCATCTAGAAATTTGTTGTGAATTTAGAGTTAAAACACAAAATAAAAATCAATTAACGACCAGTTGTGCTGAATTTTGAGCGAGCGCCCGTTTTAGCTAAATTTGTGTGGTCGGGCGTTCTGCGAGCGCCCGTTTTAGCTTTTTTCTTTCTTCGAGGGGGGTGCTACCACCCGCCCCCCCCCTACCCCCCTCATAGCGACGCACCTGATGTGGACATCTATTCCTTCTGTAAATATTCAGTCAGATATTACAAAAAAAAAACTGAGCTTGAACTTTAACACTCTGCAAGTTCGATTTCTTTTAATTTTTCGATACAAGTAAAACAAAAAAATACAGCACTGACCAGAGAGATGAACTCGGTTCACTCAGATGCAAATACACTATATATTACATTAAAACACACATATTTGTCGCAATACGTGTTCAGTTCCACTCGCCGATGAGGATCGGCCAAACTCACAAAAATTAATTTTCTTAAAAACAAAATTAAATTAAATTGAAAGGTGACGGATACGATACATAATTTTTTCAATCTAAAGCAATTTAATTATTCTTAAATTCAAACAGTAATAGTTGCACGAGGATTGATCTGACAACCTGTATGGACAAGTGAGCATATGGACGGCCATGGTAAGTTATCCAGTGGTGCTGTACCGAGTGAGTTAGTGAAAAAAAAATACTTCTCTCACTAACCACCTTAGGATGACGTAAAGAAAAGCAAGCATTGAGGCGGGTTTCATATGAATGGAGTAGAAGTGGGAAAAGGTTCAGAGAAGAGAAATGATTTGGTGTTTGATGATGGTCAAATTTTAAATTTAAATAAAATGGGAGTTCATTTGGAGAGTCAGTCAGGGATTCGACCAGGGTTGTCACATTATGGATAAAAGCTGCCAATCTGCTGCTTTTTAGGTATCTTTAAAAATCATTTTCCGTCGAGCTATTCAAGTCAGTTACATTTTTTTTTTTTTTTTTACCAAGTCGATACTTAGATAGGAAATTTGCTAATTCTTTTCTTTTTTTCTTCCCATTTTTCCGAAGAAACAATTTGGAAGGTGAAAATTTGGGAGAAACCTGGCTTCGATCCTTTTACCCCCTATATGCAGGATCATATGCTTCATTCCCCCATCCCCGTTTTTACCCAGGTGGTAAAGAGAGATTGCGTATTTAATTGATTAAGTCTTGGATGTTCTAACTCTCTTTATTCAGCTTGGAAATTACTAGACCGTCGGACTGGCAGCTGGGTTCTTCCTTCGGAAGGAAAGGAAAGATCGTAACTCGCGGACCCCTGGGAAAGATCGAAGGTTTGCCCACTCTCAATTTTAGTGTACAGCAAGTGCCCGGTGCCGCGGTGAGACCGGTGCCAGCACCTGTTCCACGTGACAGAACATCAAACCATCATTTTAGAAGCGTTTTAGAGACAAATCGCTTAACTTATGGCCGACTCCCGGCGTCAGCCGGTGCCGAGAAAAGGTGTGCAGCAGGTGTTAGGGAGTGGCAACCCCTCGGGAATGATTCAGAAATTCCTACAATAAATCTAGTCTCCAGTTGTCATGTCTTTCTTTGGATCCTATGAGTGAAGACGAACATTTATAACCTACAGAATGACAAAGGCCATGAGACCACGACAACTCAAGTCGCGGAAAAAACGGAATTCTGCAGAAACCTAGAGAATCTAATTTTCCACCTCACAAGTTTTCCCTGCAGCGGAAATATCACAAGATATTTCTTCTCGCTCGAGTTTCACGCTACGGCATCTCACAATGTTAGTCTTAGCGACGAACAATAATACCAACTATTTACCGAATCTTCCCACGGGACAGTAATATACAAATACGTAAAGCCCTACGAAAAGGCCATTACAAGACTACACAAGAAAAAAAGTTTCGATCGGATTTTTGAAAAAAATTTCATACTTGTTTTCATGCTTCTGCACGACAAAATTATTGTCGGTAGTCGGGTCATCTAGGACAGTGGTTCCTAACCTTTTCCGTACCGCGAACCCCTAAATCAAGATTCGAAAAGATAGCGTACCCCCTATATAAGTATTCTTTGAGCCCAAGCTGACTTTGAAACATTTATTCAAACAATGTTTACAACGGCTACGTCAGCTACGATTCTTCATCAGCGATGCTTTTCCAGAGTGTGAAAAAGACAATGGATATTATCATAAATGATACGGCATACATTTGTAGAAATATATACAAAATCAATGAGACAATCACTTGAGACTCAACGTCATTAACGGTAATGTTTTTTACAGTCAACCTGTTTCTGTGTTTGGTTCTGATGTTCTCCTTGTTTTGATCAAGCTGCATCGCAGCAGGGGTGGCCCGAAGCACTCAGGCCAGGGGGGGGTGAGACCCCTCATTTCAACGACTCATGGATCGTAATATACGACTTGCAGGTACCAACAAAAATGAACTGTTGCGACTATGCGGCAATGGCGCACATTCCCCACCAACAAATAATAGAGCCGGTGTAAAACTAGCTGCCATGCATCAGCTGAAATTATTATTGTAATCAAAATTTTTGTATACATACCTTCATAGCCTCAGCTTTACATTTCAACTTTCGCATAAGAGGAAAGGTTTCAACGCCTGTACCAGGGACAAATTAAAGCAAGCAACGCAGGCGATTTTTTTTTAATCTGCACTTGTCTAAAAAGATAGCCAGCCTTTAATGTGTTTCAAATCTAAAAAGTTCCAAGCCTAATCGCCAAGTAAATGACACACCGTTCCTCTAAGTAGAGAATACTATGAAATGTGCCACAGGCGAAATTTTGTGAAACGCCGAGGAGGAGACCGTCTTTTTGCAATCCCATTCAAAAGGAAAAAACAAATTTGAAATAACAAACCTGACCGTCGAAAAATGTGACAAAATAGTGGCCACAGAAAACAAAGTAGATTTGTTCCGTATTAAAGCAAAAAAAGTAATTCCTGACAAAAAAAACCCTGATTTATGGACGTAAGCCGAGGAGCAGAGCGTCATTTTGCGATCCCAATGAAAAATTAAGAATAGCTATGAAATCACGCCTCTGTCCATCGAAAAAGTGACAAAATAAAGCCCATAGAAAAGAAAGTAGATTTGCTCCGAACTAATAGCAAAAAAAGTAATTTTCACGTTCAGAACACACTTCCTCCGAAACGAAACGAGGAAAACATATTTGCCAGTGCGTTAAAAAAAAATCCGGATTTACGGTCGTATCGAACTTTTGGTCTTGGCCTGACAGGAGTTTACAGATATAGAAAAAGACGCCAGGTTCGCCGACGAGACTTGAGTTGCGTTTTTTTTTTTGGGTGATTTGGTGTACTTTTGTTTCATAACGGAAGTACCGTGTACCGTTTTATTTGCCTCTCGACACACTGTACTTTCATGCCGAAAACTAAAGCATTGTCCTAATAGGTGTAATAAGGTGAATAGCGCTATACGCGATGCTTACGTCTTAATACACACGCCTGTTCAAATACAACCCAAGAGGTTCTTATTAATGCGGTGTTCGGTGTTGCCAAGGTAATACAGTTTTTCGAGCTCCAAAAAATATCCGAAAAAGTTCTTAGTACTGCTTGAAGTACACGAGTACAATATCACGCAAATTATACTGTAAAAAAGCTATTAAAATAAGGGATGGACATCATTGATCCTCGAACTGACGAAAAGAAGTCGTAATAGAACAGAAACATATTTTTTTTTAAGAAAAGTTGTTTCTTTAGCTTCCAACAAAGTAGAATTGTTGTGCTTTCTTTGGCAACCCTGACGACGCTGCGCCTCTCCTCGGCCCGCTGGCGGAACCAACCAAGCGATCTGATTGGCCCTGCATAAGCCAGAATAGAACGCTAATCTATTCTCCTTATTCACAAGCGCGCTCCGAGGAAAAGAGGAATCTGTAATAAGTCTTATACGCGGTAATATACCTTATTATACCTATTAGGACAATGCTTAAAGCAGGTAAAGCTACAGTTTACATCTGAAGAATTGCAACTTAAAACTGGTTTGCAGAATTTTATTCTACGCGACAGAAGATGCCCTATACACAGCAAATGAAGACGAGAAGTTCGCTTTTAGAATATCTTAAACATAAAAGAGATCATTTTCGAGTTGTATGAGCGTCCTGAATTTTACGAAGTCTTTTCAGATCTGCTTTAACACTAGCATACAGGGGTGTCACGTAGGGGGGGGGGGGGGGAGGGGATGCACTCACCCCCTCCCCTGATGTTGTCGGCTAGCCGGTAAAAACTAGATTTTCGTAAAAAGAATCGATTTTTTGGGGAAACAGTCGATTTTTCTTAAAAGCCAGTCGGTAAATACCTTGCTCCTCCCATATTTGATAGTGCTACGATTCGCAGTCAGCAGTGATACATACGATTCGCAGTCAGCTTTGGCTGAAGGAATATTTTTGCTCCTCTCCCCCCCCCCCAAAAAAAAACAAAAAACATTTTGATAGTAACGCCTCTGCTAGCATAGAGGTAAAAAATTTACCTCCCGACTAGAATGAGCTATTCCAGCGTCTGCGGAACCCCTCCTATCCTGGGAAACGAATATCGGGTGTATAATAAAATCCTGCTTGTCCTTTTCAAGCGTTGTTCCTACCCCTTTGTAATCGACATTTTTCGATTTGTTGTGGCAAACTTCTTTAGCGGGTCTCCTGTCATTTGATTTCTGATGGCTTTTCCATTCTGTTTAAAAATTCTATTCCTTCTTTTTTCACTTATAGCCAAAGATGACCAAAAATCAATGCACATAACCTTGTCTCTCGCTTTTGGTCTATAAGGTATTTCAATGTTACCAGTCAGACTTCACTTTAACAACTAACCTATTGTAATTTTGACAGGCTAAAATCTGAAAGACCTAAGTTAGGCAGATCCAAATCCCATGGGAGTAGAACAGGTAGCCGCATTGCTGCCCCCATGAATCATGTCTGCGACCTATTGGGTTATAAAACCTGGTTTAAACGACTTCTTCGGAGACTGGCTTACGACTGTAGCTGTGCAGAGACAAAATTAAAAAAAAAAAATTAAACGACTCGGATTATTTTTTATTAAAATGAATGCCCGAGACCTCGGCGAGGCCAAAATAAACGACTGATACAACTTAGCAAAAGGCCAAATATACGACTGATACGACTTAACAGAAGGCAGGGGGGGTGAGTCACCCCCCTCACCCCCCCTTCGGGCCACCCCTGCATCGCAGACTTTTTCGTTAGCTTATTTTGCAACCTTAATAGACAATATTACTTGCAATGTCTTCGATTCTTTTTTAAACAGCATTATAGGAACAGATTTTACGGCAGTAGACTAGTTGTCTTGGAATCAACATTATTCACTGGCACTTTCACTGGCTTATGACACTTTCAGTGGCTTGTGATCAGAGGCGTCATGCAGGGGTTGGCAACACCCTCCCCTCAAAGTGGTCGGCCTGCCGGTTAAAAAGAAAAGAGTCGGCGCGAAGCGCCGCGATTTTTTGTAAAAGCAGTTATTTAAAAAAAAAAAAAAAGCAGGTCGGTAAGAATGACCTGTCGGTCAGTAAAAATACTATGCACCTTAAAATACATTTTTGCTGGTAATGACTCCGCTGGTAATGTTAGGCTTTCGGCAATCAAAAATCAGTGAAGCTACAGACTAAAATCAATTTTGGTGCCTTCGCGTACCCCTTGCAAGGGTCTCACGTATCCCTATGGGTGCTCGTACCACCGGTTGCGAACCGCTGGTCTAGGAGGAGTTCTAGGATTGTTTCAGTCGGAAGTATGGACAAAGTAGTCAGATGGTTGTTGGCGATGTTGGCCATCGCGCACAAAGGCACACTACAGCGTGCTTCCAGAGTGGAATATTACGTAGCGAGTTTAACGGAGCTCAACCTTTAAGTGTTCATCTAACTTCAGATCTCAAGTGGGATAAGCAAGTACAATCTATGCCGAAAAGAGCAAATATGGGCATAAGATCTCTCAAAATGCTCTCCCGGCATGGCACCTCGAAACACCGCCTCCTTCGCATTTACCTTGTGTTCATTCACCCTTCCCTTGATACTGCTGTCCGGTATGGCATTTCGGTTTGACACGGGAACAGTCGGAACGCCTCGAGAGGATCCAGTGCCAGTCTTTACTAATGGTAGCAAAATCCCCCAAAATCCCGTACATTTCCCTTCTTAACGAGTCTGGTCTCGCGTCTTTGTCAAACCGTAGACACCAGCTTTCTACCAAGTTTGGTGACCAACCCCCAACCATCGGCACATCCTTCCCCCTCCCCACATTCCCGACCGCATAAGGACACAGAGAATGTCAACACAGCCAGGTCCTAAGATCCAACCCATTCGGGCAATTCATGCGCGGTACTAAAGAAGTTTTGTCTCTTCCTTTGTGAGTTTTTGGGATCCCAAAGTGGAGGGATACCTATGACATCGTAAAAGTTGTCCGTCCGTCCGTCCGTCTGTCAGCACGATAACTCTCGAAGGGAATGAGATATTTTGATGAAACTTGGCGTGAAGATTCTTCGAGTCAAGTGTAAGGTCAACTTCGTACATGGGCTCTGTAGCCCTACATTTAGGGGTGGGGGAGGGGGTTCAAATTAAGGGACAAACAAAATATTTTTAACAGCTAATGTGATAGTCGATTATGGGGTAAGAAGAAATGCTGAACACGAATATGCAAATCATTTTCTCGTCCGACAAGTAGTTCGCCCGGAATACGGCAAAAACCGGAAAGTTGGTTAAAAGTAAAAGTTACATCTGAAGTTGATTAAATGTTCGATTTAGAGGTAAGAAGACATGCTGACCAAGATGGTGAAAACCATTTCCTCGTTAGACAAGTAGTTAGTCTGGAATCCGGCAAAAACCGGAAAGTTGGTTAAAAGTAAAAGTTTTAATTTTGAAGTTCATTAGATGACAGGTTTAGGAGTAAGAAGGCATGCTGAAGACTTATATGAAAAGCTTTTTCTACCCGGACAACTATTTCGCCCGGAATCCGGCCAAAACAGGAAAACTCGTTAAAAGAAAAGTTTTATTTGAAGTTGATTAGAAGACAGATTTAGGGTTAAGGAGATGCTGAGCCTGTATATGACAATCACTTTTCACCTGGACATATAATTCGTCCGGAATCCGGTTGAAACCGGAAATTTGTTTGTAGGTTAAAGTTTTATTTGAAGTTGATTAAATTTCCTTTATAGGGATAAGGAGATACGCTGGATTCGTTTCTGAGGTTTCCTTTTTTTGCTGGACAAGTAGTTCGCTCGGAATTCGGCCCAAACCGGAAATTTGGCAGAAGTAAAGCAGGAAGCTTCGGTCAGTATCGTCAAAATAGATGTGGCTGATAGAGGTATATCTGAACTTGGTTCTCTCAGATGATTAGCCTGGCGAATACTGGATCTGGCGAAGACTGGATCCGGCGAAGATAAGACCCAGTTGTTTGGATCAAATACTAGATTTTTGGGAACCTGAGGTTTCGATGGGATTCAACGCGAAATTAAACTTTTCCTCTTTTTTATGTTAATTGTTGAAGTTTAGCAATTCTTGTTTTGTGCAATTATTGAATATTTGACAATGTAAAAGCGCAATTGTATATAGCTATGTTTGACGAGAGAACAAATATTTGTTTTTTTGTTAATACCGCAAGGAATGTTTTTCGAATAATAAAGTTGATTGATTGACTGATTGATCTGTTGTAATGGAACTTGCAGCCTTCGGCTCAAGTGCCATATATCGAAATAGTCCCCTCACCGATAGACCATCGACGATTGTGGGGGAGTTGTAGGGGGGGTTCCGGACATATCATGACACGCTTAAGAGTGGAGGGGTCGGGATGAAACTTGATGGTAAGAACAAGCATGGGCCCAAGATAAATTATTTGCCGATTTGAATCGGATCCGGGCACTGTGGGGGGAGTGGGGGGATGGGTGTCGGGAAACTGGTTATCACGAGTAAAGGTACTCCCAGATGTGCTGTGACGATGAAACTTGGCAAGCGTATTAAAGACCCGACCAGATTGACTTGGGAATTGTCACATGACCAGATTGCTTGCAAATAAATTTCTAGTCCTTTTAAAGATCGCATCATAACCACACAGTGCCAAAAAATATTTTTGACCAAACGATATATATTGAGGATTCCCCAAGGGCCCCTGACTATTTTTGCCTTAAAGTAAAACTAAAAAGCCAACTTATGTTTGTGTCATTTAACTGAATACACTGAATTATTCGGATTCTGCAAACGGATTTTTTCCCTTTTCTGTCCCACCGAGGCCCGAAGGGATTTTTTGTTAATACATTCATTCGTTCATTCATAGAGACCTCCATTCACGTGGACGTTTTTACAGTAAGCTGGCGGACAACCCGCCAACGATTTCCCAAATGCTAGCTCCCTATTGGTAAGTAATATGTTTTGTATATGCGGGACTGTCGTATATGCTTACAGCATTTTAAACTGATGAAGGTCTTCGTGGAAAGTACAAAGAATGTTCTGGTACTGCTTATATTTTAAGTTCTGAATACTATCATAATTTTTGAAGTCTAACCGAAAAGGGCTGAGATACGAGCATCTAGTTACCCGTCACTTATTCACTTAAATTGGTTTGAAGACCGATAAGAATGTGACACTCCGTTCCGGTGCTCACGAATAGTCGATTCTCAGCGCTGTAATTTTTCCATTTTGTATGTGTGGTGCCTCTGTGTACTTACACCTCTAATACGTTCTGTTCTTGAATATTTAGCAACTACAGTCTTGACCACAAGGGCAAACGATTCCCAGAAAATGTATGCATCAACAAGAAGAATCCTGAAAATGGCGGATTGTCAGTCTCATCTTCCACAATGTTCCATCAATCAATCTTTGTTGTTCAAAAACGTTTCGTACAGTATTAAATTTCGTTGGATATTTGTTCTCTCGTCAATATTCAATCACGCTGGAATACAGGCTGGGGCTCGCAGATTCGGCCCTTTAGATGTGAGACTAGTATCAAAGAGATATTCCGTAAGCGGTTCCCCCGACGCTCAAAGAACCAATTACTCCTGGGCAAGACTATTATCTCTTTCAATCCATCCTGAGTCAGTTCCATCTGGGTCCTAGCTCTGCTTATAATGATATATGTATCGCTACATCAAGGTCCAGGACTTTTTTGCCGTCACTTGGTGATCCACAGGGCCGGCGTCCCAATTCAGTTGGATTTAATGCCATGGTTACCGCCGAAGACTTGTAGTTCGGCACTTCGCTGAACTTAACAAGATCGAAACGCTTTAAGGACAAGTCGTACTTATGATAGCAATTCGTTCTGCTTGAGTAGTAGTTCTTCCCATTCTCATTCCCGAGATTCTGTACTTCATGAGTGTATCCTATCTCCTCTATTAGCATTACACCGATTATCATGCTTTCCGTGTTTGTGTTCTGTAAGTGAGTGACGCATCTATGTTTGTTTCTTTAAGTGACGTATCTGGTCGGAGTGATGTATCGGAGGTCGGATTGTTCCGGAGATATGTTATGGAAATTTTGCCAAGTTTGTCATCAAGGACGGCAAAGAACATGGAAAGAGACTAAAAAACAGCCGAAGCCATGTCTAATTTTCTGTAAGCATAAACTAAGTTTTAAAGTAGTCAACTCTCTCAGAGCATCATAGCAGACACACTAAATAGTGCGGGGTGGCCTTTAAGCTACGTGCACACATGGTAAGATAATATTTGGCATGATCGAGCGACTCCCGGAAGCTGTTCCGAAGATCCTGCTCCTCTCGTGTTCGCCAGCACTTCTTCGGCAATCTTGATGTTCCTCTGTGGAACCAAGGGAACGGCCTGTCTGATTCAGTCTGACTAGCGAAACACCTGAGGGGTTCAAAAAGCGACTCGACGAGGACTGGTGTGTGCAACTGTGGAAAGTGCACTGGAGTGCCCCAGAAACAGTGACTCGGAAATAAATGAACATCATCATCAACCGCAAGCTACTCATCGAGATTCAACATCCTTATTGCTTGCAAGTGCAATTTAAGGTAATTTAATTTAAGGTAATAAATCCGCGTTACTATTGGAAAACCCGCATGCGATGCGTCAGGATTTTGGAGTAAGGGAGGAAAATCGGACTGTAACCCTTTGATACTCGTCTGACTGAGGATACACGATCATGGTTTCCCGACTGGAGTTGCTGAACTTTCATCAAAAGATTGAAAACAATCTCAACTTTTCCGTAAAGAACTTGTAATGGTGCCGAAATGAACAATCACCGTGTGCCCAGCGAAGAGCTAGAAACGTTCCGAAAACAAACGTTGTTGATTGGTTTACACGTGATTTCAATAAATTTAGAGTTTCGTTTCGGTGACGTTTCTTGTTCTTCTGGAGGCTCACTGGCGTGTCTCTATCGCAGGTCATGTAGAGTATTCCAGTCCGCTACCGCCCAATCCTGACGTCTGTTCGTACCAAAAAGATTGAGCTCTGTCCCCTCATGACTGATCGTCCCGTATGTACGAAGGGCAGGCATTTTCAAACAGTGTTGCCGCTGATCACAAAATTCTGCGATTTGTCAAAGGTTTTCGACTTCACGGTGTTCACAGCTAGACAAAATTTGGCACAGGAAATGGCACTTCTACCAAAAATGTCACAGAATTCTGCGACCTCGAATAATTCTGGCAAATTTCAAGGCCACTCTTTTCGCGAAAATTATTTATTTGTTTTACGAAAATTAAGCTCGTCTTGTAAGAGAAGACTAGAAGTTTATTTTCAAAACCAAGTAATTTTTGGGATCCCAAAACGTAAGTGGAGGGATACCTATGACATCGCAAAAGTTGTCCGTCTGTCCGTCCGTCCGTCCGTCCGTCCGTCCGTCCGTCTGTAAGCACGATAACTCTCGAAGGGAATGAGATATTTTGATGAAACTTGGTGTGAGGATTCGTTGGGTCGTCGGACCAGTCAAGTTCGTAGATGGGCTTTGTAGCTCTACATTTAGGGGTGGGGGAGGGGATTCAAGTTAAGGGGCAAACAAAATATTTTGAAACAGCTAATGTGATAGTCGATTATGGGGTAAGAAGACATGCCGAACACGATGGTGAAAACCATTTTGTCATCGGACAAGTAGTTCAACCGGAATCCGGACAAAACCGGAAAGTTTGTTGAAAGTAAAAGTTTTATTTGAAGTTGATTAGATGTTCGATTTAAGGGTAGGAAGACATGCTGAAGACGATGGTGAAAACTATTTTCTCGACCGACAAGTATTTCGCCCGGAATCCGGCCCAAACCGGAAAGTTTGTTGAAAGTAAAAGTTTTATTTGAAATTGATTAGATGTTCGATTTAGGGGTAGGAAGACATGCTGAAGACGATGGTGAAAACTATTTTCTCGACGGACAAGTATTTCGCCCGGAATCCGGCCAAACCGGAATGTTTGTTGAAAGTAAAAGTTTTATTTGAAGTTGATTAGATGTTCGATTTAGAGGTAGGAAGACATGCTGAAGACGATGGTGAAAACTATTTTCTCGACGGACAAGTATTTCGACCCGAATCCGGCCCAAACCGGAAAGTTTGTCAAAATTAAAAGTTTTATTTGGAGTTGATTAGATGTTCGATTTAGGGCAAGAAGACATGCTGAACACTTATGTGAAAATAATTTTCTACCGGGACATGTAGTTCGCCCGGAATCCGGCCAAAACCGGAAAACTGTTGGAAGTCAAAGTTTTATTTCTAGTTGATTAGGTAAGCGATTTAGGGGTAAGAAGAGATGCTGAGTCCCTGTATGACAATCATATTTTACCCGGACATATAGTTCGACCGGAATCCGGCTGGAATCGGAAAATTTGTTTATAAGCTAAATTTCTGTTTGAAGTTGATTAGAGGTTCATTACTGGGAAAAGAAGATACCCTGATTTCATCTTTGAGCTTTCTTTTTTCGCCGGACAAGTAGTTCTGGAGTTCGGCCGGAACCGGGCAATTGGCAGAAGTGGCAGGAAGTTTTCTTCAAAACAGATATGACTTATAGGGGTAAGCACGCATGCTGAATCCATATCTGAACTTGGTTTTCTCAAGTGATTAGCTATTTGGAATTTTAACTGTTTCTGAATTTTAATTGTAAAAATGTTCAAGGAGTCTGGCGATGACTTGATCTGGCTAAGGCAAGACCCGGTTGTCTGGATCAGATATTGAATTTTTGGGATCCCATCGAAACCTTTGGTCTTGTTATTTTCGCTTACACGACTTATTCCGTTTCCAAGTGAATCAAAAACCGATGAAATCCAAGTCACGTAAAAAGGGAATTTGTTTGACTTGAAAGCAAGCCCCCCTGAACAACGAACGGGAGAACATGGGAGCACCATGGGTCTGGATTCCCAAAGAATTACTGTGTTCCTGGCTGGCAACGTCATGTTCTTCATATTCTGCACTAACCGGTATATTTGACGACTTAGCTATACTCATATCTAAGCAAGCTTCTGTGTCGTAGAGATAAGATAATATAATACTCTAGATGGCTAACTCTTCCTGCCGATGAAGAATCGCCAGGTGTCCAGCAAAGAGCCAAAAACGTAACGACAACAAACGCTACTGATTGGATTACACAGGATTTGAATCAATTTAGAGGGTTCGTTCGGGTGACGTTTCTTGCTTTTCCAAGGCTCACCGTCTATTAGAAAAAAGACCCGTATTCCCTTTGGCTATAAAGAAAATCAGTAAAATTTGTTTCGGAAAATATCTCAGATATACGATGGCTGCAGGTCTGGATCCACGAATTTATTTGGGAGGTGGGGGGTTGGGCTATACCCGTGGGTCGGACCTAATCCACATCAGAACAGTCAGACAAAAACCACGATTGTTTTTGCATGTTTCGTGCGGGGAGAAATCCCCCCCCCCCTGGATACGAACCTGTCAAGAGACATTCCATATGGTACATACTAACCCCTTAACGACACTGGGCTGATTTCAGCCCTTAGCCAGCTTCGCTGTTTTCGATGCGACGACTGTTGGCGAGAAGTTAACTCTCAGAATAGACGGTTATCTGATTTTTTCCGTGTTTTTGACAGACGTTAAAGGGACTGGAGAAAGGCTTAAAAAGCCAAAGCCGTGGGCAATTTGTTAAACGCAGTGTCAAGTTTTCAAGTATTTAACTACTTCAGAATATCGGCACACTAACAGGAGATAAAGTAGACATAGCCTCAGATTTGTGAGCTTTTTGAAGGTACACAGGACTCACATTGAGGATAATGAAGCCAAGTTCCTCTAGAAACAGGCAGCCATATTTATGAAATCGTAGGTATGGGATCCAAAACTTGTTGGTTTCTGATTAGCTAACTCACGTTCTTCAGACCTGACATGATTTGCGCTGACCGATCAGGTACGGTACATTTTCTATCAGTGATTTGAGGAGATAAAAGACAGACAGTCTATAGCCAGGCAGCGTTGCCAGATTGGGCGCATTTGCGCCATTTTTGCACTTTTTATGGGCGGCTGCGCTTTGAATTTTTCAAGCGTGCGCGTTGCGCCAAATTTGCGCATTTCCCGAAATTTCGGCACAAATTGGGCGCATTTTGTTCTCCATATCCCTTAAAAAATTGAAAACCAGACTAGGATTTGTAAGGGCCACACAGTGAGTTTATATCCAGATCTCAAGGGTTGCGGGGGACTAAAAATCTTCACTGAAATATCAAAACTGTTGTTTGGGTCCTTCGGAACACAAAGGGAACACTGATAATTGATGCTTGCTGGTTCAGAATGTGTTGGCCCTCTCTACTGCTCTATGTCTTGAAAGCCAGCGAGCTCGATATTTGGATACGATAGTATATTCGCTGGTAAGCAATTGGGCTTGTCAGGTTCATGGTTCATGCATACGTGGAACGTGTTTTTGAGAAAAAAATCTATTCTTTTAATCGTTTAGAAAAAAACTTTTTTAAATCATCTTGAGATATAAACCTTTTTTCGATTATCCTTATTGTTTTTTCTCAAAAAACTCATTAACTTTTCTCTTGTCTTGCACATCAGAGAATCAGAGGCATTATGATCCAAAAATGTATGGGGAGAAGTGGGGGGGGGGGGGGGGGGTATTCATCGACTGCTTGGTCATTTTTTGCGACCGTTGCTAAGACAAATGGTTGTTTTGAAGAGAAAAAATCGACTGCTTTTACACAGAAAGTCGTAACTCATAAACAAATTAAAATTTCAGGAATGTCTTTTCGTTTTAATATTTTGATAAAATCCACTTTTATGAAACAATCTACTATTTTCAAGAAGAATTGCAGCGCTTTTCGCCAACTCAGTTTGTTTTACCGACTGGTCGGCAACATGGGGGGAGGGATCCGATTTCTTATTTTTTTTTTTAGCAAAAATGCGCCGAAGGCTCTTGCTGCGCGATCTTGTGTCAAGCATCTGGCAACACTGTAGCAAGGTCTGATCGGTTTTCTGGTAAAACAAGACCAAAGGTTTCGATGGGATCCCAAAAATTCAATATCTGATCCAGACAACTGGGTCTTGTCTTAGCCAGATCCAGTCTTCGCCAGACTCCTTGAACATTTTTACAACTAAAATTCAGAAACAGATTAAGGCCAAATAGCTAATCACCTGAGAAAACCAAGTTCAGATTTGGATTCAGCCTGTTGTTTTTACCCCTATAAGTCATATCTGTTTTGACGAAAACTTCCTGCCACTTCTGCCAATTTCCCGGTTCCGGCCGAACTCCAGAACTACTTGTCCGGCGAAAAAAGAAAGCTCAAAGACGAAATCAGGGTATCTTCTTTCCCCAGTAATGAACATCTAATCAACTTCAAATAGAAATTTAGCTTATAACAAATTTTCCGATTCCAGTCGGATTCTGGTCGAACTATATGTCCGGGTGAAATATGATTGTCATACAGGGACTCAGCATCTCTTCTTACCCTAAATCGCTTATCTAATCAACTAGAAATAAAACTTTGACTTCCAACAGATTTCCGGTTTTGGCCGGATTCCGGACGAACTACATGTCCGGGTAGAAAATTGTTTTCACATAAGTGTTCAGCATGTCTTCTTGCCCTAAATCGAACATCTAATCAACTCCAAATAAAACTTTTAATTTTGACAAACTTTCCGGCTTGGGCCGGATTCCGGTCGAAATACTTGTCCGTAGAGAAATAGTTTTCACCATCGTCTTCAGCATGTCTTCCTACCTCTAAATCGAACATCTAATCAACTTCAAATAAAACTTTAACTTTCAACAAACTTTCCGGTTTGGGCCGGATTCCGGGCGAAATACTTGTCCGTCGAGAAAATAGTTTTCACTATCGTCTTCAGCATGTTTTCCGACCCCTAAATCGAATATCTAATCAATTTCAAATAAAACTTTTACTTTCAACAAACTTTCCGGTTTGGGCCGGATTCCGGGCGAAATACTTGTCCGTCGAGAAAATAATTTTCACCATCGTCTTCAGAATGTCTTCCTACCACTAAATCGAACATCTAATCAACTTCAAATAAAACTTTTACTTTCAACAAACTTTCCGGTTTAGGCCGGATTCCGGGCGAACTACTTGTCCGATGACAAAATAGTTTTCACCATCGTCTTCAGCATGTCTTCCTACCCCTAAATCGAACATCTAATCAACTTCAAATAAAACTTTTACTTTCAACAAACTTTCCGGTTTTGGCCGGATTCCGGGCGAACTACTTGTCCGATGACAAAATAGTTTTCACCATCGTGTTCAGCATGTCTTCTTACCCCATAATTGACTATCACATTAGCTGTTTCAAAATATTTTGTTTGTCCCTTAATTTGAATCCCCTCCCCCACCCCTAAATGTAGAGCTACAAAGCCCATCTACGAACTTGACTGGTCCGACGACCCAACGAACCCTCACACCAAGTTTCATCAAAATATCTCGTTCCCTTCGAGAGTTATCGTGCTTACAGACGGACGGACAGACGGACGGACGGACGGACAGACGGACGGACGGACAGACGGACGGACGGACGGACGGACAGACGGACAAATTTTGCGATGTCATAGGTATCCCTCCACTTACGTTTTGGGATCCCAAAAACAACAACAACAAGACTTACGTTGAGGATGATGAGGCCAAGTTCCCCTAGAAACAGGACGACTGAAAAGGCGCTCATAATGGCAATAATGGAGAGAATCACCAAGTAAACACCATACGTGAAGTCGACTATTGTGCAGAGTAAGAAAACGCACAACCATGGAACAAGATAGCTTCGAATGTCCTAAAAATGTAAATACAAAATATATAAGTTACTCTCGAGGGTCGCCCATTCTCGATTTTGGAGCGGGCAATATTGAAATCAGTATCTTTCGAAACACTGACAGATTAATTGCGTAATTCATGGTTGTTGCTGGAAAAGGGTGTACTCCAAGTGCCGAGGAGTGGGTAACTCCTAGTTTTTTCTTCATTAAAAAAAGCCCTCTATGTGGCAAAGATTTGGGAACTCTTGTATTTAGCTCTAAGAATATACTTACAATTTATAAGTTAATTGCGTTAACTGTATTGTAATCGCTGTGAAGTAACCCTTCATCCTGTGATAACCATGTCTCAACTAACTATTTAATCAGAATAACCAATACATAAAAAGAGCTACGAGCTCATGTGGCACTTGTTACGAGCAGGTTGCATGAGAAACGAGAAAGTAAATCTGAACATTTTTTCCGGAATTCCGGAACCCCTCCCCACTGTGTTTGGATCCGGTCCGGACCCTTATATATATGCCATCGAAGGCATACGATCTCTATACTTTCCAGGTTCCATTCAAATCACTCCGCTCGTTTAACCCTTATGCGAGCCACAACATTTCCAGGACTCTTCCCCAACTCCCCCCACTGGGACCGAATACGACTCGGACACTTAAACTTCGGATCTCTAACATCTCCTCTTCCCGTCGATCAAGTTTAACCCGAATCGGAGCATATCTTCAAATTTTCTGTTCCCGCTTCATCCACCTTCTACTTTGGTCGGATCCGGTTCGGACGCCAAATGACAAATCTAGGCCGCATAAACTTGGTACTGTCCAACTTGCATCCAATTCGGCCCATCCGTTTGGTTTTTCTGCATGTCCCAAAGTTTTCGGACCCCCCCCCCCAACCATGGCCGCATGGCCTTTTGACACATCCTTCGCATATCTAGGTCATCAGTTCTGATCAACCATAAAGTTTCACCTGAATCAGACAATTTGTTCGCAACCTACGGAAGTCCGTAATTTCCAGATTCACCCTCCCGGAAAAATAGTCTGATCCAGGAACAGAAGTATTCCTAGGGCATTGTGTCGGGTCCTAAACTCTATTTGGTCGGATCACTAATATGCCTGCCAAGTTTTATCGTCCTTAGCACATCTGGAAGTATCCTAGAACTCGCGATCACCGGAATTCCGGAAAACCCCTCCAACTTCCCCAGAGAGCCCCGATATGATCTGGTTCTATCAAGAACGTATCTAATGCTTATGCCCGTTATTCCATTCCGATCCCTCGTCGCTAAGTGTCTTAAAAAAATTCCTGTGTGCCCTTCCAACTCATTCCCCCCCCCAAGTATCGGATCCGGTTCAGACTTGACATGGGACATCTTAGACAGACAGACCGACGGACGGACAGAAATTGCGATGCCCGAAAGGCAAGTGCCTTAAAAAAAACCTACCGCTTTGATAAAAAATCTACTGACTTTAAGTATAAGAGTTACCAGCTCATATGACACTTGTTGCGAGTAGATGGTGCGAGAAAGCAGATGAGAACGTCACAAAATACCCCCTTCAACCCCCTAGGATCGGACCTAGAAACAGGAAATTTAGTTTCACGCGAGTCTGAGCATTTCCGGCATAGTCTCCGATCGTCTAGTGCGAATGATTCATCACACTAAACAGATTATTTAAAGCATCTTCTCTTACTGGCTATCAAGTTTCACTCGAGTCTTAGGAAAACTCTGGTATCCCCCCCTCGCCCCCCACCGTGCTCGGATCCGATCCGGACCCTAAAATACGTCATCTAGGGCACACGGTCTTTATAATTTCTATATCTAAATCAAATCAGTCCACTCGTTTGACCCCTATGCGAGCCACAACATTTCCCCCTCCAACTCCTCCCACTGTGGCCGCATCCGGTCCGGACACCAAATAACAAACTAGGCCGCATAAACTCGTTACTGTCCAACTTGCATCCCGTTAGGCCATTTCGTCTGGTTTTTGTGAATGTCACAAAGATTTCGGACCCTCCCCCCCTCCAAATCCCCCCAGATGTTGCCGCTTGTGGTTAGGAGACATGTCTTGCATATCCAGGTCGCTAATACTGATCACCCATAAAGTTTCCCTCGAATCGGACCACCCATTCGCAAACTACGGAAGTCGGTACTTCCGGATTCCCCTTCCCTCCATTCCCCCAAAAATGGTTGGATCCAGGAAAAGAAGTTTCCATAGAGCATTGTGTCAGGTCCCTAATCCTATTTGGTCGGGCCACTAATGCCTGCCAAGTTACATCGTCCTTAGCCCACCTGTAAGTACTGTAACTCGCGATCACCGGAATTCCGGGATACCCCCTCCGGCTCCCCCCAAAGAGCCCCGATATGATCTGGTTCAATCAAGAACGTATCTAGGGCTTAAGTCGTTCTTCAGACCAAATTTTACCCCGATCCTTTGACGCTAAGCGTTTCACGAAAACTCTGGTGCCCCCTCCCCCTTCAACTCCTCCCGAAGTCACCGGATCCAGTCCGGATTTTACCTGGGGTGTCTGAGACACGAGGACTTTCGAAATGTCAAGTTTCATTAAGATCCGACCGCCCGTTCAAGAGTTATATAGAGTTATAGAGTTATCCCCCTTCTCCACTCACCCCATGATGCTCGGATCGGGGAAGTGACTATTTCCAACTTAACTTTATCGGTCCCTGATACGCCTGCCAAGTTTCGTCGTTCTAGCTTATGTGGAAGTACCCGAACTAACAAAACACGGACCGACAGAAATTGCGATCGCTATATGTCACTTGACCGAACGACAAGTGCCATAAAAACCGACTGTTATCATGAAAGTCAACTGTTCTTACGGAAAACCACGGTGCTTCGCGCCGATTTGGTTATTTTTTTACCGACTGGCTGACAACACTGAAGGGGCGTCCCCCGCAGGTGACACCACTGCTTTCAAGACCTTGCGTAGTCTAAAGAACACTAAAATGGAAATAAATCAGTTTTGTTCAAATTTTGTATCAAAAGAAAGCTAACACACTTGGCTCTTAGCTGATATTAAGTTCCTAGTTTTTAATTTTCCTCTAATTGTTTTAGAGGCAAAAACCATAACCAAGGTTACTAAGAGCTACCGAAGTGTTCGAAGATCCTGTAATTCTTGTACTTTCTGTCTGTTTTGTGTACGGTTTTACAAATCTGTCAATGTACATGTAGCCAGTTTTCAGGGACTTTTATTTGCCTTTACGTTCACACACAGTCCAATTTTTGCAGTTGGATGCGAATTTTCCTTATTCGCATTACCGATTTCTTATACTTCATTTTGCGTGCGTAATTTCGGCACTGTGTGTGCACAGAATTTTAGTGATATTCAAAATAAACTAGGACATAAGAACAGCAGCGTCTTTTTTGCGACCCTAAAGTTTACTATATCAAAAAGTAAACTCGGATAAGTCAGCTAGAATATTCTTCAGCTATATTTCGACCCTTCTCGCTAAAATATAATTTGCTGAGCAATATGCTAGCTGACTTATCCGGTTTTAGTCTTTTTTTTTATATATTATTCCCAGTCAGCGTGGGCTGATGGTGTATTTTTACGGCACTTGCCCTTCGGCCAAGTGCCATATAGCGATCGCAATTTCTGTCCGTCCGTCGGTCTATTCGGTCCGTCGGTCTATTCGGTCCGAGTTTTGCTAGTTCGGGGTCTTCTACATAAGCTAGGACGATGAAACTTGGCAGGCATATCAGGGACCCCATGAGATTAAGTTGGAAATAGTCACTTACCCGATCTGAGCATCGTGGGGGAGTAAAGGGAGGGGGAATCCAGAATCTTGAGGTATTGATAAATCTTGAAGGCGTGATCGGATCTTAATGAAACTTGGTATTTGGAAAGAACTCGGGTATCAGACGATCCACGTAAAATCCGGACCGGAAACGGTGACTTCGGGGGGAGTTAGAGAGGGAAACCGGAAATCTTGGGAAACGCTTAGAGTGGAGGGATCAGGATGAAACTTGCTGGGAAGAGCAAGCACAAGTCCTAGACACATCATTGACATAACCGGACTGGATTTGGGCACTATGGGAGGAGTTGGGGGGGGGGGGGGTAAGGATTTTTGATTATCCGTGAGTTCGGTACTTCCTGATGTACTAGGACGATGCAATTGTGCTGGTATATCAGGGACTTGAACAAACTGAATTCACCATAGTCGTTTGCATGATCCGATCATCGTGGGGGAGTGAAGGGATGGAGAATCTGGAATCTTGTGGCAACGGGCGAACGGGCAATCGGATGCGAATGAAACTTGGAAATGAAACGTGGAAAGAGGTGTCGTCTCAGATGTTCCATGTCAAGTCCGGACCGGATCCGATTCTTGTGGGTGGGGGTGGGGGTTGAAGGGGGACACCGGCATATTCGTGAAACGCCTAGTGCCGAGTGATCTGGATGGAATTTGGGGGGACGTCCAAGAACATGCCGTAACTGGATTCTTGACAGAATCATATCGGGTCTCTTTAGGGGAGTCGAAGGGGTTTCCGGCAATTCCGGTGATTGCAAGCTAGGATACTTCTGGAAATGCTAAGGACGATGAAACTAGGCAGACATTATTAGCGACCCGACTATATAGACTTAATGACCTGACACAATGCCCTAGGAAAGTTTATGTTCCTGGATACGGCTATTTTGATGGAAGTTAAGGGAAGGGGAGTCCGGAAATTTCTGACTTGCGTAGTTTGCGAACGGGTGGTCCGATTCGAGTGAAACTTTATGGGTGATAGGCGATGAGCTTGATATGCTAAACATGTCTCCGAACCGAATGCGGCATTGGCTGGGGTAGCTGGAGGGGGGGGGGGGGCAAACTTTGTGACATAGTCAAAAACCAAACAAATGGTACGACTGGGATGCAAGTTGGACAGTACCGAGTTTATGCTGCCTAATTTGTTATCTGAAATCCGGGCCGGATCCGACAACGGTATATGAGGAGGATCAGGCGGAAACCGGAAATTTGCAGATATGTTCCGATTCGAGTCAAGCTTGAAGGACAAGAAGAGAAGATGTTAGAGATGCGAAGTTCATGGGTCCTAGTCGTGTTCGACCACAGTGGGAGATGTTGGAGGGGGTGGGAGGTGTGGAAATTTTGTAGCTCGCGTAGGGACCAGACGGTTGGACTGATTCGAATCAAACTTGGAAAGAATAGAGACCATATGTCCTAGATGACATGTTTTGGGGTCCTGGCCAGATCTGAACACGGAGGGGGGGGGGGGGGTACTAGAGTTTCCCGAAAAAAGCTTCGACCTGAGCGAAACTTTATAGCCGGTACGAGAAGATGCATTGGAAAATCTGTATATGTGACTGAACCAGACTTTGCCCTGGTACGGAAGTTTGAGGGCGAGGTGTACCGGCAATAGTACGGTACTCCTAGGAATCAAACTAGTTTGTGCTCTAGATTATCCGAGGCGATGCCGGAAATGCTCAGGCTCGCGTGAAATTAGATACCTTTATTTCTAGTTCCAATCCTAGGAGGATTGAACTAGAACTCGTTGCTCTTGTTTTCATATAGTTCCTTACCTTTTTCAAGCCAGTGACAAGAAGAGCAGAAGAAATCAGGCCAATCACGGCGAAAGTGATAACTGAGACATCCAAAATCAAGTTTACTGGAAATGAGACAAAGATAATTAATAAACAAGGATTCCTCAATTTTCTTCGTTAATTCTTTTTCTTGTTCTGTATTTCTTTTCTTTTTGTTCTTGTACGGTAAACGGATATCAATGCTTGTATGTTCGGACGACATTTTCTCGGGTTCAGTGATCTTGATTACAGCTCTAGGCGACCCCTCCCCCTGGCAACCCCCCGGGACATAAACCCCCGCCAAGCCCCCCCCCCACAAATGAAAATGTATAGGAACTAGAAAATCGTTCTAAAATTGCAGTTTTGACTGCAGGCACTTAAAGTTCAATGGGCACATCAACTACCCCAATCCCACTCTGTAACAACCTAGGAACAATGCTTACCCCCTAGTTCAGCAGCTTTTCCAACTGTTTCCTCTCTGTGATATTTCAAAGCGTAATTTTTTGGGCCAGTACAGGCTCAATTTACTAGCTTGGACAAAGATAAAAGTGATGTTTCTTGTAATACTTAGTAGATCTTAATTGTAGGGGAGCTCGGGGTTGGATCGGACACGGGGTTGGTCTGGACACCCGCCCAAATATTAAAACTTGTCGCTAAAATCTGAAAAAAATACATAACATCTGCCTTCTAGTGAACTAACTTCGTCCCAAAGTTTCGTGGTAAATACTTTTCTGGTCTTGATAAAAAGTTGAAAAAGTTGATTTTCTTAAGGTAAAAGTTTTTAGCTCATGGTAGGTTAAAAAGCTGTACCGAGATGGTTTATGGTAAGGTAAAGGCGATTAAACGGTAAGATATAGTTTAATGATCAGGGTTTATAGCCTGCGTAGTATTTTCGAAATAGGTCACTTAATTTTCCTCTGGTACGTCATTTTATTATTTGAGTCAGGGTGGGGTTGGTTCGGACAGTTTCGAAGGAGTTGGTTCGGACAGTCTTTGCCAGCTGGAACTCCATTAAAACCCAAAAATTAGTTGGGAAAATACAAAAGATATTATCAGAATCCTTATTGTGTTGTTTGTTAACATAGTTAGTTATCAAAATCGAGAAAAATGAACTCTAAAAAGGGTAAGCCACACCCAAAGAAAAATAGGTTAGTAGAATTGTCTACACTAAAGTAAAAGATCAAAAAAGGTTTATGTTTAATGAATTTAATATTTACGATATTTTCAAGGAGGGAAGAAAAACGCGAATTCGTCCTTATGAAGTTCAGTTTGGATTGGAAAAAGGTCAAACCAATGTGTTTCTTATGTGGGAAGGTCGAACAAGAAGGGAGGTTCGTTGAAAGAAAATAGGTTGAGGGGCGTGAATATCTTCTTTCTGCGCCAGAGTCGGACTAAAATGATCTTTCTGTAGAATCTTCACTGACATAAGCTTGAAGTTACCAGCCCCTGTAATTGCTACGTTAACTTAAAGTACAAATGAAGGATTTTCATTTTTCAGCAATTGAAACATGTGTTTTCTTTAGTTTGGTGTATACTTTTGAGGTGTAGTGTTATCATTTCTACATTTTAATATGTTTAAATAAAGTTGATTAAAAACTAGTGCATTAAAAATAATGTCCGAACCAGCCCGGGGCCTGTCCGAATCAGCCCCATGGGTACGGGGTTGGTTCGGACAAATTGAAAAACAGAAAAAAATGTTTACTAAAAAACCTTAAGTAGAAAAAAATCTGAAAAAATTACCAGCTATTCTGCCAGACATTCTACACGTTTGACACAAACATGATGTAAATCCGCCAAGAAATGGCGGCCCAGCAAGGAAAGGAAAATTAGTGTCCGGGTCAACCCCGAGCTTCCCTATGCATAAATCAGCTTGTATAACTCAGATTTGAATAGGTTATTTATTTTTGAATGATTTTTGTAGCTATGTTATTTTTTATAAGCTTATCGTATATTTTGGTACATTTTATAAAGCAAGCTGCATCAAGCTTCACAACACTATTCCACAAAGAAAAACTTTAAGCCATGGAAGTTCTGATGAAACACTAGAACAATCAGGTAAACTGAATCTGCGGCTTGACTTTGGTGACATCTCAAATACATCCTTTTCTATCAAGCATTGCTGGGAGTTTTTGAATTTCCTGCCACGATATCCCAGCTCCTAAGATATGGATCGCCGAAATGCCAGAGAGGTAAAGACAAGGGATACCAAGAAAACCTTCTAAAGGAGGTCGGAAATGTTTATTTGTTAAGCATTTAATACAAAGTAAAGCATTAGATGTGTCCATTGTGCTTTAAGAATTCTCCCTAGATACGAGAGTATACAACAGGAGTTCAAGAATTTAATTTTTTCAAATACCTCTTAACGAGTGACGGCGGCACGCTGGCCGTTTGGCTGTATATATACTTTTAAAAACATATTTTATTTCCAAATCTATCAGCGCGTGTAGACATGTCCGATAAGGGGCAGTGTTCCGAATGCTTCCTTTTTACCTAAGCTGACACGGGGGGGGGGGGGCCTTCTAATCGAAGTAATTTTCAGGGAAGAAATTCACTAAATCAGTTATTTTAAGGAAGAACCTATAATTGTTTTTCCACAAGCTCATTTTCCACCTTGAGCCTAAACAGGACCCTTGCAAAGAAGGGCTGAAATATAGCTGTAATAAAATGTAGCTGACGTATCCGTTTTGCATCGTCAAATATGGTTCGCAGTCAGCTTGGGCTGAAGGAATACCCCTTGATTACATCTGGTGGTGTCAACGGTGATCAATGGAAGAAAAAGAAATTTCCGTATGTTTGATAATGTTGGTGATAATAACTTGAGTATGCACTGAAACAACGAAAGAAACCGTTACAGTAAGAACAAAAAAATACACCGAGCTTTCGATTTCGTGGGAATATATTTCGAAGTCGTAGCCAACAATCTGAACTACCGATTCCAAACAGGCCAATGCATAGAGATCCAGAGGCTCCAGGAAGCTGACCGAGTCGAGGCCCCCTTTTTGGTAATTTATAAAAAAATTACTTTTATCTTTTATTTCTTTAACGTACTATGACTTTAGAAAATAGAGAAGCAGACTTGGACGATGAATAGGCAAATACCAACTACACTTGTTTATAGGTTAAAGTTTTATAGCTTATAGATTTATAAATTTTACAAACTTCACACATAATACCACTTCGGCCCCCTCTTTGGCTATTTAAAAAACAAACTTTATTTTTTATTTATTTTACGTACTTTCTCTCAAGAATTCAAACAACGTTTTCAACGGATACGTCAGCTACGATTCTTCATCAGCGATATTTCGGCCCTTCTTGGCAAGGGTCTTCGTCAGGCTGTCAATCCTCTGTGTCAACTTCGGGGAAGGAAACAAACCTGGAATAAATAACTGAAGCTTCTACCGACTATAAATATCTTATTAAAGTAAATTATCTTCAAATACCACTATAATGAAAAAATTAGTCTTGAAATTTAATTTTTGACACTGACGCTGTTTTTGCTGCACGATTGGGGCGATGACAGGAAAGGGTTTTTTCTGCATTTTGATCAACTTCGTTTTTTTTTTATTAATAAGGGGCTGAAAACTTAAATATTATTTTATTAATGACCTCGTTCTACGTTTCTATTATGAGTACTCGCCTGTATCTATTGCTTTGAATAATCACTGCACGGAAAAACTAGTGCTGAGATTTAATTTTTGACACGGCTGCTTTTTTTGCTGCACGATTGGGGCGACGGCAGGAAATATTTTTTTCTGCATTTTGATCGACTTCGGTTTTGTTGTTAATAAGGGACTGAGGCTTAAATTTTCTTCCCTTAATAACCCCGTTCCACGTTTCCGGTAGGGAGTACTCGCCTGTATCTCGGTTAATGCCTGCTCGGTTTTTCTTTATCTCAACGGCTTCTCGAATGGTTTGATGGAGTCCGGTGCATGTTGCAAGAATTTGGGCTTTTTCAAAATATACTGAATGGGATGGGTTTTCGAAAATATGTTCTGCAAGTGCAGATTTGAAAGTATAGTTATGACGGTGGTTTGATGGAGTCCGGTGCATGTTGCAAGAATTTGGGCTTTTTCAAAATATACTGAATGGGATGGGTTTTCGAAAATATGTTCTGCAAGTGCAGATTTGAAAGTATAGTTATGACGGTGTCCGTTGGAGAGGGCGTCGGCAATAACCGACTATATGTTTACATATTATAATTTTACACCTACATACAATACCCCTTGGCCTCCGACCAGGACCCCTGGCAGCTGCCTAATTTATCTAGTTTAGGGTTTACCTTTACATAGTTTACCTAGTCAGAAGTGCATCATTGATCCCCTCGCTGATCCCAAACGAATATGACTCAACTTTTCTAGATCTGATCCTACTTATATTTGCTCTCTCTTCAGAAAGATTGTATCTCTGTGTAAGTCAACAAGGTGCTTATTTACAAAGAATCTACTTACTTAGGGGGTGACCTTTCAGGACCTCTATTATTGTTCTCTCCTGTTCCAGCTCAGATTGGAATTCCAGAGTGTCGATGAAGCCGTAGGCAATGTCCATAATAAGAACCTTGACGAAATACATCTGTGGGGAAAAAAAGTCTATGAATGTCGATCCTGGCGAGCCTGAGATTGACAAGTAATTCGACGAAGAATGACTAAGAATTGCTTCTAGATAAGTATTCTTTCAGTCCAAGCTGACTGGAAATTATATTTGGTGGTGGTAAATGGGTAAGTCATCTGACAGTTTCATTTAATTTATCGCAGGTTCATTGTTCTAGCTAGGTCGGAAGAGGACCGGAGTAACGAAGACCTGGGTTCTACCAGGGACCAAAAATAAATTGTTATCAAATTCTTATCCACAAAGGCCGGAAGTTCTTGGGATCCTAAAAGGTTACTGACGGGACCTTTGACTTCGTAGTTTCTCCGTCCGTCTGTTAGCATGACAACTGTCAAAGGGGTTGAGATAGTTTGTTCAAACTTGGTTCGAGGATCTATGGATCCAAAGCACAGGTGAGATTTGTAGATGGACTCCGTAGACCTATATTTAAAGGTGGTAAGGAGGGTTTCAAACTAAGGGGCGGAACACAGATTTTTTGAAAGCCAACACCGATTTAGAGGTAGGAAGACATTCTGACACCATAGCCTCGTTTTTGTTGCAATCGCGCTGCCGCATCGCTGCTGCAGCACTTCTTTGCTTTTGCCCAATATGCGTTTTTGGATTGACTTTCTTCTTGGTTGAAGCGGCTGCGCTGAAGCATCTTGCAGGGAAGCACGGAGAGCAAGTCCGTTGCCGAGAAGCGCTGCCGTCTTCCTCGGAAGCGCTGCAGTGCAAAAACGGATGTAGAAAGAATCAGTCCGGAATCGGCCGAGAAGTGGATCTGCAGCATGCAACAAAAACGAGGCTCATATCTGAACTTCATTTTCTTGCAGAACAATATTTAGTTCGCCCGGAATCCGGCCCTAACAGAAAATTCTGTAAAAGTAAATGTATGGTTTCAAGTTGATTCGAGGTTCAATATATAGGTGATGAGGATATATGCTGAATCATATAGGATCTTTCTTTTCTCATCTGTCAAGTAATTATTCCGGAAAAAAAACAACATAAATTTGGTATAAGTAAGTAAGTAAGTAGCTATAACCGTCCATTTTAAACAAGAGCTACGAGCTCATATGGCACTTGTTACGAATAGGTGATGCAAGAAAGTAGTTGAGAATGTCACAAAATACCACCTTCAACCACCCTAGGTTCGGACCAAGAAATAGGATATCTAGTTTCACTCGAGTCTGAGTATTTCTGGCATTGCGTCGGATCATCTAGGGCATATTACTTTTCTACCTTTTAAGTTTAGGTCCACTCGTTTGATTCCCAAACGTGTCACACTATTTCCGGTAACCCCTCCAACTCCCCCTGCCACGACCGAATCTGGTTCGGACACAAAAATTAATCATCTACAGCATCTTCTCTTACCGCCTCTCAAGTTTCACTCGAATCTGAGCATTTTTCGTCAAATTGCTCGAGCACCGTGCTCGCATTCGGTCCGAAGCCTAAATTATGTCATCTGCTGTATATGATCTTTCTACTTTCCAAGTTTCATTAAAATGCTCCACTCGTGACCCCTCGGCTAGCCACAGAATTTCGAAGACTCTCCCTCCAGCTCCTCCCCTCTGTGACCGAATAGATTCGGACGCCAAATAAAGAATCTGGGACGCATAAACTAGGTCCTGTCCAACTTGTATCCCATTCGGCCCATTCGTTGGTTTTTGTACACGTCAAAAAGTTTCCGGACCCCCCCCCCCCCCCCCCCCCCAACTCCCGCAAACGTGGCTGCATGTGGTTCAGAAACATGTTTTGCATATAGAATATAGGATATAATTTACCAAAAAAGCCCGAGGGCCATGGCAACAAAAATTCTAAGAAACGCACTCACTTACATAGATAACACGCAGCTCCTATTCTAAAAATCTCCTTCTATGCTCCATCGCAAGCCTCAAGAAACGTCCAAGTATTTTTACAGTAACAAAACACTCATCCTTCATCATCCTTACCATCCATTCTTCATTAAACACTCTCTCACCAAATACCTCCTTTCTCCATTCATTCAATTCCACACAATCACACATCAAATGTACTACGCTTTCGTCCTCATGACCACACATAGGACAGAAGTAAGGACCAATTCTCTCGTTTACTTTACCAACATATTTTCTCCTTGCCCCAAGTGGTAAACTATCAGCCCTCATCTCAATAATATGCTTAATATCCTCCTTACTTAACCCTGCTTTAAACATAATTCCCTCTCCCCAAGTCTCTTTGGCCATCAGGTCAAATCTAGGTCAAATCTCAATATCTAGGTCATCAGTTCTTATCACCCATAAAGTTTCACTCGAGTCGGACCACCTGTTTGCAACCTACGGAAGTCCGTAATTTCAGGATTCCCATTCCCTTAGCTCCCTCAACAACGTTCGGATGCAGGAACGGAAGTTTTCTTAGGGCATCGTGTCGGGTTCGTACGTCTGTTTGATCAGAGTAATATGCCCGCCAAGTTTTATCGCTCTTGACACATCTGGAAGTGTCATAACTCGCGATCACTCGAATTCCGGGAAATCTCCCCAAAAATTCCCGGTAAGGTCTGGTTCTGTCAAGAATGTGTCTACAGGGCTTATGCTTATTTATTTTTTGTTACCAAATTCTATCCCAATCCGTCGACTCTAAGCGTTTCACGAGATTTCCAGTGGCCCCCTCCAAATCCCCCCACAAGTAGGTAGTTTCGAATAATTAATAGTGTACGGTATTTTAATCCTGAAAGTTACGGATAGCTTTATAATGCCAACTAGATTATATGAGATATTGTTCCAAGTTTTCATTCGTCACGATGTCTACGATTGAAAAGGAAAAAACTTCAACTGACTGTAGAGTCAATTTAGTCCCTTCTTCCGATATTCTTTTGTTGTTGTTTTTACAACGCTGAACAATAGCTTTTGATCATGTGATGATTCTTTTAAGAACATACCGCTTTAAAAGCTTCGATAAGTTGACAACTTCAGCATTTAATCGATAGCGAAGAAACAAAACCAAGTGTTGCTCTCGCAACACTTCACGTTGCCCAGGCAACGTAGGTCTAGTTTTGGTTCGTCTGATCGTGCCCGCGAACTGGTTCTGGGATCCCAAAACGTAAGTGGAGGGATACCTATGACATCGCAAAAGTTGTCCGTCTGTCTGTCCGTCCGTCCGTCTGTCGGTCTGTCCGTCTTTGCGCACTATAACTCTCGAAGGGAATGAGATATTTTGATGAAACTTGGTGTGAGGATTCTTTGGGTCAAGAGTAAGGTCAAGATCGTAGATGGGCTCTGTATAGCCCTACATTAAGGGGTGGGGGTTTAAATTAAGGGGCAAATGAAATATTTTTAAACAGATAATCTGATAGTCGATTATGGGTCAAGAAGACATGCTGAACACGATGGTGGAAACTATTTTGTCATCGGACAAGTAGCTCGACCGGAAGCCGGCCAAATTCGGAAAGTCTGTTAAAAGTAAAAGTTTCATTTGAAGTTGATTAGATGTTTGATTTGGGTGTAAGAAAACATGCTGAACTCTACGGTGAAAACTATTTTCTTGCCAGATACGTAGTTCGCCCGGAATCCGGCCAAAACCGGAAAGTTTGTTAAAAGTAAAAGTTTTATTTGGAGTTGATTAGATGTTCAATTTAGGGGTAAGAAAACAAGTGAACACTTCTATGAAAACAATTTCTACCGGGACAAGTAGTTCGCCCGGAATCCGGCCGAAACCGTCAAATTATTAAAAGTTAAAGTTTTATTTGTAGTTGATTAGATTTAGGGGTAGAAGAGATGCTGAATCCGTGTATGACAATAATTTTTTACCACGAACATAAATTGTGTTAATAAATTGTGATAAATTAATAAATTGATGTTCAGTATTGGGGAAAGAAGATACGCTGAGTTCGTTTTTGAGCTTTTTTTTTTCGCCGGACAAGTAGTTCAAAACAGACATGACTTATAGGGGTAAATACACTTGCTGACTCCATATCTGAACTTGGTTCTCTCAGATGATTAGCTATTTGGCCTTAATCTGTTTCTGAATTTTAATAGTAAAAACGTTTAAGGAGACTGGCGAAGACTGGATCTGGCGAAGACAAGACCCAATTGTCTGGATCAAATATTGGATTTTTGGGATCCCATCGAAACCTTTGGTCTTGTTCTTCTTTCTTAGCTAGTTTGGCAGTGGAGGGATACCTATGACTTTGTAAAAGTTGTCCGTCTGTCCGTCCGTCCGTCCATCTGTCTGTCTGTCTGTTCGATTGTCAGTACGATAACCATCGAATGGAATGAGATATTTTGATGAAAATTGGCGTGAGGACTCTTTAGGTCAAGGGAGATGAGTTCGTAGATGGGCTCTTTTGCTCAGCATTTACAGCTGGGGGAGGGGGTTCAAATTAAGGGGCGCAGTTTTTTTTTATGGATAATGAGACAGTCGATTTGGAGGTAAGAACACATGCTGAACACGAATATGAAAACTATTCCGAACCCGAAGCGCAACCCGGACTAGGTTAGTCGCTTCCCGAATCTCAGCCGGGCTGGATCAGTGATAGAGTGAAAAGGCTCATTGCGCCAAGATGGATATTGGAAGGATTTTATTGAGAGGTTTGATTTGGATTTAAATGAAAGAGGTTGAACGGAGTGGGGGTGGGCGCTTGGGATCGCCCATGATTGTCAAAAATTTATTTCGGACACGTCCGGAATCAGTGAACGTCACTCGGTGTTGCTGGTGATGGAGAAGCCGGTGACACAGATAGCACACGTCGCTACTGGTGATCTTGAGTCCCAATCTGGTGCACCTTCATTAGGTGCAAGCCAAACGATTCTGTGTTTCAGCCAGGAACAAGCGGAGAAAATTCGCAGGTAAAGACCGTTACGATTTCTGTAAAGAACTGCCAGCTTTAATAGTCACTTCTTTTTTGAGACGGACAAGGAAGTTTGAGATGAAAATATTATGGAGGGAGGCCGTTTATTCGGCACGGTTTCAGGTGGTTACCATAACAAACGTTAATTGTTCAGATATTGCGTATGCTGTTCGTAATCTATTTGTTTCAACGCGTGTTCGTCGAAACGTTGCTGTGTCGTATTCGCTGACAGAGTTGGGATGACAAAGGACGGTTCGTTGACATGGCGCTGGTTGCCACGGTAGTATACTGAGCTAAAAACGAGAAAGAGAAAGTAAATTGGTCCCACGGAGGACTAAAAACGAAGAAAGAGAAAGTAAATTGGTCCACGAAGGACTGGGGGGCTTTTGGGTATTTGTTGGTTGAATGGGAAGAACCATAATAATGATGACAAGGTTGGTTCTGAATTACGTACCATAATTCTGTATTACACATTCAGTTATTTTACACTTTTCATTCTCTATTTCTGTTATTTATTTTTTCGTTCTATTCCAGTTTTGGGTCGTTTCCATACATTTAAGGGCGAGTTCTCTTATAATGTTCTATATTAAGTTTCATATTTTATATTACGCATCCATTTATTTATATTTCTTTACCTCTTTCAACGTTATTCCTGTTGTTTATTTTCTTCTATCTAAAAAAAAAAAAAAAAAAAAAAAAAAAAAAAAAAAAAAAATTCAGTGCTGTGTCGTTTCTTATACTAAGGGAAATGTCACGGTGCTGGTGAAAGTAAAGGAAAGATTATAATTTTAAAGCTTTGGGCGAGGTCCTGTTGGTGTTGTTTTGAAACCCGATTGTTTGTGTTGAATTAAACTGCTGCTGGGCCTACAGTATGAAGGCTGTGTGAGCTGGAGGTTGCTGTAAAACCCGAGTTTCTCTGCTCAATTTTCATGTAGAGACCGAGGCGTGACTTATGAGCTGGAGGTTGCTCTGAAACCTGAGTATAGATTTCTGCGTAGATCATAACTTCAGTCATGCTTGGATTCTAGCAAGAGAATTTAACTTCAAAGTCATTTGGCCTGTCGTAGGCTGTTTAAGCTGGAGGTTGCCCTGAACCCGATTTCCGCCACAGCAAAATTTTCACGAAGGTGTGTTTCTTTCCTGCAGTTACAGGAGAAATAGCTGTGGGCAAAGTCCTGTGAGGTTGATTGTCTGTGCTGAATTAAACTGCTGTTCGGCCTACAGTATGGAGGCTGTGTGAGCTGGAGGCTGCTCTAAAACCCGAGTTTTTTCTGCTACGTTTTATGTAGAGGCCCAGGGGTGACTGTGTGAGCTGGAGGTTGCTCTGAAACCCGAGTACAGATTTCTGCGTAGATCGTGACTTCAGTCATGCTTGGATTTTAGCGAGAGAATTTAATTTTAAAGTTATTTGGCCTGTCGTAGGCTGTTTAAGCTGGGGGTTGCTTTGAACCCGAGATCCGCCACAACAAACTTTTCACGAAGGTGTGTTTCTTTCCTGCAGTTACAGGCGAGATAGCTGTGAGCGAAGTCCTGTTGAGGTTGTTCTGAAACCCGATTGCTTGTTCTGAATTAAACTGCTGCTGGGCCTACAGTATGGAGGCTGTGTGAGCCGGAGGTTGCTCTAAGACCCGAGTTTTTTCTGCTACATTTCATGTAGAGGCCTTGGGGTGACTGTGTGAGCTGGAGGTTGCTCTGAAACCCGAGTATAGCTCCCTGCCTCGATCATGATTTCAATCATGCTTGGATTCTAGCTAAAAAATTTAACTTTAAAGTCATTTGGCCATCGGCGAGGCTGTGTAAGCTCTGGGTTGTTCTGAGCCCAATTTCCGCCACACCAAAGTTTTCACTAAGGTGTGTTTCTTTCCTGCGGTTACAGGGAAAATTGTCAAAACCCGAAAGCTGGCGAGAAGCCAGGGACATAGGCAAGTCGTCTGGAAGAATTAAAGCATACCTGATAGCAGAAGCTAAAAAGACAAGGGACGAGGTCACGGTCACCGTATAATTTGAGTCGGAGTACGCACAGACTGCAAGCGCAGAAATGCCGCACCAAGAGTAACTGGCAGAAAAGAGCCACCGTGTATCCAAGTTATAAGAAATTCAGAGGTCAAGGGATGTTTGAAGTGAAATGTCATCACGCGTTTTTATCCACGATTGCCCGCACTGTTCTGACTGGCGGTCATTCAAACCCCTCGTCGCAGGAGAAATAATTAATTTCCGGCGTCACGTTCCCGATTAGTTGAAATTTGTATAATTGGATTTGCCTTGTATATGATGAATGGTTACGGCTTGGAGAAAACATCCAAAAAAGTTAAAGTTTGGAATGATTGCGAATCGGATTTTTTGTAACAGAGAATTTAAAAAGATTTAGGGGCTCTTTCAAAGGTATTTAATATGAAAGTGACTTGCCTTCTCGATGAGAATTTAAAAACAATGTTTCAGCATGATCGAGGAATTCATAACGAGTATTTCGGAAGCTCGGGTTAAAAATGGATTGATATCATCATCGGGGAAAAGTTGGAGAGGTCGAGCCCCCCAAGATGATTTTAACCCTTACTACCGAGCTAAATAAGCCGCGGCTGGTAGCCGGACGCGAGATATGTCAATTTGTGGATAGTCAGAAAACAAGATTGATTGAAGGAGATTTCAAATGTGGTAGCGCAACGGGTTTTGGTAAGAGGGGAGGTCAGCGTATGCCCCTGTCTGTTAGAAACGGGTGGCATGTTTATTCGGAATGTTTTTCGGAATTTCAGCATCACAATCGGAAGATGTGTCGACGACACACTTGGGGGAGAGACCACGGAAGCTGTGCATTATTTTCTGTTTGGGTTACGTGCTGTCAGACAAGTACGTTTTAACGCCGTTTGCCACGTTGCGACGTTTAGGGATGAACGTCGACATGTAATGTAGTAATGTAGTAAAAGTCATTGTAAAAACGGGGGAGCTAAAATGGGTTATGGTTTACGCTATTTTGCTCCAGCAGGCACTTCGTCGCACCCGTTTGTTCAGATCAAGATGTGCCGATGCGGTTGTTAAGCTTACCAGTGATGACGCAATGGATTTGTAGACACATAGGCTGCGGCTCTGATGATTTCAGATTTTTGGTATTTGTCTCGAGATTCTCCAGGGGTTTTCCCGTTGTACCATGAGAATGTTACAATATCCATTATCACCGATGCGTCGGGGTATTCTTCGAGAGGTTATAGACAAATTTCCGGGGCAGGAACCTCTAGTTGTGAGGGATATGTAATAAAGGTATCGCAGCAAACTTAGCCCTCGTTTTGCAAAAAGTGTTAGTTTCTGTAGAGAGCGAAGTCCAAAATAACCGTATCACGGTGAAAATTGACAACGCTGCAATGATAAACCGACTGGAAACGGGACGAGGCGATTCCGAGGAAACAGAAGAAGCCGTCAAGTCGATATTTTTCGCATCTGTTTAGTTGACGTTCTGACTAGATTGGCTCACGTCGCCTCGAAAGCTAATTTGGCTGACTATTGGTCTATGGTTTTGCAACCGTGTAATGCAACTCTGTCAAAGGACTCGTGGGAGAAAAATACAGTAGGCTACTGATTTGGGGGATTGATGGTGATACGTTCGATCTGATGGAACTGGATTGAAATGAAATGAGAGAAATGAGGGGTCGACCATTCTATATTTTTTCGCTTTTTCCGTTGCGTTCGCAAATACAGTGCCGAAAGGGAAGGTTTACGTTTTACGTTAACCATTTTCAATGGAAATCTCATATGCCCGCAAATCTCACCGGTCTTGTGAATACACACTTGTTATTCTGGTATTCTTGGAAGCACCTTTTTGGTGGCCCATGATGTTTGCAAGAGCTGAAACATGGACGAAAATCTGGCAACGTCGCCAAGTAGGGCCGTTGCTATTCCCTTCGGCCGACGGATATGTTCGGAAGACTTTGCGGTGTGATTTCTATGCGGTCAGACTGTGCATTGGATCCTATTACTTATTTGCGGTACACAGAGTACAAAATCGAGGATTAATAAATAAAGATTGTTTTCCATTTCTCTTTTCAGAGTTTCCTCGTTTATATAGAAAGACGACGTCAAGAACAGTTTCAAGACACCACAAACAAACGGCAATATGGGTGCCAAAAGCTCTCTGTAAGAACAGCCTTGGATCATTTTTAGGAGTTTGGTACGGTTCACGATTCCAGTTAAGCAAATGGGCCCTTCCTTTTGGACGGTTTGTAATTTCGAAAGACAGAGGTGGGCAGACGGTCGTTCATTCGGAGAATGGCAGGGTTAAGGGAAAGTCTGCCGTGGCAGAACGTGGTTGTCCCAGCGATTGAATGTAAGTACTGTAAACACTTTGGGTGGTGAATTATCAGTTGTATTCAACGACTTGGGAGTCACGAGTGAGTGTATTTGTCAGTTAAGATGCGGGAATCCAGTTTCTTTTTATGAGGTACGAAACTACGCAAAATCACTGACGTTTCAGCAGAAAAAAGGTTTTTTTTGTCAGTAAAACAAGCAGTCCCCTTATCGCTGGCAAAATTTACATGTATTGCGGAACCCTGAAACGATTTGCAGAAAAGGAACAAAATATTTCGAAACAGTTCACATTTTGAAACCAAGTTCTCTATTTGGTATAGTTTTTTATTGTTTCGCGGTTGTGTGACATACAGAGGATCCCAATGGCGGGTGTCCGGAAGTTTTCATAGAGCGTTTTGGTGTTTCAATAGTACGAAGGGAAAAATACGAACATTTTAAGTCAGGTTTTTGGCCATAAAGAAAAAACAAAAAATTCAGATTCATGGCCTTGGCTTGCTTTGGTGTCATGCTTGGCCCGTGTCAGTGCTAGACAATTACATGAAATTTTGCCGTTCGAATGACGAATTTTCGGCCCACATAAATTATTTTGTTCCCCAAGATAAGAGGTGGAGAAAATTCAGGGAAAACCTATACACTGATGACGCCCCGATTGGCACTGAAAAAACTGTTGTCTGACATGGACCTGTATGACGGGGTAACGCCTCACGCGCTTTGAGCAGGGGCAACAATCAAAATGAGTATATCAGACGATGCAGTAGTTCAAGCTTGTATGGGATGGAAATCGAACGGCATGGCTGAAAGATATACAGGCACAGAGAGGCTTACCCAGCCTGTCCATTTTTCGGCCAAATGGGCTGGGATAAGCGCGGTTCTCACCTTTACGGCCACACAAGACCCGTCCGCCCTGACATTTGCGTACCCATTTCAAGTGAACAAAAGGGAAATTTGGCAACCGGAGCAGTGTCAAGTTCAGAATTTACACATTATTATATGAAATAATAACTTAACGGTATATCGCGTTATTCCATTTGGGATTGGATTTGGGTTTGGAGGAATGGTGAGAAAAGGGGAAAGAGTAGGTGGTTGCGGGCTCTACCCTCCGATACTTAACAACCAAGGACGGGTTCATGCGGTTTGGATTCGGAATATATTACTATTCCGAACCCGAAGCGCAACCCGGACTAGGTTAGTCGCTTCCCGAATCTCAGCCGGGCTGTGATGAGGGGTAGAGAGAAGAAAAAAAAAAAAAAAAAAAAAAGGTGGGGGAAGAAAGATAAGTGATATTTAGAAAGTGTTTATAAGTTTTGTGGTAAAATGAAGTGGAGAAGATTGGGAAAATATCCATCTTGGCGCAGACCGTCCTGGTTAAACCGGGTCCGCGTTTCGTTTAAATGCGGGCTCTACCCTCCGATACTTAACAACCAAGGACGGGTTCATGCGGTTTGGATTCGGAATATATTACCATTCTCTCGCCGGACAAGTAGTTCACTCGGAATCCAGCCAAAACCGGAAAATTTGTTAAAGTCAAGTTTTATTTGAAGTTGATTATATATTTGATTTCGGGGTAAGCAGTATGCTGAGCACGAATATGAAAACCATTTTCTCGCCGGACAAGTAGTTCGCCCGAAATCCGGACAAACTGGAAAGTTTGTTAAAAGTCAAAGTTTTATTTAAAGTTGATTAAATGTTTGATTTAGGGTTAAGAGGACATGCCGAACATTTATATCAAAATAATTTTCTGGTCGGACAAGTAGCCTAGTTCGCGCAGAATCCGGCCGGAACCGGAAATTTGTTGAAAGTACAAATTGTATCTGAAGTTGATTAGATGTCCGATTTAGGGGTAAGATGACATGCTGAATCCGCTTTTGACAATTTCATCCCTTCTTGGCAATGGTCCTCGCCAGGCTGTCAATCTTCAGGGTCAAAGTCGGGAAAGGAAACAAACCTGTAATAAATAACTGAAAGCTTCCACCGACAATAAAATATCATATTCGGAAGTTACTTTCAAATACCACTGCAGGGAAAAAAGTAGTCCTGAGAACTAGTATTTGACAGGGCCGCTGGTTTTGCTGCACGATTGGGGCAATGACAGGAATTTTTTTTCTGTATTCTCATCAACTTCGGTTTTGTTACTATTAAGGGACTGAAGAAAGCTTAAATTTTATTCCATTAACAACCTCGTTCCATGTTTCTATTGGGGAGTACTCGTTGATTAGAAATTTGATATAGGGGTAAGGAGATAAGCTGAATTCGTTTCTGAGCTTTACCTTTTGCCAGACAAGTAGTTGACCCGGAATCCAGTCGAAACCAGCGATTTGGCAGAAGTAAGGCAGGAAGATTTGATCAATTTCCTCAAAGTATATATGAAGTATACAAGACCGTATCAGAGGGGGCTAGGGGGTTGACCCCCCCCCTAAACATACAAAAATAATCATTCTTATAGGCTTTTTCCTATGATCTATGTGTGTTTTGTACTTTTTTGTCCGACCAGCAGGCAACCCCCCCCCCCCCCGAAATAAACTCCTGGATACGGGCCTGGACGTATAGCCTAGTGGTAAATTCAAATATGATGAATCCATATCTGAACTTGGTTTTCTCAGATGATTAGCCATTAGCCTTCTTCTGTTTCTAATTAATACTAGGAAATGTTCAAGGAATCTGGCGAAGACCGGATATCTAAAATACCCATTTGTCTGGATCAAATATTAAATATTTGGGATTCCATCGAAACCTTTTGTCTTGTTTGTAATTAAATGCTGCATTTATGAATTTTTCTTTGGCTACAACTTCTTGACGAAAATTGTGGGGGGAGGAGCCTACCACCTACGAGCTCATATGGCACTTGTTACGAGTAGATTTCCTTCAAGCGAGCAGCGAAAGGTTGATTTAGTGTTAAAATTGTTTAGTGTTATCCTTCTCTAGACCCCCCCCCCCCCCTGTTTTTTTCTTTCTTTCTCATTCCTTGTTTCCCTTATTTTTCTCTCCTTTCCATTTAAAGTTGAAATCATAGGGTAATTTTCGTCTCCTTCCTTTTTCTTTGTATACAGTATTCAGTTAGTTGATCCTGTTTGTTGCCAAGAACTCCTTTTGTGCTTTCCTGGCAGGATTTTTTGTATTTTTGGTGTATTTTTTTGGTTTTTAAATATTGTCCAATGAACACTGAACTGATGATACAAGAAAGCAAATGAAAACGTCACAAAATACCCCCTTCGCCCCCCCCCCCCCCAGGATCGTACCTAGAAATAGGATATCTAGTTTCACGCGAGTCTGAGCATTTCCGGCATCGTCACCGATCATCTAGGGCAAATGTTTCATCTCTCTAGTTTGATACCCTACGAGTGCCATACTATTTCCAATACCAGTCCCCCTCAAACTCCCCATACAACGGCTGAATCTGGTTCACCCACAAAAACAGATTGTCTAAAGCATCTTCTCTTACTGGCTATCAAGCTTCACTCGAGTCTTCGGGAAACTCCGCCCCCACCCCCCAAAGTGCTCGGGTCCGGTAGGGACCCTAAAATACTTCATCTAGGGTACATGGTCTCTCTAGTTTCCAAGTTTCCGGTTTCCGGTCAGGACCGCACTTGACATGGAACATCTGAGACGACACCTCTTTCCAGTAGCCAAGTTTCATTTAAATCCGATCGCCCGTTCAAAAGCTATGAATGCCACAAGATTGCGGATTCCCCTTCCCTCCACTCCCCCCAAGATAGTCGGATCAGGCAAACGACTATTCCTAAGTCAGTTTATTGGAGTCCCTGATATGCCAACCCAGTTCCATCGTCCTAGTACATCCGGAAGTACCGAACTCGAGGGATCATCAGAATTCCAGAATTCCATGGACAGTTATGAATGCCAAAACATTCCGGATTCCCCATCCCTCCACTCCCCCCGCGATGATCGGATCATGCAACCGACTATTTTCAAGTCAGTCCAGTCTCTAATATGTCCGCCCAGTTGCATTGTCCTAGTACATCAGGAAGTGCCAAGGTCACGGATAATCAGAAATCCGGACCCCCCTCTCCCCGCCCAACTCCCCCCATAGTGCCCGAATTCGGTCCGGTTATGTCAATGATGTATCTAGGACTTGTGCTTGCTCTTCCCACCAAGTTTCAACCTGATCCCTCAACTCTAAGCGTTTCCCAACATTTCCGGTTCCCCTCTCCAACTCCCCACGAAGTCACCAGATCTTGTCCGGATTTTATGTTAATCGTCTAAAGACACGAGGTCTTTCCAAATACCAAGTATAATTAAGATCCGATCAGCCGTTCAAGAGTTATAAATACCTCAAGATTCCAAATTCCCCCTCCTTCCACTACCCCCACAATGCTCGGATCGGGGAAGTGAATATTTCCAACTTAATCATTTGGGGTTCCTGATATGCCTGCCAAGTTTCATCTTCCTAGCGTATGTGGAAGTGCCCGAACTAGCGAAACCCGGACAGACAGACCGACGGACGGACAGAAATTGCGATCGCTATATGGCACTTGGTCGAAGGGCAAATGCCATAAAAACATAAGTCAATAACTGACAGTTCTGATCACCAACTAAGGATTTGAAATTTACATACTGAGCTGTATATTGCTGACACATAACTCCCTCTTCGGACACTAATCCAGCCACAACAACATCTCCGCATAAGAGCCATGCCGCTCTTCCAGACTTGTCAAGAACTGCTGATGCTCCCAGATAGGAATGGAATAATATTTATCTTGGGGAAGGAATCGAGACAGACGCAGTTCCACCGGAAATTATTACAGCTATTACGCCTAATTCTGTAGCTGACTGTCCAAGGCCTTAGGCAAAGGCAATCATCTCTGATATAGAATGTAGCCTATCTATATCAGTGATGTGTGGCTTTCAGAAAACTGTAAATAACATCGGTAGGAGTTCTGTGGAACATCAAGTTGGCAGCGATTGATTCGGATTAGGGCGCGAAGAAAAGAACGCTGCTACGGTTGAACCTATGCAATAAGGTGTGCCCCCCCCCCCCCCTACTACAGAACGGTCTAATAGGTGTCCACGGGAATGACGATGATGGATGACTTATTTTCGAAACGAACTCTCACAAGCATAAATGCCGAACTTTCTGTCAGGTATACAGATATACATACAGATAATAGTCAGACAGATAATATACAGGTTTGAACACAAAAAAAATGGGCTTGTCATGGAATCTTAAAGTTCAAATGAATAACAAGAGCTAGAAGCTCTTTTGACACTTACAAGGCTGGGTGAGAGGATGAAAGTAGGAATTTGCCAATTTGTGGGTTTGTCGTGATCATTTGTAAACAATACTCTTGTGATAAGATTCATCATGGGCCCTTGGAAATAACGATAATGTATCATTTGGTATTTTATTTTTATCCTTGGCTGTGGTGATGCGCACTTTAAGGTCGCTGGAAATGCATCTATAAACAAAACCTTTGACACAAAAATGAGGATAGGCTGATTGGGATCGTGGAAACAGATGTTTTGCTGTAAGTATTATTTTTACTTTAACATGTAGGCCTATATATATAGGCCTAGTATTGTCAAAGTATTTCTTATGGCAAATGCAGCCTCTTGGCTCAAGTGCCATATACCGATCGCAATTCCGTCTGTCGGTCGGTCCGGTTTTTTTGCCACACATTTTCGAGTTAGGGTACTTCCAGATGTGCTAGGACGATGAAATTTGGCAAGCATGTCAGGGACCCGACCAAACTAACCTGGAAATAATCAATTTCCCGATCCGACCATCTGCGGGGGAGTGGACGGCGGTGGAAACTGAAAACTAGCGCAGTTTGTCACACTTTTCTGAGTTAGGGCAGTAGCAGATGTGCTAGGAACGATGAAGCTTGGTAGGCATATCAGGGACCCGACCAAACTAATTTGGATATAATCAGTTTTACAATCCGACCATCTGGGAGGGGGGGAGTGAGGGACGGGGCGGGGCGGGGGAATCAGGGGAATGCAGTAGTGTGTAACTTTCGAACGGGTGACCGGATTGGAATGAAACTTAATAACTGAATAGATAATATATCACTCATGTCCTGTTTGAAGTCTGGACCGGATTCGATATCTGAATGAATGAATCTTTACCCATCTTTACAAAAAAATGTCACTGATGGAGTATAAGAAAAGAAAAATAAACAAAAAGGAAAAATGAACAACACACAAAATACAATTTTAAATTGGACTACATAATACAAGCAAGAGAGACAAAAATAAAATAAAAATAATAATACACTATTTCTTAACTACCGCTTAATTGCTGGATAGAGGCTATTTAGAGGGTCGAGGGATTTCAGAAATCGAGCACGACGCTCTAAAGCAACCTCAATCGGATCTTTAACTCCATAATTTCGTGTAACGCGTCGATCATGAGATCACAGCGGCAGCCCAAGGGAGGAGTTCTGTGAAATTATTTGTATAGTGATGGTTAAAGCGAAGGATTTTATAATGACTGTGGTGAAAGCTTCTGCGCTTTCCCAGGGAATTGGTAAATTGTAAATAGACACAGAATTCAGAATTGTAAAATAATCACAGATTTGTACACATACACTTTTAACACGCACATTTTAATATTCGTTATTTTATTTGAATTTGTTTGTCGTTTCAGTCAGCATCGTTCTTTCTGGTTTTAAGTTACATATAGTTGTATGTTTTGTTGGTTCCGCATCACTTTTCTGTTGGTATTGTGTTGGATTTTATGATTTAGTTGCTTGTTTTCCGCTGATGACGGTTTGCCGGAAGTGCAACCGAAATATCCGTTATATTTATCCCTCGCACATCATCCTAGAGGGATAATTAGCTGATCAATAAAAAAAACGAAAATCGCGGTTTTCTATTTCTTTCGTAATGAATGGTCAGCTTGGTTTCAAACCTTATATACTTGTGAATCATGAATATATGTCGTTTGGTTAAAGTACTTTTTTCCACTTTTCGGTTAAGAAACGCACTTTAAGGGTGCTAAAATTAATTTGTGAACGAAACCCTTGATTTAAAATGTATAATTTGCTTAAAAGCTTTGTTTGTACTTTGTGGTTAGGATTAGTACTTTAAGGGATGGTCGGATCTGAGACGTGACAATTTCTATGCCAATCTTGTCAGTTTTCTAATGTTCTAGCCAAGTTTCATCGCCCTAGCACATCTGGAAGTACCTTAATTCGCGATCACCGGAATTCCCGACCCCCCCCCCCCCCCCCCAACTCCCCTCACAGTGCCCGAACACAGTCCGGTTTCGTCACTGATATAACTAGTTCTTGTACTTGTCCTTTCCACCAAGTTTCATCCAAATCGTTCCACTCTAATCGCGTCACAAGATCCCCCCCCCCCTCCACATTCATTGGATCCGGTCCGGACTTAAAATGGGACATCCGAGAAACGTAGTGTTTCCAAATATCAAGTTTCGCTAAGATCCGATCACCCGTTCCACGGTTATACTTTCCTCAAGATTCCGGATTCCCCCTCCCTCCACTCCCCCACGGTAGTCGGATCAGGAAGTTCGCTATTTCCAAGTTACTCTGGTCGGATCCTTGACTTACCTACCAAGTTTCATTGTCCTAGCCCACCTCGAAGTACAACTAAACTCCGTATCACCGGAATTCCGGAACCCTCCCTCAAACTCCCCCCACAGTGCACGAATACGGTCCGTTCTGTCAAATGATGTACCTAGGGCTTGTGCTTGTTCCTCCCACTAAGCTTCACCCGATCGCTCCACTCTAAGCGTGTCACATGATTTCCGGTTTCCCCTGCGACTCCCCCCCCCACATTCATCGGATTCGGTCCGGACTGAATACGGGACATCTGAGACATGTCGTCTTTCCAAATATCAAGTTTTATTAAGATCCGATCACCCGTTCGCATGTAATGCATGTCACTAAATTTCGGATTCCGGCTCCCTTCCCTCCCCCTACGATGGTCGAATCAGGCAAGTGATTATTCCCAAGTTAGTTTGGTGGGGTTCCGAATATGCCTGCCAAGTTTCAAAGTCCTAGCACATCTGGAAGTCTGTTTTTCCGTTTTTTTTTTTAGCCTGAAGAGGAATATAGCTCCAATGGAATTCAGCTGACGTGACATATCCGTTTTGCACCACCAAATATGGGAGGGGGTTTACCGGAATTCCAGTTCTTGGGGATCTTCACGACGAAACTTGGCAGACATATCAGAGACCCGGCCAAACTGACTTGGAAATAAAAAAAAAATCTTCAATATGATAATCTTAGGGGGGAGTGGAGGGAGGGGAATATTGACTCATGCGTAACTTTAGAACGGGTGATCGGATTCGAGTGAAATTTAATAATTGAATAGAGCTCTCTGGTGATCTTTTTCATTTCCGGACCGGATCCGAGAACTATTTGGGGGGGGGGGTACTTGACCCGCTTAGACTGGTGTGATCGGGATTGAACTTAGTGGGAATAACAAACAGCTGCTCTGGATACATCATTTACAGAACCGGATTGGCTCCAGGTATTTTGGGTGGAGTTAGAAGGGTGTGGGGGGGGGGGGGGGGCTGGGACTCCGGTGATCGCGAGTTCAGGTACTTCCAGATGTGCTTAAGACGATGAAACTTCGCTGGAGTATTAGAGATTCAACAAGATTTGCTTGGAAATCGCTACTCCCCAAACCCGATTATTTCTTGAAGTACCAATCTTGACCACAAAGTAAGCAAAATATGCATTTTCATTATCCCCATCAGCCCATTATCATTTTTGCCTCAAGGGTTTTGCTTACAAATGAAGTTCTAGCTCCCTGAGAGTGCGCATCTTAACCGCAAAGTCGAAACTTACTTCTGATCAAACGACACATCTTAACCCATGCAAGTACTATATGAGCTTACAGCTCTTGTTTCTTAATTGTATGATTACATCTTTATAGAAAAGTTTGATCAGAAATGAGAGCTTGAAGGCTGAACGAATACTGCTCCCTAATTGTTGGTTCTTGAATGACACGTCATAACCGACCAATAGGATTCGAGACTCCGTTTTTGTGTTCAAATTTCGAACCCTTCTAGCTCTTAATTCCATGGAATTTCTTGTGCAAAAATAGAATTACACGATTAAGTAACATTTCCAGCAAGTCCCTGACTCGGAATGATGATAAAACGCCGACAATTTAATTTCAAAGTTGAAAGTCCTATACCTCCCATGTTAAAGAATATCATAAGCCTTCTAGCACCTGCAACGTCTAGAACCCCCCCTTTCAAGACACAAGATGAGCCACGGCTCGATCCGAAGCGCCCAACATGGGGAGGATGGAATCTTTGACTTTGGATCTAACAAAAGGTTTTTATGGCACTTGGCACATCTCCGCTCAAATTTTCGGTCTGTCTGTCGGTCTGTCGGTCTGTCTGTCAGGCCACTTATCTCGAGTTAGGGTACTTCCAGATGTGCTAGGACGATGAAACTTGGCAGGCATAACAGGGACAGTACCAAACTAACTTGGAAATAGTCACTTCCCCGATTCAACCACCATGGGGGGGGGGGGAGTGTGTGGAGAGAGAAGGAATCCGGAATATAAACATATTTTTAACTTTTGAACGAGGAGTCGGATCTTAATGAAACTTAATATTTGGAAAGACCTCTTGTCTTAGATGTCACACTTCATCCCGATCGCTCCACTCTAAGCGTGTCACATGATTTCCGGTTTCCCCTGCGACTCCCCCCCCCCCCCCACATTCACCGGATTCGGTCCGGACTTGATACGGGACGTCTGAGACATGTCGTCTTTCCAAATATCAAGTTTCATTAAGATCCGATCACCCGTTCGGAAGTAATGCATGTCACTAATTCCGGATTCCGGCTCCTTCAAATCGGGCAAGTGATTATTTCCAAGTTAGTTTGGTGGGGTCCCGAATATGCCTGCCAAGTTTCAACGTCCTAGCACATCTGGAAGTTCGTTTTTCCAACTTGAGCGGTTTTGAGCCTGAAGAGGAATATAGCTCCAATAAAATTCAGCTGACGTGACGTATCCGTTTTGCACCACCAAATATGGGAGGAGGTTTACCGGAATTCCAGTTTTTGGGGATCTTCACGACGAAACTTGACAGGCATATCAGAGACCCGGCCAAACTGACTTGGAAATAAAAAAAATCTTCAATATGATAATCTTAGGGGGGAGTGGAGGGAGGGGAATATTGAGTCATGCGTAACTTTAGAACGGATGATCGGATTCGAGTGAAATTTAAGAATTGAATAGATCTCTCTGGTGATCTTTTTTATTTCCGGACCGGATCCGACAATTATTTGGGGGGGGGGGGGGTACTTGACTCGCTTAGACTGGTGTGATCGGGATTTAACTTTGTGGGAATAGTAAACAGCTACTCTGGATATACATCATTTACAGAACCGGATTGTCTCCGGGTATTTTGGGTGGAGTTAGAAGGGTTGGGGGGGGGGGGGGCTGGGACTCCGGTGATCGCGAGTTAAGGTACTTCCAGATGTGCTTAAGACGATGAAACTTCGCTGGAGTATTAGAGATTCAACAAGATTTGCTTAGAAATACGCGACTGGATATGAAGTGAAACCCTAATCGCTTATTCACCCTTCAGATAACTTATACCAAGATCTCACGCGTGATTGTTATTGTTCCTGTAGAGCGTCTGGTGGAAATTCGTCATCGGATTTTATGAGAGATGTATATGTAAGTTAAAGCGTTCAGTGCCCTTGGTTGTGTATAACGCCACGCCACCCAGTGCAGTAGTAGACCCAACTGTATGCTTTCTGGTTAGACTGCTGATTGCGACGATTGCGTAGCAACTGAACGTGATCTGCCTCAAAGATGACCTGAATCCAATCGGATGTTATCGCCATCGCAGGAACTTGGGTGGCTTCAACTCCTGATCTGGATAAACGAACGTCTGATAAGACAGTGTCTCCATCGTCCTCATCTAGTGCAGGAGGGTGCAGTCGTCTAGAGTTAATGACTGCAGCAGCGCATATGCCTTTGTGCTAATGCCTAGGGTGTCTTTCGAATACACAGAGACTGAGCATGGAGGAGATTTTTCGAAATCTTCTTCGATGTCAGTCTCACCACCCGTCTTCCCAGTGTTCTTCAAGAAAGAGAAGAGTTTCTTCTTTGTTCATCTTCAGCTATTCTGTCATAAATAACAGTTGGGCTAGAACTGAAATTAATACTGAGCATGAACTTCTCATGGCTTTTGGGAGGTCCTGTCTGTCGTCGGAGCTCTTTCGCAACATTCTGACAGATTTCCAGCCAGCAGCTGAAATTAAACGCCCCACTCGAGGATCAAATTCGGGAAAGCAAAAGTTAAAACTCTCTCCGTAAAAAACCCTTCCTTGGAAAATGAATACTAGCATAATTAAAGACCCAGATTTTAAACGGATTGTTCGGAATGTTGTTGAAGAAATGAGAAGCGTAGCCGACGGGCAACTCGGGAAATATTGGGGAAATACAGCAAAACCTATAATAACAATGGCACCCAAGGAAATATCGAAAGATCTACATGGATCACAACAGCAACATCTTAAGCACCTCTACCAAGTTTTGTACCTCCTCAAGCTAGATAAATAGAGGACTACCGGCAACAAGCGAGTATTTCGAAACACGGGATGAAATAAAGAGAATTGAACAAAACATAGCAGAGGGAATAAAAATAAGAAATAAAATAGACGAACAGATACATGACGAACACCTGACAACGACTCTTATTTACCGTCAAAAGAAAAAGATAAAAAAAGAAAACATAGAACAGATATTTACAAGTGAAGGCAAATCGATCAGTGAAAAACAAGAAATTATGGATGAAGTTAAAAAGTTATATGAAAAAGTCATCAGTAAAGGCAAAGAAGAAACTCCCGAACAGGTCGAGCAGTTGAAACTTTTTCTCAGATCCCAGAAAATAAAACCTATCAGCGAGGAAAATAAGGAAATGCTGTGCCAAGCTGTAGGACAAGAGGAGGTGTTACAAACAATTAAAGCACAGAGGACAGTATTTACGATTTAATTCATGTAAATACTTCAAGAATAAAGAGTTTCCAAATAGTACGCGCCATCGCTTCCGATTTTATCGTTTCCGAGTTCTTGCAGAACCTCACTACCTCAGCGTACCATGGACATTTCATGAGTGCGACAAACCACAAAATATTCGAAATTGCTTTGGTGCATGTGTTCTGAGAGATGAATTCCGAATCTTCAAGAAAGTGCGATTATTTGTGATTGTTGCAGCAGAGGTTACATCTTTCTTCAGTTTTACACCAATTACACCCTTTATTGAGTGGCTGTATTATGTCAGAGTTGTTTTTGATTCCTCTGGTGTTTTGCAACTGCATTATGATGGGTTAATTTTCGTCTCAAAGAGGCTATTGGCCACTGCAGCCTGAAGTGTCTATCACATCATGGAAATAACTCTAGCAAGGTATGGAATCTTACTGGGTTCATTGTTTCTACTTCTCATGATTTCACTTGAGATCTGATGGTTTTTTTTTTTCAGTTTAATATTCTGTTCTTGATCTCACAATACCACAGTAATCTCATTGTGAGACCTTCCTGTTGGGTTGGTACAGGAGTGTTGCATGAAGCCGCCCTTACTATGGCACCGCCCACCCCCCAATTGGCCATGGTACATGATCCTGCCACCTTGGATCATGAAGCTGCCACCCCCAGAAAAAGCATGCAAATTCCAAGAAAACAGCAAATTTTGTTATTTGCAAAAGGTCAAGGAACCTCTCTGACCAAACAGCTGGCCTCTAACTTCACCATGTAGCAAAATACTATTTTTAGCAAAGTGGGCGACTTCATGATCACTTGGGTGCCTATATTCTTTCGTGTTTTCCAGCTTAGCCTTGAACAATTACAAGTAAACTATGGTACCAGCAGAAAGTGAAGGTTCTAAGCTTCCTTTCAGGATACTCCGCTGAATTTTATCTCAACTTTTACTCTTTTTCCCTAAGTCATTTCCCAAAAATAGGAGTTTAGGGTGGCGGCTTCACGCAGCACTCCTGTAGTTGTAAGCTATTTCATGAGGCGGCATGATTTTGTGGGATCTAAAAACGGCACTTACAAGGGCACTACAAACTGCTACAAACTGCAAAAAATTTCTCTGAGGGGCCTTACTAGTAGTTTTAATTGGTGGAAAGGTGCATCACTTATGTTGGGCCTTAGGTTCAGCATTTTAGCCCAGTCAACCACAAATCCCTGATTTTTGGGTACCCTATGCCAAACGCTGGGTATATCTAACGTTTGGCATAGCCTATGCCTAACGCTGGATACCCTATGCCAAACGTTGGATAGGTGTTGGCACCCTAAACCTGACCTACCTCACTACAGATGAGTTCTGATTGGTTGATTTCTGAGCTTCACTCAAATCATCAATATTTTATTGGGTCACAGTATCCAGCATTTGGCATAGTGTATCCAGCGTTAGGCATAGGGTATACCAAATGCTGGACATACCCAGCGTTTGGCATAGGCTTTCCCAAAATCATGGATTTGTGGTAGACTGTTTTAGCCACACTAAAATCTAAAATTTGGGTGGGAGGAAGTTGAAGTTTGCCGAAAAATGCAAGTTGAAAAAAAATTAGTTGCCCGAGGCACTCGGGTTACATTTGTCTTGAGTGCAGTAGTATCAAGCTGCTTGGGTGTCACTGATGAGAAAGCTGCAATGAAGGACCTGCTTGGTGACATTGCTGTTGTGAACAACCTTTTGCTTAATCTCGGTAAAAATTGGCGGTAATGTGTCATCAAACCTGTGTAATCTTTCCCATCCAAAGCTCCCAAGTCAACAACCTCAACAAGGTATGCTATTAATGAGCTAACTTTGAAGATATCAAGCTTCCCGATGAAAAATTTATCCAAAATAGTAGTACGAAGTTGTACAGAAAAGAAGCATGCAGTACGAACTGATGCTACTATATATTTCTATGTCAAGGCTACCTTGTCAGTTGTCACTGCATTCTATTCTATGCTACAACTAGCAAGACTGGATGCTACTATAGTAAGACAGGATGCTAGATACTACTGCTTAAGATTGGCCCAGTCTGAAATCATAGCATTATTTACTATTACATATAAATACATTCAACTTTTTCATAAAGCTATCATGTAACTTTTCAGTCTGTAAATTTTTCATTGGGTATATGTCAGCGCTGGGGTGGTTTATCTGCCACAGATGCATGATCATAGGCAAATTGGGGTATACCATCAGCTTCAAATAGCCTCTGCCTACTCCTTTAACCTGTGCTGGCTAGCACTATTGACTAAGATTAATTTTGAATGATTGTTCTGTGGATTTCAGTCAAATTGTCAATAAATTCTACAGTTAGAGTTTTAAGAAGCATATCTACAGTTTTTGGGGATGATGCGCCATGATATGAGCACTGGTATGGCGCAGCAAGGGCACAATAGCCTACCAGTCTGCAAAAAAACTTGATTGTGTATGTCCCATATCATATACTGGGTATATCATTCATTTGGCATGCTCTTTTTCTAAGTCATTGTGCCCCAACCTTGAGCACCAGTGCTCATACCTTGGGGCGTATCCTAATTTAAGAGAAAGCATATCCTAAAATCATAGATTTGTGGCAGCACACATATTCAGTTTCTGGAGCTTTGGGATCCTATCGTAGAAAAGAACCCCGAACTCAGATTCAAAACTAAAAAAACAAAAATAAATGCAATTTCTATACTTAGTATGTGCTTGGACAGCTCCCAGAACTTGAATATTCCTCCAGATGTAACAGAAGTAGAAGTGCTTGAACAGCTCCCAGAACTTGAATATTTCTTCAGATGTAACAGAAGTAGAAGAAGAGGGCTGGAGTGCAGCAGAGAAATTGCTTGGTTTATTGTAATTTACCTTTTACCATACCGTATGCAGTTTTAAGTGCATCACTAAAATATAGGCCATATCTTTCTTTTCTATCAGTAGTGCAGGCCCTTTCCATATGTTGAAACCAGATGCGGGACATCTGTTGAAATGTCCGGGGGCTAGTTCGATCATAAAGAATATCACTGTTGGGACAAAATCACTATAATCCACAGCAAATCTTGGCCAGCATGGACTTAGCTCCTACATTTCGTTTTTGATCGTTTACTTCATTGTAATACTCAGAGGCATTACTAGCCAAAATGTTTGGGGGGGGGGGGGGGTCGAGGCATTTACCGACTGGCTGGTAAATTTTACCGACTGTTTCTGCAGAAAAACGACCGTTTTCAACAACAAAAAATGACAGTTTTGACCCAGTCCTGACGCCCCTGGTAATACTAGATGAAGTGTATCGCAGCATGAATGGGCGTAACACTGTTCGAAGTGCCCAAGGCAGCTAATTGCTCCAGGGGTTGTTCTAAAGTTGAGGGTCCATACCATCCATATTTTCAAAGTCTCAATCTGATTTTTTTGGGATCCCAGAACGTAAGTGGAGGGATACCTAGGACATTGCCAAAGTTGTCCGTCCGTCTGTCTGTAAGCACGATACCTCTCGAAGGGAATGAAATATTTTGATGAAACTTGGTGTAGAGGTTCGTTGGGTCAAGGGTAAGGTCGAGTTTGTTGATAGGCTTTGTAGCCCTATATTTAGGGGTGGGGGAGCGGGTTTAAATTAAAGGGCAAGCAAAATATTTTTAAACAGCTAATGAGACAGTCGATTATGAGGTAAGAAGACATGCTGAACATGATGGTGAAAACCGTTTTCTCGCCGGACGAGTATTTCGCCCGGAATCCGGCACAAACCGGAAAGTCTGTTAAAAGTAAACGTTTTATTTGAAGTTGATTAGATGTTCGGTTTAGGGGTGCTGAACACGATAGTGAAAACCATTTTCTCGACGGGCAATTAGTTCGCTCGGAATCCGGCCAAAACCGGAAAATTGTTAAAAGTATTTGTAGTTGATTAGATATCCGATTTAGGGGTAAGAAGAGATGCTTAATCCGTGTATGACAATCATTTTTTACCCGGACATACAGTTCGCCCGGAATTCGGCTGGAACCGGAAAATTTGTTATAAGTTAAATTTTAATTTGAAGTTGATTAGATGTTCGATATAGGGGAAAGAAGATAAGCTGAGTTCGTTTTTTAGCTTTTTTTTTTTGCCGGACAGGCGGTTCCGGAATTCGGCCGAAACCGGGAAATTGGCAGAAGTAAGGCAGGAAGTTTTTGTCAAAACAGATATGACTTACAGGGTAAACACAAACATGCTGAATCCATATCTGAACTTGGTTTTCTCAGATGATCAGCTTTTTGGCCTTAACCTGTTTCTGACTTTTAATAGTAAAAATGTTCAAGGAGTCTGGCGAAGAGAAGATCAAATTGTCTGGATCAAATATTGAATTTTTGGGATCCCATCGAAACCTTTGGTCTTGTTGTATGTTGCTTCTATGGTGTAGATGAAACAATGAGCTCTACACAGTATGATTAGTTGATTAGATGTTGGGTTTAGGGGTAGGAAGACATGCTGAACACGATGGTGAAAACCATTTTCTCGCCGGGCAAGTATTTGGTCCGAAATCCGGCCAAAACCGGAAAAAATTGGTACAAATATCTGTAGTTGATTAGACATCCGATTTAGGGGTAAGAAGAGATGCTGAATCCGTGTATGACAATCGTTTTTTATTGGACATATAGTTCGCCCGGAATCCGGCTGGAACCGGAAAACTTTTTATAAGTTAAATTTTAATTTGAAGTTGATTAGATGTTCGATATAGGGGAAAGAAGATAAGCTGAGTTCGTTTTTTAGCTTTTTTTTGCCGGACAGGCGGTTCCGGAATTCGGCCGAAACCGGGAAATTGGCAGAAGTAAGGCAGGAAGTTTTTGTCAAAACAGATATGACTTACAGGGGTAAACACAAACATGCTGAATCCATATCTGAACTTGGTTTTCTCAGATGATCAGCTTTTTGGCCTTAACATGTTTCTGACTTTTAATAGTAAAAATGTTCAAGGAGTCTGGCGAAGAGAAGACCCAATTGTCTGGATCAAATATTGAATTTTTGGGATCCCATCGAAACCTTTGGTCTTGTTGTATGTTGCTTCTATGGTGTAGATGAAACAATGAGCTCTACACAGTAACTTCGATTATCACAGACAAAGTTTTTTTCAGAGTAGGCTATATAAAAATAAACTTGTGTAATTCACAATAATTCGAAAATTTTTGACCTTTTAATCAATACAAAATGTCAAAACTATTCCTTTTCCCTGGGAGTGCTGAAGCTGGAAAAACTCGTGATGCCAATGTAGCTTTTGCCTAGAAAGAACAAAAAAACATATGACGTGTCTATCTAAGTCACAATTCCACAGACAGAAAGTTGTGTATGCCTGTTCGTTTTCTTGTCCTCAGAGCGTTTGTATCATGCTTGTCAACACCATCACCATTTGGTTAAAGGGGCTCTTCAGGGTGGCTGAAGTTTGCAACTATACAGACGAACTGAGTTTGGGATCCCGAAACGTAAGTGAGGGATGCCTATGGCATCGCAAAAATTGTCCGTCTGTTAGCATGATAACTTTGGAAAGGGTTGAGATATTTTCTTAAATTTGACACGATGACTCTTTGGGTCAAAGTATAGTTCGAAGGTGGGCTCTGTATTGCTATATTTATGGGTGGGGCAGGGGTTTCAAATTAAGGGAGGACAAAAAATATGTTTCAAGCTAGTTGATTCAGAGGTGAGGAGACATGCTGAATCCAAATATGAAAATAGTTTCGCTGGACAAGGAGTTTACTTGGAATCAGGCAAAAAGCGGATATTTTGGGAAAAGTAAGAGTAGTATCTGAAGTTGATTAGATGTTTGATTCAGGGGTAGGAGCACATGCTGATTTCTGAATATGAAAATTATTTTCACGCCGGATATGTAGTTCGCGCTGAATCTGGGAATTTAGCATGAAGTTTTAAACGAAGCGATACATATTAAGGAGATATACTGTTGCAACTTTTGATCATACTAATGATAAACAAAAATGTGCATGCGATCAGTCTACTAATCTGCCAAACGGCATTTGCTGGTTCGAAAAGTCAGAATGCAACCGGCAAGGATCTGGTAACAGTTTAATAAAAATTTGTTGACCGATTTTCGAGTCTCTACCCTGCCCTTTATCCATAAAAGCGAAAGCTCTGCGTCGATGACGTCATATCTTACACCTAGCGCTCTGGGTTTACATGTCGGTAGGCACTAGGCAGATAGGCAGTCTGTCGCAGAGTAAAAGTGCAATTCGGCAACCATGATATCAGTTACACTGGTATGAGCTACCAATGTATCAGTTACCAAGGTATCAGTCATCACGGTACCAGCTACAATGATATCAGTTACAGTGGCATCAGTTACCATGGTGTATATTTATCAGTGTAAGAATCTCAGCAACAAGTAAACATTCAATAGTACAAATTTACAAGGAGTCTGGCGAAGACCAGATATCTAGAAGATCCAGTTGTCTGGATCAAATATGAAATTTTGGGATCCAGTCGAAACCTTTGGTTTTGTTCAAATTCACGATACTTGCAGCCAAAAGCAGCAGAGCAGCATGTAAATCACTGTAAAGTCTGTGTCAAACCTGGATAAACCTAGTCTTAATCTATCCTTCAACTCTTCATTGAAATCTGGTTTCTACCCTTTCAATTGTAGGTAATCATCCATACCAGCCAAGATTAGGGGCATGAAACATCCTTGTGCTAAATAGCAACCAGTTTGAACTTGAAAAAAGATAAAATGACACACTGAAAATAGGATGAAATCATCGCAGTATGATGTATAAACTGATAATTATTCAGTGATGGTTCATTATCTCTGTATCAGATTCAGCGCGAACTACATATCCGGCGTGAAAATAATTTTCATATTCAGAAATCAGCATGTGCTCCTACCCCTGAATCAAACATCTAATCAACTTCAGATACTACTCTTACTTTTCCCAAAATATCCGCTTTTTGCCTGATTCCAAGTAAACTCCTTGTCCAGCGAAACTATTTTCATATTTGGATTCAGCATGTCTCCTCACCTCTGAATCAACTAGCTTGAAACATATTTTTTGTCCTCCCTTAATTTGAAACCCCTGCCCCACCCATAAATATAGCAATACAGAGCCCACCTTCGAACTATACTTTGACCCAAAGAGTCATCGTGTCAAATTTAAGAAAATATCTCAACCCTTTCCAAAGTTATCATGCTAACAGACGGACAATTTTTGCGATGCCATAGGCATCCCTCCCTTACGTTTCGGGATCCCAAACTCAGTTCGTCTGTATAGTTGCAAACTTCAGCCACCCTGAAGAGCCCCTTTAACCAAATGGTGATGGTGTTGACAAGCATGATACAAACGCTCTGAGGACAAGAAAACGAACAGGCATACACAACTTTCTGTCTGTGGAATTGTGACTTAGATAGACACGTCATATGTTTTTTTGTTCTTTCTAGGCAAAAGCTACATTGGCATCACGAGTTTTTCCAGCTTCAGCACTCCCAGGGAAAAGGAATAGTTTTGACATTTTGTATTGATTAAAAGGTCAAAAATTTTCGAATTATTGTGAATTACACAAGTTTATTTTTATATAGCCTACTCTGAAAAAAACTTTGTCTGTGATAATCGAAGTTACTGTGTAGAGCTCATTGTTTCATCTACACCATAGAAGCAACATACAACAAGACCAAAGGTTTCGATGGGATCCCAAAAATTCAATATTTGATCCAGACAATTGGGTCTTCTCTTCGCCAGACTCCTTGAACATTTTTACTATTAAAAGTCAGAAACATGTTAAGGCCAAAAAGCTGATCATCTGAGAAAACCAAGTTCAGATATGGATTCAGCATGTTTGTGTTTACCCCTGTAAGTCATATCTGTTTTGACAAAAACTTCCTGCCTTACTTCTGCCAATTTCCCGGTTTCGGCCGAATTCCGGAACCGCCTGTCCGGCAAAAAAAAGCTAAAAAACGAACTCAGCTTATCTTCTTTCCCCTATATCGAACATCTAATCAACTTCAAATTAAAATTTAACTTATAAAAAGTTTTCCGGTTCCAGCCGGATTCCGGGCGAACTATATGTCCAATAAAAAACGATTGTCATACACGGATTCAGCATCTCTTCTTACCCCTAAATCGGATGTCTAATCAACTACAGATATTTGTACCAATTTTTTCCGGTTTTGGCCGGATTTCGGACCAAATACTTGCCCGGCGAGAAAATGGTTTTCACCATCGTGTTCAGCATGTCTTCCTACCCCTAAACCCAACATCTAATCAACTAATCATACTGTGTAGAGCTCATTGTTTCATCTACACCATAGAAGCAACATACAACAAGACCAAAGGTTTCGATGGGATCCCAAAAATTCAATATTTGATCCAGACAATTTGATCTTCTCTTCGCCAGACTCCTTGAACATTTTTACTATTAAAAGTCAGAAACAGGTTAAGGCCAAAAAGCTGATCATCTGAGAAAACCAAGTTCAGATATGGATTCAGCATGTTTGTGTTTACCCTGTAAGTCATATCTGTTTTGACAAAAACTTCCTGCCTTACTTCTGCCAATTTCCCGGTTTCGGCCGAATTCCGGAACCGCCTGTCCGGCAAAAAAAAAAAGCTAAAAAACGAACTCAGCTTATCTTCTTTCCCCTATATCGAACATCTAATCAACTTCAAATTAAAATTTAACTTATAACAAATTTTCCGGTTCCAGCCGAATTCCGGGCGAACTGTATGTCCGGGTAAAAAATGATTGTCATACACGGATTAAGCATCTCTTCTTACCCCTAAATCGGATATCTAATCAACTACAAATACTTTTAACAATTTTCCGGTTTTGGCCGGATTCCGAGCGAACTAATTGCCCGTCGAGAAAATGGTTTTCACTATCGTGTTCAGCACCCCTAAACCGAACATCTAATCAACTTCAAATAAAACGTTTACTTTTAACAGACTTTCCGGTTTGTGCCGGATTCCGGGCGAAATACTCGTCCGGCGAGAAAACGGTTTTCACCATCATGTTCAGCATGTCTTCTTACCTCATAATCGACTGTCTCATTAGCTGTTTAAAAATATTTTGCTTGCCCTTTAATTTAAACCCGCTCCCCCACCCCTAAATATAGGGCTACAAAGCCTATCAACAAACTCGACCTTACCCTTGACCCAACGAACCTCTACACCAAGTTTCATCAAAATATTTCATTCCCTTCGAGAGGTATCGTGCTTACAGACAGACGGACGGACAACTTTGGCAATGTCCTAGGTATCCCTCCACTTACGTTCTGGGATCCCAAAAAAATCAGATTGAGACTTTGAAAATATGGATGGTATGGACCCTCAACTTTAGAACAACCCCTGGAGCAATTAGCTGCCTTGGGCACTTCGAACAGTGTTACGCCCATTCATGCTGCGATACACTTCATCTAGTATTACCAGGGGCGTCAGGACTGGGTCAAAACTGTCATTTTTTGTTGTTGAAAACGGTCGTTTTTCTGCAGAAACAGTCGGTAAAATTTACCAGCCAGTCGGTAAATGCCTCGACCCCCCCCCCAAACATTTTGGCTAGTAATGCCTCTGAGTATTACAATGAAGTAAACGATCAAAAACGAAATGTAGGAGCTAAGTCCATGCTGGCCAAGATTTGCTGTGGATTATAGTGATTTTGTCCCAACAGTGATATTCTTTATGATCGAACTAGCCCCCGGACATTTCAACAGATGTCCCGCATCTGGTTTCAACATATGGAAAGGGCCTGCACTACTGATAGAAAAGAAAGATATGGCCTATATTTTAGTGATGCACTTAAAACTGCATACGGTATGGTAAAAGGTAAATTACAATAAACCAGGCAATTTCTCTGCTGCACTCCAGCCCTCTTCTTCTACTTCTGTTACATCTGAAGAAATATTCAAGTTCTGGGAGCTGTTCAAGCACTTCTACTTCTGTTACATCTGGAGGAATATTCAAGTTCTGGGAGCTGTCCAAGCACATACTAAGTATAGAAATTGCATTTATTTTTGTTTTTTTAGTTTTGAATCTGAGTTCGGGGTTCTTTTCTACGATAGGATCCCAAAGCTCCAGAAACTGAATATGTGTGCTGCCACAAATCTATGATTTTAGGATATGCTTTCTCTTAAATTAGGATACGCCCCAAGGTATGAGCACTGGTGCTCAAGGTTGGGGCACAATGACTTAGAAAAAGAGCATGCCAAATGAATGATATACCCAGTATATGATATGGGACATACACAATCAAGTTTTTTTGCAGACTGGTAGGCTATTGTGCCCTTGCTGCGCCATACCAGTGCTCATATCATGGCGCATCATCCCCAAAAACTGTAGATATGCTTCTTAAAACTCTAACTGTAGAATTTATTGACAATTTGACTGAAATCCACAGAACAATCATTCAAAATTAATCTTAGTCAATAGTGCTAGCCAGCACAGGTTAAAGGAGTAGGCAGAGGCTATTTGAAGCTGATGGTATACCCCAATTTGCCTATGATCATGCATCTGTGGCAGATAAACCACCCCAGCGCTGACATATACCCAATGAAAAATTTACAGACTGAAAAGTTACATGATAGCTTTATGAAAAAGTTGAATGTATTTATATGTAATAGTAAATAATGCTATGATTTCAGACTGGGCCAATCTTAAGCAGTAGTATCTAGCATCCTGTCTTACTATAGTAGCATCCAGTCTTGCTAGTTGTAGCATAGAATAGAATGCAGTGACAACTGACAAGGTAGCCTTGACATAGAAATATATAGTAGCATCAGTTCGTACTGCATGCTTCTTTTCTGTACAACTTCGTACTACTATTTTGGATAAATTTTTCATCGGGAAGCTTGATATCTTCAAAGTTAGCTCATTAATAGCATACCTTGTTGAGGTTGTTGACTTGGGAGCTTTGGATGGGAAAGATTACACAGGTTTGATGACACATTACCGCCAATTTTTACCGAGATTAAGCAAAAGGTTGTTCACAACAGCAATGTCACCAAGCAGGTCCTTCATTGCAGCTTTCTCATCAGTGACACCCAAGCAGCTTGATACTACTGCACTCAAGACAAATGTAACCCGAGTGCCTCGGGCAACTAATTTTTTTTCAACTTGCATTTTTCGGCAAACTTCAACTTCCTCCCACCCAAATTTTAGATTTTAGTGTGGCTAAAACAGTCTACCACAAATCCATGATTTTGGGAAAGCCTATGCCAAACGCTGGGTATGTCCAGCATTTGGTATACCCTATGCCTAACGCTGGATACACTATGCCAAATGCTGGATACTGTGACCCAATAAAATATTGATGATTTGAGTGAAGCTCAGAAATCAACCAATCAGAACTCATCTGTAGTGAGGTAGGTCAGGTTTAGGGTGCCAACACCTATCCAACGTTTGGCATAGGGTATCCAGCGTTAGGCATAGGCTATGCCAAACGTTAGATATACCCAGCGTTTGGCATAGGGTACCCAAAAATCAGGGATTTGTGGTTGACTGGGCTAAAATGCTGAACCTAAGGCCCAACATAAGTGATGCACCTTTCCACCAATTAAAACTACTAGTAAGGCCCCTCAGAGAAATTTTTTGCAGTTTGTAGCAGTTTGTAGTGCCCTTGTAAGTGCCGTTTTTAGATCCCACAAAATCATGCCGCCTCATGAAATAGCTTACAACTACAGGAGTGCTGCGTGAAGCCGCCACCCTAAACTCCTATTTTTGGGAAATGACTTAGGGAAAAAGAGTAAAAGTTGAGATAAAATTCAGCGGAGTATCCTGAAAGGAAGCTTAGAACCTTCACTTTCTGCTGGTACCATAGTTTACTTGTAATTGTTCAAGGCTAAGCTGGAAAACACGAAAGAATATAGGCACCCAAGTGATCATGAAGTCGCCCACTTTGCTAAAAATAGTATTTTGCTACATGGTGAAGTTAGAGGCCAGCTGTTTGGTCAGAGAGGTTCCTTGACCTTTTGCAAATAACAAAATTTGCTGTTTTCTTGGAATTTGCATGCTTTTTCTGGGGGTGGCAGCTTCATGATCCAAGGTGGCAGGATCATGTACCATGGCCAATTGGGGGGTGGGCGGTGCCATAGTAAGGGCGGCTTCATGCAACACTCCTGTACCAACCCAACAGGAAGGTCTCACAATGAGATTACTGTGGTATTGTGAGATCAAGAACAGAATATTAAACTGAAAAAAAAAAACCATCAGATCTCAAGTGAAATCATGAGAAGTAGAAACAATGAACCCAGTAAGATTCCATACCTTGCTAGAGTTATTTCCATGATGTGATAGACACTTCAGGCTGCAGTGGCCAATAGCCTCTTTGAGACGAAAATTAACCCATCATAATGCAGTTGCAAAACACCAGAGGAATCAAAAACAACTCTGACATAATACAGCCACTCAATAAAGGGTGTAATTGGTGTAAAACTGAAGAAAGATGTAACCTCTGCTGCAACAATCACAAATAATCGCACTTTCTTGAAGATTCGGAATTCATCTCTCAGAACACATGCACCAAAGCAATTTCGAATATTTTGTGGTTTGTCGCACTCATGAAATGTCCATGGTACGCTGAGGTAGTGAGGTTCTGCAAGAACTCGGAAACGATAAAATCGGAAGCGATGGCGCGTACTATTTGGAAACTCTTTATTCTTGAAGTATTTACATGAATTAAATCGTAAATACTGTCCTCTGTGCTTTAAAAGGTACTACCATCGGCACTAAGCAAAAACCAACACGGGGGAATCAACAAAAGTAAGACTTCTGACTTCCTAACAACAATCCGAAACCTACTACTGAGTCTAGACAAGCTAACGAAGAAAAAAAGGTCGCAGATCCGAATAATGGGACTTGATATTAGAAGTGTTCGACAGATTAAGGAGAAACTTTGTGTATATAATAATGGAGCATTACGGATTTGATAGTGAATTTGTAGGATGGATTAGAAAAATATATACGAAAACGGAATAAGTCGTGATCCTTGGTCACATCGTGTCAGAATCTTTTACGGCAGAGACCGGAGTACGGCAGGGATGCCCTCTGAGTTTGTTACTATTCGAAATATATCTTGACCCCCTTTTAAAATACCTTGAAGATAAAATTCGAGGGGTACAAATCATGAAAGAGATTCTGAACGTTAAAGGATTCGTCGACGACGTCACTACTATAACCTGTGACGATGAAGATAGCAGAACAGCGCATCAATGTGCAGAAGAATACTGTCATCTTGTCAAACTGGAACTAAACAAAAACAAATGCAAGATTTCGAATTTAGGAACTGAGGAGCAAGATGCCAGTAGCCTACCGTCTTAAGTATCCCAGTAAAACCAGAAATTAGGAATGAGGATCACAAAGGCATGGCATGTTACAGAGAAGGTAAACTGACAAGAAACAGTTGGAAAATTCATCGCAGCCATAAGCTATGGGAATGGGAGACGACTAACCTTCCAGAAGGCAGACTATATTTACTGTCTCCCAATTATCTGGTACCTGGCTAACGTATCAGAACCACCAAAGCAAACTCTAAAAACAATAGAAAGGATAGTATACATATTCTTATGGAACGGTAACGAAACACCAAAATTAAAAATCTCGGACATGTACATCAAGAAGAAACAAGGTGGCCTACAAGTAATTAACACGGAAACAAAAACCAAGGAGCTATTTGTGCGAACTTTAGCTGAAGATATGACAGAAAGAGAACACCCAGTTCTTAATTCATGGATTAAGCTGCAGGAAGAAGGTAAGTCAGGATGGCCTCGCCAACTCGAATGTGGCTTCAAGGAGATTAAAGAACTGGCACAACAAGGAGCAATAGACTTTCAGAAGAAAGAGGCTAATAAAACCTCGAATAAAACAGAAGTAAAAAGATTTTTTGAGGAGAGCGTGACTCTGCCAGATATCAAATTAGTCTACGATAAGAAAATTACCGAAGAAGAATCACTGAAAAATTTTGAATTATTGCATACGTCCCTACTACCTCCAAACGTTAAGGAACACATGCTTCTTCAAATCCATAACCTCCTCCCAACCGAAGAAAGAAAACATAGGATAAACCCGGACAAAAATACAGGCATCTTTACCAAATGTAGCGCGATCGGAGACATCGACAACTTCCTACTAAGATGCAGAAATGCGGAAAACAATATCGATATTCTGGAAAAGATAACAAAATCTTTAAAAGAACAAAGACGGATCAACAATCGAAAAACAAATACACCTGAACGGGATAATAAAAGACCGAGCGACGAAAGCCAATAGAACCACAGCACACCTGATTTCGCTATACTGCTATTACGCATGGAGAGAAAGAGAACAGGAAGATCAAAGTAGACATCGCATGGAGTAGGATTAGGAATAATACACATAGAACGGTGAAGGAGAGACTAGATGCAGAATTTGAAATAGATGAGATTTTGTAGTGTTAAATAAAATGAAAAATAGCTTGTAAAAAAAAAATATTGTATAAAAAGAAGACAGAAAATAAAAAACAAATTTAATAATGTTCAATTTGAATTAAATAATGTTATTTTTGAGTTTTGAAAATAGAGAATTTTTTACTTATGTTCTTTTTTAATAGAATTAAGAAAAAATAAATATTTATTTTATAAATTTTTTTAAAGATTTTTGAGCAATTCTAGTTTAATTTGAGAGATGAGAAAAATTGTTTGTAACTGTGAATATTCCCTCAATCAATCTTCAATGTTTGTAAAAGAATGATAAAGTTAATTTTCACTGTAATTTAAGAATTAAGTGGCTTTTGTTGTTGTTGTTGTTTTGTTGGTTTGTATCGGTCAAATAGGGGAACTTTTATTTTTTTAAGTAAATATGTTGAGGTTTATGCCGGTGACAGAAAGGAACCCTATGGAGGAAGGTATCCTCGAAACAGGAAGTGCATATGGAGTTTTATGATAAGTTTTAAGGTTTGGCCCATGAATTTTAAAGTTAATTGCTCAAAAACGAAAAATAAAATTGGGCAAGTGGGAAAGGGATTGAATTTGAATTTGTAATGTAGGTCATAATTCAAATAGTGAAGTTTTGAATTTGAGATTTTGAAAAGTAGGTTGTTTGTAGATATCGCGGTTCCGTGTTTGTTGGAGATAGATTGTAGCAATTGAGTGCGGTTGGAGTTCATATGTATAGTGGTGATGGATTACGCGTTTGTGGATATTAAGAAAAAAGAGTATAAAGATTATTGAAGAAAATAAGATTTAGTAAAATTATAGGAGAGATGATTTAAAGATAAAATTTGAATTTGTAATTTGAAATTCATAAAATAGTTTAATAATAGAAACAAAGATTATAGTTTTGAAGTATAAATTATGTAGTTTTTTGTTACGGAAAGAGTAGGTGACATTAAAGAGTTTAGAAAAATATTAACGTCACCGGGTGGAGGAGGAGTCGTAGTCCAAAAATTCGAAAACAGGACTATTTTATAGGGGAAAAAAAAAGAAGAAAGCTCCCTCCTGGAAATTGCAGTGTTCGATATGACCGTTCATTCGTACCGTACTTTTGCAAAAATTTTAACAGTGACATTACTTAAATTGTGACCTCATATGTTTCTATCTTCGACGTGCCAGTGCTATTCCTTTTTGGATATTTATGGCTGATTAATAAACTTGATTTGATTAATATTTAAGTACTTCGTGGAAATCGACCCAATCTTAGTTTTCGTGAAAAATCAGTTGACATTCCCGAGTTTCAATTTATTCGTGCATTTGAAGTCACTTCGAATCTCGCCCACTCTTATTTACGTGACAAATATGGGACAGCCGCAAATTGTACCATCCTGACGTTATCCCGTTCGATAAAGCGTATGTTGCTGGCGTGACATTTACGTCACGTTAACATTTACGTAAATTGGTTTAGCGGCAGCTTCAACAGGAATGAACAAATCATATCATTAAATTCACCGTAACCTAGGAATTCCAAAAATGCATCATGCTCCACATTTTTTCCTTCCGTATCGCAACCCCGTAACAAATAAGAAGCTGCGTGCTGGAATTGACTGTTCAAGCTGTTGTGACCAATGGGTGAGTAGAATACCCTCCAGTCATACACCAATCTGTTGCTCGTAAAACGAGGAATCGAATAGTATCTGAAACCGCTAGATTGCGTTGAAAGTGAAAATACAAAAAATCCCAAATTTGTGTGTCTTATTTGTCACGCCAGGCGCGAAAGGGTTAATCAGGTCGGGTGCACCTATCTTACACTCGTCTGTACAAAGTACTACGGTAACACTTCAGTGACAGACTGAGAAAATGTATCTATATCCTGTAGAAAACGATGTTGAACTTCGTTGGATATGGATATTCATGCAACAACACGAATAATGGTTTTGTCTTGGAAGATTTATCATAACCTCCTTCTCAATTAGGCGAGGCGCTTTCAGCTTTCAAATCTCAACCGGCCTATTATGAACGGAGGTGACACTTGACGTGTGAGGTGGAATTCAGCAATTGTACGAGAACATGTTTGAAGTATAATTGGAATTTCACAAGTGTCACCGGTAGTGAGTAATAGGTCAGTTGCCCTCCCGTGATTGACCCTCCCGTTACTGACCTATTCCTCAGTCGTCCTGAAAGCGCCACGCCGTCCAAAACTGCCAGGCCTCGCGCAGCGATAATCTCAACTGACCTATTACTCACTACCGGTGACACTTGTCTATTAGTGGAATTACAATTATACTTCAAACATGTTCTCGTATAATTGCTCAATTAAACAGGGACAAATCACTCTCAAATTCGGAAGTCCTGTACCTCGCAACCTTAAATTACTCCTTTTCCGTATCGTCGTGTAGGCTATAATGTCTCTATACAAAGGTACAGCAGGAGTACAGCACTTTAGAGTTCAGATATCTCTCTATCTATCTATCTATAATAAAGCCCCCTTCACACTGACTTAGGAAGCTTAAGTGGGCCATTAACACTGGCCAACTTAAGAATCTTAAGTCCACTTAAGGTTCTTACATGATACGTAACGTAAGGAATTTTTACTTATCGTAGCCACTTAAGAAAGTTGAAAAAAGTTCAACTTAAGACCTTACGTTAAGTTGGAAAATGGATTTTGATGGATGGAAATCATCAAGTTTATTTAAGAGAGAGAGAGAGTTTCTTTACAGTACTAAGTTGAAAGAATATAAGAACAGACCCTTGAAAGTAAATGCATAATGCATGGGAAAGCTTTGCAAAGACACTCAGTGACTACCTGGGGAAAACGTGTATACAGATGACTTAATTTAGCTAAAAAAATTTTAATCAGTAGCTTATTTTCAGATGTCAATAATTTAAGCAGCCATGTTTCGCTGTTGAAATTAAATAAAATGTTTTCAGGATATAGGTACAGTCTACTATGACAAACCTCTAATTTCTGGAAGTCCATGCCAGCCGTCAGGTATATTTGATATTTAGAATAAATGTGATATGACAATCCCCTGCTCACCAGTGCTGGCAAAAAGCATGCGGTTTTTTTGGCGGAAAAGAAAATAAAAAAACAAAGATTAGGTCATTTTTAAGGCTAAGGATTGATCTACCTTTTTCTGAAACAAATCGTTGTAATCTTAGGATGACTGAACGCAAAATATCTTCTGAGTAAACTTGTAGTAATCTGTTTTGAACTAGATGACCCACTGGGTTTGTCTGAAAATTTCCTAATAGTGGGTGGTCTTCAGAGGGGTAATCTCCCAGCATCTTCAGCGGTCATTTCCCCAACGGGTGTCTTTGGCCTTTTGCAGAATAATCTAGACAAAAGTGTTAATTTTCTTTGTTTGATTGATGCTACAGTCAAACGTAACGTAGACAGGACTTGGCCCACACGGAAGGGGACTCTGTCAGTGTGAACAGGCTACTTAAAGTTTAACCGAAAAGGGCTAGGACACGACAATCTAGTTATCCATCACTTGTTCACTTAAATAATCTTGAAAACCCGATGAAAAAGCGTTAGTTTGTTTTCCTGATATTTCCAATTAAGCGATTATACCACTGTGCTTGCCGATTTTCCCGTTTTTGTGATAGCTCTATGGTGCCTGGAACATTTGGCAACAACACCAGCAACAAACAAATAAATAAGCGGGTGGCGACTAAATTGTGACGGAATTCCATACAAACTTGATCATGTACCAAATAAACAAAAAAGTGTCTGCTAGTGAGGTGTCTTGTGTATTGATATTGGCTGCCCGATTTTCATCATCAGCAACTGTTGCATCAGATGGAACACCTTCAGCAATGTCTTGGCACCTTTATTACAGGGTTGGTGGGAGATACAGTGTTTAATTAAATTACTGGTCTCTCTCAACCTTGTGGTTACGGACCAACATTCGACAAACGTTTCCCACCTATTACTTGTCTGAGGTAAACCCTTCCTTATTCCTTTGAATCACTAAGAATGGCCGATTCAGTCAGGATTCAGGGGGACTGTATGGCCTAACATTGTCGGAACCACTCTAATAATAAGATTTGTTTTCAAAAATATGGAAAGTAGTCAGTAATCACTAGAATTTGGTTGTATCAATGTACAATGCAGGGAAAGGACCTGACCTCATTTTACAGTAAGAGTGTGTTCCATCCTACTTACCGTAGTTACCACGCAAGACGTCTGGTTTTTTGCCGTAAAGGCTGGAACGATTTTTCTATTTTCCAGCAGAATCTCACGCCAGGGGCGAATCTGACCAATCACGTTGCAGAGATGCGTAGTTACTACGCTCCCGAGCATGGTAAGCAAATAGTAACTATTAGTTACTATTCCGACAAGGTTGGAACGGTCAGCGTAATAACTTTTTTAGAGGATGGAACGGAAATAGTAACTAATAGTAACTATTGTTACAAGGGCGGAACACGCTCTAACTCAATTTTTGTAGCGAAAATGTTTAAATGAAATGTACATGCTGTCTGACAGGCAAGAGGTAAAATATGACTTTTTTTAATAAAAAAAGCTTCTGGCTCTTGGGCTCGAACCCTTATTAATGTGTTCAAAATACTCAAATTCTGTGCCTTTTCTTTGTTTTCAAGCTGCTCTGTAAAGGTATATTCGGGCCATTGACTTTGGTAACTGAATTGATCTTTTCTGAAAAGAAAATAATGTTTAACTAGAAATACTGAAGCAATATTTATCTGTCCATTATATAAATCATTCAATTAGCTTCAGTCTAGTATGTTTTTCATATTTGTTCGTTCCGTTTTAAGCCAGATAGATTATTCTGAAGGAAAGACTTTTCTGGAAAATTGAATTCTTGTCTGAGGTTGTCAACCCCTCCTTTAATGCAGAGCTATGCGATTCAACACCTTCCACATTTTTTACCCCTAACTTTGCTGTATTCCACACTTTCTTGCTTATGAAAAAGTTTTTTTTACGCAAATTCAAAACTTCTTTCATTTGATGGTTTAAATGAACTAGCAGCAACGTAAAATAATTTTTACGAAGTTGTCGGCTAGTTTGGGTGTCTGACCTACCAGTCAAGGAAAAAATCTGATTTTTTACATTTTGACAAAAATATGTTAATTTCCAGACTGTTATACGTTTTTTTGTGAATGCTTGGAGCTTTGAAAAAAAAACAGAGCCGAAAATATTCAGTGGGACTGCATAATCTTGTCAAAACCATTCGGACCCTATACTATAAATTTTCTGTTCTATTTCCCACCATTCAGTAATCCCTAGGATTTGCCTGTACAATGCAGATAGAACAGTAGCAGCATGCTTATTTGGACACCTCTCTAAATTTTCCATACCTTGGCCCTGTTCACAAAACAGTTGGCAATATAGTGTAATATCAAACTTCGTATCAGTAAACAGGAGTCTCTTGCAGCAATTTTCTTGTCACAAAATAAAAAGTTGTTTCTACCGACATTCTTTGAATTTAAATTTTTCCTTTTTTAATTTGCTGGTTCAAATCGACCAACAGTGAGGTAAACAAGAAAAAAAATAGAATGAGTTGTCTGTCGGTTTGAGTGCTTGAGGTATCTGTGAAGGAAAAAAAAATCTGATAAAGTATGTACACGCTTGTTACCTACTGACAAAAATACGTCGAGTTTCAGACTGTTGTGTTGTTTTGTGAAAGCTTGGAACCTTGAAAGAAGAAACAGAGCAAGGGGGAACAGAGCCTAAACTGTTCCAAGTCTTGGATGAAACCTGGGTATGAAACCTACCAATTAGTACATGTACTAGCATTTTGGCACCTTTGTTACGTTGGGTGCAGTATTGATATTTGATTTGAACCGCTGGTGTCTCTCAACCTTGTGGTTAAGGACCAATATTTAGCGCACCTTACCTGAACAATGTTTTAGCACCTTTAGCACCCACCATTCTAAGCACATTCCAGGTTTCACCTTCAGCTCAGTTTGCCTTCCATCCACTGTGTCCAAACCCTGACAACCATCAACATGCTAAAAAATTGTATCAGTCTACAAACTATGTTTGTCCAGACAAGTAGCCCATTTCTTAGGCCAAACTACTGAAATGCAGCTGCTCAGAATAAAGACCAGTCTATTTTTTTACTATTTTACGCCAGAAACACAATGAAGCACTCAGAATAAAACCGTATATCTCTTTATTGTAAAGCCTATTATGCTTCACTAAATTTCATCAAATCAGGTGCAGTTTTGACTGATGATGACCAACACAGCTGTTCCAATGTAACTGGCACAAGCAAGCCTGCAAGGCTGAACTCGCCAGGTCCATATTATCCTGAAACTAATCATAAAGTTAGAATGCAAGTTTATGTTTGAATATAAGGCTTCATGCTACTGTTTCCCTATGGCTTCCCCGTCTTCTTCTTCAAATACACAGCTGTCTGAGCACTGAGCAATCCTCACATAGTTAATTAACCCCCCAAAATACCCTGTTTATTGGTATATAGATTATATTATTTTCAAAATACTGAAAACAGTAGTTTCATAACAGATAACGCAACGATGCTCAGGTTCAATGGACAACACTCAACAGACAACACCTTGAATCTGTTGTGTTTGAAGCTCGTTATGGGTGAAATGTTATGCATAATAAGCATTGCCAGGAAGAGCAAGAAAGGGAGTAAAAGTGAAAGAAGTATTACATAATTTTAGTAAGGACGAAGCAAACCTGGTCATCCTGAACCAAAATACAACGTTTCAGGTATGAAATATTAGCTTTCAAAGTAGATACTAGTTTTGGGCAAGAAAGGTAGTATAAAGAAATGTATGATTTTCGTGAGGATGAAGGGGAGTTAGTTCCGACTTAAACCTTGACAGGGGCGTAACTAACATCCTGGGAGGGGGGAGGGGCTATGCTAATTAGCAAGCTTCAAAGATTCAATCCTAGCTAACAAATTCTTGCCCTTAGCTACCGGCATGATAATTACCATCTGCAAACACGTAGGTGAATAAGGGCTTTTTGAACATCCAAGCCCTTGTAAGTAAGCTTCTGAGGTGTGAACACTCAACTCGCAATTGCCTTACACCAGTTCAGCGCTCCAAGTGGATTGGTTCTGCCAATCCCCCATTGTCTCGGAATCAGTACTCGTATAGACACACTAAGATCCATCCGACATGTCCATTAGGGACTCAGATTGCAGGTTTTCTGCTCATGAACCTGTGGATCTATTTTACTCTGTTTGACACAATTGCGGTGGTGAGGTAGAGGGGGATTTACAGAAACTAGTCCGCTTAGAAGCGGTGAACCGGAATATGGCGAATTTCCGAATACTGAAGTTTCATTTGTAACAGGGGTTAACCACTGACAGAAACAATTAAAACTCATTTTGCATTCTTCTCATATATTCCCTTATTATGTCTTAAAGGACACCTCGCACTACAGAGTGTTTCTGCTGTTTTGGGATATATGACTACTTTACAACTTAGCTTTCCTTACAGAAAATTACACAAGGCTGTAGCTTTTCTTGGCCTCTCCTTACAGCCCCTCCCCCTTCATGGCAAACTGGGCAAAATTTGCATAACCAGTTTTCGCACCAATGAGCCAACAGTATTGGCCTGTTTGACTATCCTCCCATTTAATTGTCCCCCTGCTAACACCCCCAGAATACCTAAAAAAAAAAAAGAATTCTTATACCTGTGTCACAATCCCAATGCAAGATCTACAACTGAAAAGCTAGAAACCTACCTAATGTGATACTCTTCTTCATCAAGTTGGTTCAAACCAGCTGTCACCAACAAAGCTTCTATAGATGCGGCGCAGAAAAGTGATTGCCTTTAGTCACCTGTGTCCTCTGATTGCTCGGTGGTAGTAACTATGGGTTGATCTTGGAAGGGTGTTCTTGATTTCTCAAGGCTCGACTGCACTTCAACCTAAAATAGAAACAGTTTTCAAAGGATGGAATTTCTAGCCAATTACACTGTAAAAAGTCTCTCCTACATCGGTCTTTAGAGGTTGCACATCACCAAGTCGGTGATTTTTTTTTTCGAATTCGGAGAGTTACAATCCGAATTCGGAGAGTTAAAGTCCGAATTCGGAGAGTTCAAATCCGATACAGGATTAAAACGCTAAAATGAGAAATGCTGCAGATTAAGTTATCCTAGTCTGCAGTATTTTGCATTCTAGCTTTTTAATCCTGTATCGGATTCTAACTCTCCGAATTCGGATTTTAACTCTCCGAATTCGGATTTTAACTCTCCGAATTCGGATTTTAACTCTTCGAATTCGGATTTTAACTCTCCGAATTCGGATTTTAACTCTCCGAATTCGGATTTTAACTCTCCGAATACGAATTTTAACTCTCCGAATTCGGAATAGAATTGCCGAATTCGATGATGTGCAACCACCAACGTCCGATGTAGGAGAGACTTTTACAGTGTAGTTATCTTGTCACAGTTCCTCCAAACATTTATATGTGGCCTCACCAAAAAGTATGACTAGATAGTTTCCTTGAAGAGCCAGACCATGTTTTTATATGCTACCTAAAAGTCTCAAGCAGTAAGACTGGTTTGGTCTCAAACAGGGAGCGGCGAATCAGCATGGTACCAGATATACATAACAAAGTTACCCCTGTTGTTTGTATGGTTGAGAGTCTTGATTACCTCCTAGTAAACCAACCATTGCTAATTTTTTTCTCATAAAAACCTGACATATGTTATGTATATTTTGATGGCCTAGCCTACTACAAAGCGATTATTATTGGGTTTTTTTTATCAAGAAAATATACAATAGTTACCCATGAGTTGCGATTCTGCACGTTGACATTCTGCTTCTGTATGATCTATGTTGGTATACTGTCTGTGCAGATGGTGCCATTTTGGGCTTACTGGTTAGTTTTGTTTGTAATCCTGTTCATTTACTGATTTCATTTGTGAAAATAAAGCAAACAAGAACATAGAATATGCACTGTGTAGGACAGAATCCACAGTAGGTATCTGCAAAGGCAAACAGTGCAAGGATTGCTGTGATGATCGATTATTTGCTTGGTGTGCTAGCTTTTTGCAAGGGACCTAAGGCTGACTATGTTCCAGGCTGTCTGGCATTCCATTCCCTTTTTGGCTCTTTTCACATGGTACAGGCAGGTCGATGCCAGTCCATTTTCTTCAGAAATACAGAATTGGACTGACATTCTCGTCAAAATACATTGAGGCTTGCTTGTTTCATATTTGAAGGCAAAGCAACAGACTTCTCTGTTGCAGTGTGTAAGATTATAGCTGGTAACAACAACAACAAGCATGCAGACAAGATTGTAAACAAGATGTAGGCTATTTCCAGAAATCACAGGATCTGGGAAGGCAAAAAGTCCAAGGATTGCTTCTGGTTTCTTGGTAGGCTAGCTATTTGCAAGGACCTAAGGCTGAGTATGTTCCAGGCTGTATGGCTTTCTGTTCTCCATGGGTTTTTTTTTCACAAAGCCAGTCATTTTTCTTTGAAAATATAGAATCGGTATGTCATTCTTGTCGTAGTATATTGAGACATGATATGAACTTGGTCTTTTTAAGTTGTGAGAAGCCAAAGGACTAATTTGAATTAATAGGTGTGTGGTACTGCATATGTGGTGTATTTGCTCGGCTTTAGTTCTATAGTTAATTTTTAGCCAGTTTAGGTCCATCGCTAGTTTGTCCTGTTTCTTCAGTATTATTTGAAGGTGCTTTACGAAAAATTGGTATAAGAGTATTCTACAAACCTGTAAAGATTCTGTCGACCCGTCGTTCCAAGAGGACCATGTGAACTTCATAAAAATTCCTCCATTGACTCCACTCCGTTGAAGAACACTGGAAGATTTCCTTGACACGGCAAGTCTTCTGGTTGTTACCCTTGTCAGTAGGCAGTCTTCTGAGCTGTTTTTATAATCAAAGATTGAGCGACGACTGATATTTGCCATATCTGACCTCGACCAAAATATGAGCTTGAAAAATCACGTTGGTCGGTATTTTAAAATTTCGCGGGCGAATTGTGGACGGATTCACCATGGGAAAGCGTCCACATTCCCAACGTCCCTACTGAAGACTACTGTGGACAGAATGAAAATCCCTAATGGGTGTTGTAATAATTCAATGTGTTTGAATCTAAGATGTAAAAATAAGTTGCCTGTTCAGTTAAACTTTAACGTAAGAAACTTAAGCCGTAACTTAAGTACTTAACGTAAGGTCTTACGTATTTAATGTGAAGGTGGCTTAAGCCAAAAGCCGGACTTTTAAGAGCACTGAAAGTGCAAACCGCCGATGACATAAAAGTGTCTGATCCTTTTGTTAGTTCTCTCTAAGGAACTCAAAGAGAGTGAGGATCCATGCTTCCTCTCCACCTCCTGAACGAAACGGATTATTTACATTGTCCAATCCAGTCCGTGAGAAACCTGAAATTGGTGCTTTGACAAGGGCAAAGTGGATTCGTTGTGGAACCAAAAAGCTTTTGGACCAGTGTGCCAGCCTCGGGCAAGGTTATTCACGAAGTGGAACACTTTTCAGGGGGGATAAGATTGTCTAGGTTCGTCCCGCTTCTCATTACATAATCGGGAAATGCAGAGCTGGGAAAATAGTGAAAGCGTGGATGAGCTAGGCCGATGAAGCGCAAATCAAGCGAATGCTTCCCTGTGAATTAGGAACTTGTTGATACCCCAGAGCTGGTGGTCGGGATCAATGACTAGTGTAGCACGTGCTGGAAAAAGAAAGATAAAAACCGGACTCAACCCAAGCGCATGCGAAGTTGTTTTTTTGAAACCTTACCGTTTCCTTCTGTTCTTTCCTCGCCGTACACTTAGAGCGTGTTCCATCCTACTTACCGCAGTTACTACGCATGACGTCACAAATTTGACTTCTTGGCGTCAAGGCTGGAACACATTTTTTTAATTTTCGGTAAAATATCACTCCACGGCAGCTTCACCGGGTAATCCGGCCAATCACGTTACAGAGATTCGTAATTACCAGGCTTACTACGCTCCCGAGCATGGTAATCAAATAGTTATTATTGGTTACTATTTCGAGAAGGTTGGAACGGTCAGTGTAGTAACTTTTCGTGAGGTTGGAACCAAATTAGTACCTAATAGTTACTATTGTTAGAAGGGTGGAACTATTCTTTGCTGAACCACGGCCTTCTCTCTGAGGAAATTGCCGACTATTTTACTATCTTGTCAGCTGTGGGACATAACGCAGCACATGGAAGATTAAAATTCAAGTTCATTTATTACTGTTTTGGACAGAAAAAAAAAACTATCCAAATCTCGCATAAGTGTCTGGCAAGTTTGTTAACAGTGTGTAGCAGTCGATAGAAGATAGAACAATTCGGTCTTGTCTTTGCCAGATCCAGTCTTCGCCAGGTTAATCATCAGAGAAAACCAAGTGCAGATATACCTGTATAAGCCGTATCTATTTTGACGATACTGACAGAAACTTCCTGCTTTACTTCGGCCAAATTTCCGGTTTCGGCCGAATCCGAGCGAACTAATTGTCCAGCAAAAAAAGAAAATTCAGAAACGAATTCAGCGTCTATACTTATCTCTCTAAAGAACACCTAATTAACTTCAAATAAAACCTTAACTTAAAAAAAAATCCGGTTAAAATCGGATTCCGGACGAATTATATGTTCGGGTAAAAAGTGATTGTCATACACAGACTCAGCGTCTCTTCTTACCCCTATGTATGTCATCTAATCAACTTCAAATAAAACTTTTGCTTTTAACAAATTTTCCGGTTTTGGCCGGATCCCGGGCAAACTAGTTGTCTGGGTAGAAAATGCTTTTTACATAAGTGTTAAGCTTCCGTTTTTCTTGGATTCCGGAGGAACTATTTGTCCTGCAAGAAAATGGTTTTCACCATCGTGTTCAGCATGTCTTCTTACTTCATAATCATCACATTAGCTGTTTACAAATATTTTGTTTGCCCCTTAATTTGAACCCTCTCCCCCACCCCCAAATGTAGTGCTACAGAGCCCATCTACAAACTTGATATTACCCTTGACCCAAAGAATCCTCATACCAAGTTTCATCAAAATATCTCATTCCCTTCGAGAGTTATCGTGCTAACAGACGGACAGACAGACAACTTTTGCGATGTCGTAGGTCCACTTACGTATTGGGATCCCCAACAAATTTGAATGCTGCAAAAATCAATCGTCATCGTCTCAATAAAGAAAATGCATAAAATGTCATTTCCTTTAACCTCATTGTTTACTTCACTTACACGAGCAATACAATTTTCACCGAATTATGTTTCACATGGACTTGTTACTTCCCAATATTAATTTTCTATTAGCCAATAGTTCGGACGAGTGTTACCACAGGTCGCATAGTTTTACGATTTATCCCAGTTTTCGACCTAAACTTCTGTGACCAGTAAATACCGGAAAAAGGCAATAGCGCATGATTATGAACATTAAAAAGTAAAATTTTTCTTAATAATTATTTTTAACAAGGACTGAGTATCGTAGGCGTCAGAATGTCGCGAGTTTTGGTTGACTCTGTCACAGGTTTTGTCAGACAAAAGTGACAAAATTGGACTGGGCACGGCGCTGAATTACCAGACCGGCAATGTGGTCACCTGCCTTTGTTAGGGGCCCCATGACGAAGGAGTTCAATAATTATCAACTGATCTTAAAGCACAACTCGTACTAGAAATGATGTTTTTACGATGAAATTACTCTGGAATACCGGTTTTCTAAAATACCATTACTTGCCGCGTGAAATTAGCGATTTTTTTGTTAGGGCTTGTCGACTCAAGCAAGCTTTCCGGATCTCTGACCCAGCGGCTGGACGCAAACTATTTGAAAATTAAACACGCCGTGGTTAAAACTGGGAAAACCAAGTCCAAAACAGAAGATAGACCTGAAAGGCAACTATGTCTTACAAAACAAGAAACAAGAATTTGAAGCTTCTCGTGTCTTTATGTGCGAAAAAGTTGTCGGCAGACCTTGAAGCTTCCGGATAAGTTTGCGTTGGGCGCCTGACAAAACATGGCTGGGCCGAAAAGCTGCAAAACGTAGCTGCAAAACGAATCAATGTCGAAAGGCGAGGATTTCAGAAGCTGAAAGATCCATAAGGGAGCTAGGAATAATATAAAAGCTATAATAAACAAGAGGGGTCCTTTAAAGTTTAACTGAAAAGCCAACTTATGTTTGTGTCATTTAATCGAATACACTGAATTATTTGGATTCTGCAACGGGTTTTTGTTTTATTTTCTACTATCTTCTGTAGCTATGACGTTCAGAATATATGCGGCCGTCCCCACAACGAAAATTCTACCATGACACGGGAAATTTTAATCTCAACACAAACGCGACTTTTCAGTGGGCAGTGGTGAGGTTGGTGAATATTGATGAGTGCCGGAACAAAAGAAAAATCATAATTATTTCTCGTAAGGCATACAACAAAAATACAAGCACATAGAGGTACCACAAATCACACGGATATTCCACTACTTGAAAATTGATTATTCCTGAATAGCCGAACAACGAAGTAACGCATGTCGGCACACTACAAGGAGATTATTTGCAAAGGGTTTTCAAATTTTAACTGCCTAGTGGCAACCATAGGTGTTTATTTGGCACTGTTGACGGACTCTCACGGTTCAGCACAATCGTCAATTCGGGCGGTCGTGGCCTGGAATTTCTTAGAGGATTCAGCACAATCCTCAATTCAGGGGGGATTTTTCAAAATTAAGAATTGCGTTTTTGTCGATACCACGGCATCTGATACCACGGTAACTAGATTGACATTTTATCGGTTTTCGCAGTTACCGTGGTATCTGATAGTGCGGTTGCCGAGTTTGCGCTTTCAGAAGTCACCCCAAAAGAAGTACTAAAATCCACTCAAATTAAAAGTGCAAACTTCTTTCCCACCAAATGACAAATACCCAGACTCCTGTGTTAGTGATAATGAAAGTGGCATGAATTTGTCAGATACCACGATCACTTACCACGATAACTGGCCATATACCACGGTAACTGCAAGAAAGACTTTAGACCGTGATAACCATGCAAAAACGAAACTATGGTGAAAGTGGAGAAAATGAGGCCAAGAAAACCTGATCGTCTATACCCTCACAAGTTATACACTGGTTCATAGTCAGAGCTTGTCAGGGCACCGCACTCGGTGTAATCTGAAGGTTTAAAGTTTGATGAAAATTGCCACAGTAGCGAAGCTGAATAACAGGCAAAAAGAGTGTAGGATCTTCGCCCAGGATGCATACACTCTGATATATATCGATAACTGTGACACTGTACCACGAGACCAGATGAACCAGCTAGCTAGTGATTATTTTACTTCCTTACATCTCTACAGTTTTGAAAATAAATCATTTATACATTCGTAGCATCGTGCATATGTACTTGTTAATTTACATAATACATTTTCTCTGGGCTTGTTAACTTCCATGATTAATTCTGTCTGTGCAATATAGTTGGCACAGTCCATCACAGTTTCGACGTCGAGGCTTAGACTTCCTGCCAGGATTCTCAGCAGCATCATCAATTTGGCAACGTTTTTTTTTTTTTTAATTATGAATGAGGGGAAGAAGATTAGGAAAAGACAACCTGATCATCTCATCGTAAGCTGTACACTGGATTCACTGTGCGAGATTTTCACACTGTCCTACACACACTTTAGTATTATATGGAGGCTGGTGGCAGCGTACCACGAGACTAGATCAACGATCCAGCTCTAGTCAGATTTTTTTTGTTCAGATTATTTATTAACACGAAAAAATAATATACTTCCTGGACCAAACCGCATGTCGGCCAAAAACTCGCCTATGGGAACGAACATATAAATAAAGAGCTCATTCATACTTCTATAAATCTTATTTAAGTATCTCTCTATAGCCGTTAGTGGAAATACATTCGTAACATGTTTTATATGGGCTTGTTACTTTACAAGATGAAGTCTCTCTTACCTTTTTCATTTCCACGATTAATTCTCTTTAGCTTGTTCCTTTCCACGATTAATTCTCTTTAGCTTGTTCCTTTCCACGATTAATTCTCTTTTGACTTATTACTTTCCATGATTAGTTCTCTCTTTTCAATAGTTGCGTTTTTGCAAATATCACGGTATCTGTTACCACGGTAACTGGATCTGCAATTAGTCGATTTTGCAGTTATCGGGGTATCTGTTACCACGGTTGCTATGCTAAAACGACAATTGCCGAAATTGCGCTGTTCGAAGTCATCTGAACCCCTAAGTGCTGCTTTCCAACCAATTTGACAAAATCCTAGGCTCTATTGTTGGTGATGGTGAAAGTGAGATGACTTTTTCAGATACTATGATCAGTTACCATGGTCGGACCGTGATATCTGAATATCAGATACCACGGTGTCTGGCTAAACACCACGATAACTGCAAAAATGCCCTTTTAACCGTGGTACCAGATATTACGGTAACTGCAAAAATGACTGTAGACCGTGGTATCAAATACCATGGTATCTGCAAAAACGCAACTAATAGTTCGGAAAGTTGGCCATCGATGCTTCGAATTCCTGCCGGGATTCTCACAGAGTCGAAGATCTGAAAATTATTCCTTACATTTTTCCACTGTAGGTTATTCTTCACTTTGTGCCACCCAATCCGACTTCAAACACTCCAATGAAAACAAATTTTAACACCTAGTTTCAACGAAAAGAACTGTAACCGACACCACCTGGGAGGGGGGGGGGGGGTGAATAACCTGAGAAACAAATTGTACTCCCTTTCCATAAATAAATTAGCATTTCTTTACTCTGATCAGAAGTTTCCACGGTAACTTGGCCAACGTCCTGTTGCTACGAAGGAAATTAGCTGAAGTAGTCGAAGAAAGATAAATAGATTGGAAACAACTTCATTCGTAGTGACCCCGCAAAGTCTAATGACAGTTGCAAGGAAAGTTTCGTCTATCGATAACGCTAACAAAGTTGGGACATCTGTTTCGGCGTCTTCAGAGTCACGGTGGCGATATATGATCAGTTTTTCTTGACCCGATTTTCTTCACTTTCATCATACACTTAGAAACTTCTACATTCCGTATGGAAGTGATGATGGTGCCGAAAATACTGGCAGGAATTCCAATCCCCGACCGCCTCACCATGATAGTCTGTCCAAACCACTGATTTGGCTGGATACGGTGAATAAACTATAATCGGTCGGTTAGAACGAAAAGAACAAAGAACAAAAGCCAATAGTATCCCCAACCCTTTAGCACGACGAGCACTTCCCTCCATCGCTCACTAATTCTTCAGTCTAATAGCATTCATTGAGCTTATAGGAACAAACGTTTTTCTTGAAAATCTATCGGATTGTTTAGCAGAAACTATAGAAATACCTAAAAATAAACTACTGAAAGGAAAGATGTTGCTTTTCCATGGCACTTGCAGCCTTCGATCGTGATGTCTGTCGGTCTATCCCTCTGTCTAGGATGACGAAACTTGGCACGCATATAAATAGACCCAAGCCCATGCTCCAAGAAACCTTCCCTTTCCTATCCTCAGTGGGGGGGGGGGGGGTGGAGGAATATAAATACAGGATCTTGTAATCCCCGTAAATTGCCAAAGGATAACTCAATTTGAGTGAAATTTGATGGGGGATACAAGCACCCCGAGATGTGGCTTTTTTGTGTCCGAACTGCATCCGCTCATGGTGGGGGAGTCGGAGGGGATGGGGGTATTGTAACACGTGTAGAGACCAAACAGATGGAGGGATTGGGAAGAAACTTCAACGACACTGCAAAGGTCATTAGTCCTAGACATAGATTTTGATGTCCGACCAAGAGCAGATTTCAGTGGGTTGGTGGGGGGGGGGGGGGGTGCAGGAGGTAGCGGAAGTCTCCTGGAAGTTCTAGACGTGAGATTTACGAGCCAGAATCACATCTGGGAACGGCGGAGGGAGCTGAATGAAAGAAAAGCTGACACACCACCGAAAAAAAACATCTGCTGACCTTTTTGTTTGTCATCATGATATTGGAAAAGTCAGCAAATGCTTTTTCGGCTCTTCCTGGCAATGCTAGTTAGGCATAGTGTTTGATCCATAACGATTGAAAATGATAACATGTTAACATTCCAAGTGTTATCTTTTGAAACCGCACACCCTTGTGATATCTGTTTTAAAAATTCTGACGTGTAGATATTTTTCTTTCTCTTTTTCTCTTTCTTCTGCTCTGAGCTATACTGAGAGCGCCCAGACTTGTGCTTTCAAATGGTACCATGCCACATCCAACCACGGTACGGAGTCCTAGTTTCAACTAGCTATTGTGAGTGACCTTGACACCGCTTCATACTGTGCGCTGTAAGTAATGCCTACATTGAAAACAGACTCCAGAGAACATGTTCCCGCAGCATGTTGAATGTTTTGGGCTTTTTCAAGTTCCTTGTTTCCAAGGTATTGCTTTCCAGAGTTTCGCAAGACAGGTTCTAATTCACTCCAACAACTAAGGTTTCTGACCTGTTTTTAACCTCTTTGTTGAGCGAAATGAAATTGTTGTGAGGGAAGGGAGGTAATCAAGTTGTGTTCTCCTGTCAAGTAATCAAATCCGGGGTACATGCATCAGCACTGAACGCCAAACCTTACTGTGTTCACGGACAAATTGAGTTCAGAAAAGTTCAGCGAGAATTTCTGTCCAAGACAGACCCAAAAGTTAGAGTTGAGCTGTTCCAGACAAACAAAAATAGATTGTGAAAACACACAGAGAAGTGCAAAAGATTAACATACTCACATCATGACATACCCATGATCAGGTCGGATGCACTTTAAGGTTCACTGGAGAGCTGCATGCAACCATGCAGACAACTGCGAAAGTCTTCATCTGACCTGCTTGCGTTCAGTCTTCATCTGACCCAAAGACAGCTTGCGGAAAGGTGCTGTGCGAATTCTACTTTTGCGCAGTGGCGCTGACAGAATATAATTACGATGGATATTTAAGTTTCTGATTATGGAGATTATAATGGATGTTTGAGCTCCGCACAGCAGGTAGAAATTTTCTGTGGTTTTCTTACCCCAGGTGAAGACGGGTTGTGCGGGTTTGGGGTAGTCCTCTTCCCAATCAGCCTAGAGCGCAGCACCAGCTCTCTTTCTTGCAATATAGTCATGTCAAAATTCTACTGCCCAGAATGTAGAAACCCAGCAACTAGTGGGATAGTCCAGTGCACCAAATGCAGCCAATGGTGGCACCCTAAATGTGCAAGAATCCCACTTGGAGCTAGAGAAAAACTACAGAAATGGCTTTGCTTAAACTGTGACTTCCCTTCCCCGACTTCAGTCGCGAACGAAGGAAAACTCCCTAACAAAGTCACGCCAAAAGCAAGCCCGAGGCCTCCTGCCAAAAACGTAACCCCTGTAGTCACACCCCGAACTTCTAACCCCCAAACAAAGACGGTATCTAGGCCCAACAGTCAGAATGCAATTCCTTGTGCGAACTGTACAGAACATAAGCGAGAAATTTCAGTGTTAACTAGTAAATGTTCTATCCTCGAAAATGAACTTGCTGCTCGTGTCTCTGCTATCGAGAAGCTAGACAGAGAAATGAAGAACGTATCGGAAAAGCTCTCGATGAGTACGCAAGCATCGGAGAAGTGTCTTTCTGACCTCTCCTCTCTCAAAAACGAAATAGCAAAAAGGGAGCAAAACTTTCTCACGATCCAGGCTGAAGTATCGTCACTACAAAAGACCCACGCTTCCCTGCAGTCCGATATTCGTAACCTACAGACATTAACGACGAAAAACCTACAACTATTGACACCCTAACGATGCAGCTAAATCAGTTGCGAAACCAGTCTCCTGCGTCACCCCTTTGTGAACGTTCGTCTTCGCAGAGTGACCCGGTTTGCCACATTGCAGATAGTGGCGAAAATACCTGCAATGCTATTACTGACCTACGGCTCGACCTATCACTCAAACCGATCGCTCCTAGTAACGAAAGCAGGAAAAGTAATACCTGTGCAAGTTGGTTGTTGATGAGAAAATGCAAATCAGGTAACGACTGCGTTTTTCAACACGTGTTAGTACGGGAGGTGAAAAGTCCGAAAAAGCGGGAGGATAATGGAAGTCAAACTTCAGGGCGAGAAAACGAGCCTAAGTCTAACTAGGATGTTCCGGATGGTGTTTGCACCCGATTTTTGGCCAGAAAATGCCGAGCGGGAAAGAACTGTGAATATAAACACGTTTGTAAATTTTGTGTGGCAGGAAATTGCCGCAATGCAGCGATGTGCATTTATGACCATGTTTTAGTATGTAGAAAGTTTTCATCTGGTGCGTGTTTCGGATGCGACAAAATCCACGTTACTCTGCCCACAAAAATGAGGAAAAGCTGGAAAAGCCAGTATTCTGCACCCGCGCGCTCTTCGACTTTACGCATAAACCAGCCGAGAGTCAGAGTAACAGGGAATCCAAAAAGATTAACCAGGGCAAGTGACAATGTACAGCGTTTTTTACCGAGCATACTCGATCCACTACCACCCCCTCCTCCTAACATCGACTTTTTTCCCCCCGTGACATGAGTGGGATCGAGTAAGCTCACGAACGAACTTTCAAAGCCGCGAAACTCTTTCAACCACCGGGGGTATCCCCACCCATCGTTTTTAACCTCTCGATACCCCCGCCTTTTCCCCGACCAGGCCTCTCTAACTGTATCGACTTCGAAGCCACATATGACTCCAACCGGTCACACGGGCAGCCCGTTTCTGCCGAACTTGACACAAGCCCCACCATACCCCCAGTCCCTTTTCTACCCCAATCGCTATCAATCATTTTTTCTGCCATTTGCTCCACCAGCAACCGATTTAGTGCCCTCGCTCTATCGGACGACCACGATGGGCTAGTTGAGAAATCAGCAGCTCCATTTGACGCACAGCCGGAGCCCTCTGTTAGAAGCCGCATTAGAACCAAAAGAAAGGAGTATAAATCCAGTGAGTATTTTCCCCCCAAATTCCTTTATAGCAACGCTGGGAGTGTTAACCCGGAAAAAACTGTAGAACTAGAAAGCTTGGCATCTATTACTAAAGCTTCTGTATTAGTAATAACTGAAGTCCACCATCAAAACCCAGAGCTACTCAACATCTCAGGGTATAATATGTTCATGAAGTTTCGACCAGATGACCATTATCTAGGTAAGAAAGGTGGTGGTGTCGGTATATATACACATGCTAAAATTAATTCTCGTATTGTTGATGTCCCCTGCCTCCAGGAAACGGATGAAATCATGTGGGTTTATCTAAAGCCCAAACGACTCCCGCGCAAGTTCAATGGAATCGCACTATGCGTTTTTTCCTACTCGCCCGGGCAGAATGCGCAGTCCCGTTCAGCCTTCTTGGAGAAACTCCAACTTAGCGCAGATTATGTATCCGGGAAATTTTCAGGTTGTGGAATTTTTATTATTGGTGATGGTAATGAATTACGTCTAGATTATATTAATAGAGGATTAGACCTTAAACAGTTGGTAAAGTGCCCCACTACCAGGGGCGGAACATCGCTTGATGTGATTTCGACGAATATGTCTGAGTTTTATGAAGAACCTGTTGCTGGTTTTCCTCTTGGAGGTAGTTACCACTATACATTAGAATTGAACCCGTGTAACAGCGTTAAAATAGAATATACGACGACAGAAACTACTTCCCGACCAATAAATGATGAAGGCCTCCTGAAGTTTGGCAACTGAATTTGCCAGGAGACATGGGAGGCAGTCAACACGGCAAAAGATACAAATAGTAAAGCTAGTATCCTTCAAACTACATTACTCGAAAAATATCATGAATGTTTTCCGGAAAAAAAAATAAGGCGACACTCCTCCGATAGGCCTTATATTACGAAGGGCGTTAAAGACCTAATTTTGGAAAAACTGCGGCTTTTTCGAGCTGGTAAGAATGACCAAGCAAAACGATTAAAAACAAAATTCGTAAAATTACCAGGAATGCCGCGGCCAACCACTATACCAAAAGGACAGAACACCGACTCAAGTCGAATCCCAGAAAATGGTATAGTGATGTAAAACAAATGATGGGAAAGTCTCAGAAAGGTGTTGACTTCAACCTTGATGAAAGTGAACTTGAAACAGCAAACAAATTAAATGCGCATTTAGCTTCTATAGTTCAGACTCTCCCTCCCCTTCCCCGTGACGAAATTCCGGATGCCACACCTGATTTTGATTTCCCCCAAATTAGTGAAGATGATGTAGTTAAAAAATTGAAAACACTTAAGCGAACTAGTATAACACCAGTAGATATACCCATAGAGATTATTAAAGCATTTCCAGAAAAAATAAGTGGTCCACTTTCTAAAATTTTTAACGAAATAACGGTATCTGGTGATTATCCCGCAGTCTGGAAGACCGGATATGTTACACCTGTTCCGATTCCCCTAACGATTTTACGGAGGTACGCCCCATAACTATGACCCCTATTTTCAGTAAAGTTTATGAGAAGTTCCTTTCATCCTGGTTGAAAGAAAACATCCTTAAACATGTTGACCCTAAGCAGTTTGGTAACCTGCCAAAAACGTCAACAGCACATTATCTAGTTAGTTTATTAGATCGGATATTAAAGAATTTGGATAACCCTAATACTTGGATAAATTTAATAGCGATAGATCTAAAGAAAGGATTTGACCTAATTAACCATAGCAAGCTCATTGACAAACTTTCAATTAAATTCAAAATTCAACCGTTCCTAGTTCGACTGGTTGCTCAGTTTCTGTCTAATCGAAAAACTAATTATAAAACAGTTTTCTCTGATAGTTTACCAGTTTTTTGTGAGGTTCCGCAAGGTACCCTGTTGGGACCGCTCCTTTTTTATGGCACTTGAGCTTACTCAAGTGCCATATAGCGATTGTAATTTCTGTCCGTCAGTCGGTCTGTCGGTCCCGGTTTTGCTAGTTCAGGCACTTCCAGATAAGCTAGGACGATGAAACTTGGCAGGCATATCAGGAACTGGACCAGATTAAATTAGAAATGGTTGCTTCCCCGATCCGACCATCTGGAGGGGAGTGGAGGGAGGGGGAATCCGAAAAAAATAGGAAAAATGAGATATTTTTAGCTTACGAACGGGTGATCGGATCTTAATGAAACTTGATATATGGAAGGAATTCGTGTCTCAGACCCTTCATTTTAAATCCAGACCGGATCCGGTGACATTGGGCGGAGTTGGAGGGGGAAACCGGAAATCTTGGAAAACACTTAGAGTGGAGGGATCCCGATGAAACTTGGTGGAAAGTACAAGCAAAAGTCCTAGATACGTGGCTGATATAACCGGAACGGATCCGCTCACTTTGGGGGAGTTGGGGGGGGGGGGGGAGAAGTCCGAATTTGTAGTGATCCCGCGAGTTCCGTGCTTCCTGATGTGCTGGGACGATGGAAATTGACAGGCATGTCTGGGACCCGACCAGATTAAATAGGAAATCGTCAATTCCCCGATTCGATCATCTGGGGGGGGGGGGGGTGGAGGGAGGGTGAAGCCAAAATTTTAGGTATTTTTAGCTTGCGAACGGGTGATCGGATCTTGATGAAAGTTGATATTTAGGATGATCTCGTGTCTCAGACATCTCACTTTAAATCCGGGCCGGATCCAATGACACTGGGGGGAGTTGGAGGAGGGAACCGGAAAATTTTGAGAAACGCTTAGAGTGGAGGGATCGGGATGAAATTTGGTGGAAAAAACAAGCACAAGTCCTAGACACGTCATTGACATAACCGGACCGGATCAGGGCACTGTGGGGGAGTTGGGGTGGGGGTCCGGATTTCCAGCGATCCCGCGAGTTCGGCATACTTCCTGATGTCCTAGGGCGATGAAACTTGGCAGGTATGTCAGGGATCCAAACAGATTGACTTGAGAACAGCCGTTTCCCCGACCCGACCATCGTGGGGGGAGTGGGTGGATGGGGAGTCCGGAATCTAGTGGCGTGCATAACTTTTGAACGGGTGATCGGATTTGAATGAAACTTGTCTGATGAGCTATCGCCTCGGACGTTCTGTGTCACGTCCGGGTCTGGTCCGATACCTGTGGGGATGGAGGGGGGGGGGACTCAAGAAACTCTAAAAGCAGAGGGATTGGGACGAAACTTAATGGATTGAACAAGCATTAGGCCTAGATGAAATTGACGGAGCCAGATGGTTTCGGGGCTCTGTCGGTGGAGTTGGAGGGGGTTTCCTGGAATTCCGGTAGTCGCGAGTTAGAATAGTTCCAGATGTGATCAAACAAATGGATTTATTGGGATGAAAGTTTGAACAGTCATGTGCATTTGCTACAGACAATCGAGACGATGCCGGAACTGCTCAGAAATTAGTGAAACTAAATATCCTATTTCTATTTCCGAACCGCATTTTTGGATGGCGGGTGTATTTTGTGACGTTCTCATCTACTGTCTTGTACAGCCTACTCGTACAAGTGCCATATGAGCTCGTAGCTCTTGTTTAGTTATGGTCAACGAGCTTGCTCTATCTTTCACAGATAGATGAAAATACGTGGATGATCTGTCGCTCCTGGAAGTTTGCCGAAAGAACATTAAGAGCAGTGCAAAAGTCATCATTGACGACATCTGTGAGGAGGCTGTTGTGGATGACATTGTAGTCAACATGGACAAATCTGTCGTCCTAACTATAAATTTTTAAAAAACTGAACCACAGTTTTTCCCATCCCTTCCTAAGTCCCAACAGGTTGATGATATCAAGCTGCTTGGAATACACATCACTCATGATCTAAAACGGAATAAGCAAGTTGACAGCATGCTTAAAAAAGGTAATATGGCAATCCGGTCACTTAAACTCCTGGCCCGTTATGGAGTACTCACTGACCATCTGTTGGTAATTTTTGTGACTTTTGTTCGTCCAACCCTGAAATACTGTTGCCAGGTTTGGCATTTCGGGTTGACCCGGGATCAGTCGGATATACTCGAACGGGTGCAGTATAGAGCCCTCCTTGTGGCCTCGAAGTCCCCTATAGTCCCATATCTCGAATTGTTGAAAAGATTTAATTTAGAATTGTTAGCACAGCGCCGAAAAAAGTTGTGTTTCAGTTTTGGTCTAAAAACGCTGGAGAGCCCTGGCCTACGAGAAATTCTTCCCCCTGCATATCTATCTATTAGGCCAAGACCGGCAAAAGCTGCTGCCCAGCCTGTTCCAAAGTTGCAGCCAGTACCCTGTTCCCATGACCGAAACAGAAAAAGTTTTGTTCCTTTGTTCACTGACCTTTTTAACGGGCATTCCGAACCACCTCCATAATTTAATCGTATTTTTTGTGTGTGTTGTTATTGAGTTGTAAATATAAGAGTTTTTGATATTGTCTAGTTTTTAGTTTGGGGTGAATTTGACCGAATTATGAGTTTTAATTATAGATGTTTTGATAAGTTGACATGTTACGTATGATCGAAGGTTTTACTTAGAGTTTTATTGTGAGATACATGTACATTGACCAAATGAATAACATTAGTTATAGTTGTTTTAACATTAGTTAATTGTTAAGTTATACACGACGGAAGAAATTCAATGTTCGGCTTCGTTCGTGAGCGAATTTTTGAAAATAAATTGAACTGAATTGATTGAATTGACTTGTCAACAGACGGATTGGTATTGTCGGTTAATACTGAGAAGCACTATAATGGAATAGTGTCAGGTTTTAGTTCTGTTATAAGGCACAAGTTATACTAGGCACAGTTTATATTCAAATATCCTACCGTACTATATATGACTTTTCTTGAACCTGATTTCTCAAAAATTATAATGCCGTCTCAGCTCTTTTCAGCCTCACTCGGCGCCCCCTTGGCTATAAGAAACGTGACAAGAACTTGCCTACCTTGTATTCCTGACCGATGAGTTCCTTGGAAGTAATGGTAGATCCACCCAACATACCGTAGTTACTACGCGTGACGTCATCGAATTCTGGCCTTTTGACCTTAAGGCTGGAAGGATTTTCTATTTTCCAGCAGAATATCATGCCACGGGGAATCCGACCATCACGTACAGAGATGCGTACTACCACCCTTACTACGCTTCCGAGAATGGTAAGCAAATAGTTAGTATTAATTACTATTTTGAGAAGGTTGGAACGGTCATCGTAGTAACTTTTTACGAGGTTGGAACAAAAATATTAACTAATAGTTACTATTGTTAGAAGGGTGGAACACGCTCTTAGTAGCAGTCCCAGCGACATCCCGGTTTAGCTAGTTTTGCCTGATTTACATGACCCTGTAATACAAACGACTCAGTAAATCCAGGCTTCACCTTTCAGATTACCAGACGTCCGGAGCTTCCGCATAGTCAAGCCAACCTCTTCCAGATGTTCATGGTAACTATGGCAGCCAATTGTGCTATTCTTAAACATTTCCTAGATGTCCCCTTCGCGTTTCAAATATCTCTTGCATCCCAGGCACAACTGTCAATCACTTTCCCTTTTCTTCTTACATTTGCATATTTGTTCTGTCTCTCGAATGGATTGCCTCTTTGATACCTTCCAGACATCCGGAATCTGGGGTGTCCAGCACCCGGACTTCTAGACGTTTTTGGCCTGGCTTTACCTTCCAGATCCGTCACGACGAAAACGGCTCTCTGGAATCCGGAATAAAAATATGGAAGGTGAAGCCTGGCTTTTATTGATGCTTATCAACTTGAGTTTATGCCGTGGCAGTGCCAGTACGGACAGAAGTGTTACTTAAACTTCTCTCGCCTGACTTTACGGTTGCGCCATCTACTAACTTTATTTTGCAGCACATAACGTGCTTGGAAGAATACTAGACGTCGGTCCAGCAGTAATCATTGTCTATGCTGATCTATATGCCTCTTATAAAATCCAATGAACTGTCACCAGATACGCAAGAGAAACAATAACTATCAAACGTGAGATCTTGGTAAACATGGGATCTTGGTATTTTTTATTTTTATTTTTTTTTGTTAATGCCGCGTAGCATCTTTTCCGATCTTCCTGTCCAATATGATTTGGCCAGGTGACGACGCTTCCACTTCCCTCGGTGACGCCAACGGTCCTAAAATCTGGTATTTAATTTTTTTTTTTTCAATGACCGACCTATATGTTTAGCGTCACCTACACTTTCCTCTGTCTCTACATTTAATTATCTTGGGGTATGATGGGATCTTGGTATGAGTTGTCTGAAGGCGGAATAAGCGATTAGGCTGTCAATTCATACCGAATCCTGCATTAGCCCCGTGGAAAAGTCAACCAGCAGTCAGCACTGAAGTCGAGACTGAAGTCGAGACTGAAGTCGGAAGCCAAAATTGACAAACTTGATGAATAGTTTTAAACATGGCTAGGCCTAACAGGAATTGTAAATAGCCAAACAAATCTAGATAAACCAAGAACTAAGAAGTAGTATCTCCTTGTTCACTTTATGCTAACGCATCTAGCGGCCAAAAAAGAACTAATTTCGAAGGAGTTCTTGAAGGGTGTTTTGTCTTTGATCGTTATGTGTCGGTGTAAATGTGAGTTTGTAATTTCTCGGGGCAGAGCTCTATTTCAAAAGTAAGAAAACCAGTACTATACTTTACAGGGATACACACTGTATGTTCATCACACATTTGTAGTAGCCTGTCCCTGGAGATCAACCATGTCGTCTTCATTCCAATCTGGCCACGGACCTGGAATGACAATAACACTGTTGGTGGAAGAAATATTTGAAAGTTTCATGGATTAACTATTGTCCAAATATAAGGTTTGAAGCCAAGCTGACCATTCATTGCAAACAAAATAGAACAAGAGCTACGAACTCGTATGGCACTTGTTACGAGTAGGCAGTACAAGAAAGTAGATGAGAACGTCACAAAATACACCAGCCATCCAAAAATGCGGTTCGGAAATAGAAACAGAATATTTAGTTTCACTCACTTCTGAGCAGTTCCGGCATCGTCTCGATTATCTGTAGCAAATGCACACGACTGTTCAAACTTCCAAGTTTCAGCCCAAAAAATCCACTCGTTTGATCCCTAGACATGCTAGACGATTTCCGCTACTCCCTCTATCTCCCCCTACCGTGGGCCGTGGCCGAATCTGGTTCGGACTAAAAATGGACCATCTAAAGCATCTTCTTGTATACCATCTATCAAGTTTCACTCGAATCTGGGCATTTCTGGAGAATCCCGGTACCCCCCCCCCCCCCCCTCACCAACGTTGTAGGATTCGGTTCGGTCCCCAAAAATATGTCATCTAGGGTATATGCTTTCTCTACGTTCCATGTTTCATTTAAACTGATGCACTCGTTTGACCCCTATGCGAGCCTCAAGGTTTACGACAATCTCCCTCCAACTCCCCCTACTGTGGCCGAACAGGACTTGAAAACATAAATGTCGTATCTCTTAATTCCCTTTTCCTGTCCATTAAAGGTTTTACTGAAATTGGAGCATAGCCTATCTGCAAGTTTCCAGTACCCCCCCCCCCCCCTCCTACCTTGGCGGATTCCGGCCCGGACGCCAACTAACAAATCTAGACCGCATACACTTGGCACTGTCGAACTTGCTTCTCATTTACATTACCTTACCTTACCTCATTCGGTCCATCCGTTTGGTTTTTGTGCATGTCAAAAGTGCCAACCCCCCCCCCCCCCCCCCCCACTTCCCCCAACCGTGGTCGCATATACTTCGAACGCATTTTTTCCATGTCGAGGCCACCGATTCTTATCACCCATTAAGTTTCAAATCAAATCAAATCAAATCATTTAATGTAAACAAGATACAGTCTCTCATAGGCATAGCCCAAATATGGTATCTTTTAGTCAAACGAGAAAAACAAAAAGAATAGGATAAAACACACAAGTTACGAATTGTTAAAAGTACGAACAAAACTCGGCACAAAGCTTCGAGAATAACGCTGTGACCTGGAGTAAACCGGTGTCAGTTTTGGAACTTTCGCAGCCGCCTCTCTGGGGAGTCGGGATCTGAGGGGGACAAAGGGGGGCGGGAGGAAGTTCTTGTAGATGGGGTGGAGGAGGAGGGTTGAGCCAAATTTTAGGCACAGTTTCTCTCGACGGGCAAAAAGGGGGGTCAAGTTTGTATTCTTTTAGATAAAAAGAGTAAGGCAGTGGGGAACCTCCGTTGATGATTTGTAGCGACCTCTTCTGAACCCGTTCAATTTTATCACTTTCTTCTTTTGTAAGAGCGAAATGCCAAACAGGACATGCATACTCTACTAGTGGGCGGATGAACATGCAGAAAATTAATTTTAGTTTATCCTTAGGAACCCGGAATTTCTTTAGAGTCTTCAGCATTTGGATAGCACCATTTGCCTTTTTTACAATCAATCTTGTGTTTTCATGCCAAGTAAGATCAGAAGAGATCACTACCCCAAGCAGGGTAGTGCTGTTACAGAGGAGGTTTGGGTCTATAGGTGGTTCGAATTCAGGTAGGCTTTTCTTGAGAAATGAAAATGTCATTACTGAAGATTTATCTTTATTTACCACCATATTTAATTTTGCTGCTTCAGAGGTAACTTGTTCAATATAATTGAAAGTTTGACTTTTACACGCTCCAAATACTACCTCTGCTAGGGAAAGATCATCTACATACTTCCATCTTTCTTCCAGCCCGACAGCTATTTCATTGATCATGAGGAGGAAGCATAAAGGACCGATCACTGTTCCTTGCGGGACACCGCAAAAAATCGGTAAAGAAGAAGAAAAATTATTTTTATATTTTACGATTTGTTCTCTGTTTGTTAGAAAGCTTTTTACGATATTAATAAGATATTCAGGAATATTTTTCTCTGCCATTTTTTCCAGCAAAATCTTGTGATCTACAAGATCGAAAGCTTTTTTAAAATCTATTGCAATTAGATTTATCCATTTCCCGGGTTCATCTAAATTTTTAAAAATAAAATCAAGTAAACTAACGAGATAGTGAACAGTTGAACACTTTAACTCGAATCAGACTACTCGTTCGCAATTTACAGAAGTCAATTCCCATATTTCTCTTCTCTTGCTCCTCAAAATGCTCGAATCTAGAAACGGAAGTTTCCGGGGGGTATGCTGTGTCAGGTTCTTAAGTCAATTAAGTCGGGTTGCTAATACGCCAGCAAAGTTTCGTTGTCTTAGTACATCTGGAACTATTCTAACTCGCGACTACCAATTCAAGGAAGCCCCCTCCAACTCCCCCGACAGAGCCCCGAAACCATCTGGCTCCGTCGGTTTCGTCTCTAGGCCTAATACTTGCTCTCCATTAAGTTCCGTCTCAATCCCTCTGCTTTTAGAGTTTCTTGCGTTTTCCGGCCCCCCACCCACATCCCCCCACAGGTATCAGACACTACCCGGACTTGACACTGAACATCCGAGGCGATAGCTCTTTCCGGCAGACAAGTTTCATTCAAATCCGATCATACGTTCAAAAGTTATGCACGCCACTAGATTCCGGACTCCCCATCCATCCACTCCCCCCACGATTGGATCGGGCAAACGGCTGTTCTCAAGTTAATCTGTCCGGATCCCTGATATACCTGCCAAGATTCATCGCCATAGCAAATCAGGAAGTAGGTTGAACTCACCGGGTCGCTTGAAATCTGGACCCCCACCCCAACTCCCCCACAGTGCCCGGATCCGGTACGTTTATGTCAGTGACATATCTAGGACTTGTGCTTGTTCATCCCACCAAGTTCCATCCCGATGCCTCCATTCTAAGCGTTTCTCAAGATTTCTGGTTCCCTCCTCAACTCCCCCCAGTGTCGTCGCATCCGGTCCGGATTTAAAGTGAGACGTCTGAGACGCGGGGTCATCCTAAATATCAACTTTTATCAAGATCTCATCACTCGTTCTTAAGTTAAAAATACCTCAAAATTTTGGCTTCCCCCTCCCTCCCCTCCCCCCCAGATGGTCGGATCGGGGAAGTGACGATTTCCTAGTTAATCTGGTCGGGTCCTTGGCATGACTGCCAATTTTCATCGTCCAGCACATCAGGAAGCACCGAACTCGGGGGATCACTACAAATTCGGACCCTACCCCCCCCCCCCCCCCCCCCAACTCCCCTAAAGTGAGCGGATCCGTTCCGGTTACATCAGTCACGTATCTAGGACTTGTGCTTGTACTTTCCACCAAGTTTCATCCCGGATCTCTCCACTCTAAGTGTTTTCCGAGATTTCCGGTTTTCCCCTCCAACTCCCCCCACTGTCACTGGATCCGGTCTGGATTTAAAATGGAGCGTCGAGACACGAGGACCTTTCATATATCAAGTTTCGTTAAGATCCGATCACCCATTCGTAAGCTAAAAATATATAATTTTTCCTAATTTTTCCGGATTCCTCCCTCCACTCCCCTCCAGATGGTCGGATCGGGGAAGCGACTATTTTTAATTTAATCTGGTCCAGTCCCTGATATGCCTGCCAAGTTTCATCGTCCTAGCTTATCTGCAAGTGCCCGAACTAGCAAAACTGGGACCGACAGACCGTCTGACGGACAGAAATTACAATCGTTTTATGGCACTTGGCCGAAGGGCAAGTGCCATAAAAAACGAGATTTTCGGGGTTTGTCCTACCAAAACCTGACGCAGCCTCTCTACTAAATAAACGCCGACTGTCCGGGTTTGGCACGTGAGGTCGTGAGCACTCGCGACCCCACTGGATGCACTTTCGACGGTATAGCATACAATGACTTTTCCCGAACAGGTATGTAATACCCAATTTATACTGTAACACGACTAAATTGTATTTATGAGCTAGTATTTATTTCGACTAAATTTTATGAAACCAAAACTGCATATAAATCGTACAAAGTGTTATGTAAATCAACAAAAATGCTAAGTACTCGCATATCAGTGTATCTCTATGACGCTGTTGACATTTCCGTTCCTATTTTTCTCAACGGAGAAATTGTTGGAAAAATAAAGTGGACTGAACTGAATTGAATATCCTCATATCACATCGGTCAGTTATATTACGATAACCGTGACACAGAAAGTTAGCGGGTGATATGACTTCACATCAACCTCTAGAGGTTCTATCTACTTCCAGAGAGGTTGATATGAAGTCGTATCCACCTCTAAATTTCTAAGTATAACCTTTGGGACTTATGATATGCATGGTTAATGGGGTTCGGTTTGAAAAGCTGATAGTTAACGTACCCCCATCTAGCTTGATCAGAATCAAAAGCGCGACGGCCATTTATAAATATTAATCTGGCTGAGCTCAGTAGATATTTTTCACAAGTTACCTCGCCTTCGGCTCGGACAGGTTATTTTAAATGGCCGCCTCGATGTTATTTTCCGATAGTAACCTCGATGTAGGAAGTTAAACTTTAATGCTGAGTCTGAAGAGGCATAGCGGAAGAAAGTACTTATACGGTCGCCGCTCATTCCATTTCGATGCGTTTAATCAGGAAAAATGGTCGTTGCACGTTTTTGGTGAGATGGAATATATTTAGAAATGTGAAATATAGGCCCATAGCGTATCCCTAAGATAAAATTAGAGGAGAAATGTTGTTTCCGTATTGGAAACTACGGATGTCGGTTAAGGCTGGTTTACTCAAAAAGACGACTAACGAGGACTTAAGAAAAGGGCAGTTTGGTTTGTTGGAATGGTGGCTAAAAGCCTAGTAAATGCGTTGCAAAATTTGCAGCAAGTCAAAGACTAAAGCACAACTCTTACTAGAAATGACCTTCTCACGATGAAATGGCGCAGAAATATCGTTTTCTAAAAATACCATTACTTTCCAGGTGACATCAGCGATTTATTTGTTGTCGCTAGATAACTTCGTCAATCCTTTCTTCTCTCTTACGTGGCTGCTGGACAAAATACTTTGAAAAACGAAACAATGACAATAGGCGGGGATTTCAGAGGCTTTTAGTCCCGTTAGGGGGCTAGGTACAATATAAAAGGCAGAATAAGCGAGAGGGATCCTTTAAAAGACCCGTCGTACCTACAATGCCAATAATAATAACAATAATAATTTATTTATGACCCATCATACACTCACAAAGAGAAAGACGGAGTATAAATGAAAAAAGAGGAAAAAGTAATATACAGAAAGACATAACACCATACAAAAAGCACACGAAACTAATTTCTAACAAATTAACCTAATAATGAACAAAAATAAATAAATAACAACAACAACGACAAAAAAAACAACAACAGAAGACTATCTACATCCTCCATTCACCCTTACCCGGAGACCCCAATTTAATCCGCCTTATTCCAGTTCGGCGCTCCAATCGGACTAGTTTCTATTAGTCCCCAGCTGTCTCATAATCAACACTTGTGCTGACATAGACAAAAGTCGGATCATATGGTAGTGGATAATTTCATTTTCGACTACTGAGACATGTTCAAAACTTTCAATACCTGAGACGCAAACTGCAGATTTCAACTATCAACCTGTCGATCTATTTTTATGGCACTTGCCCTTCGGCCAAGTGCCATATAGCGATCGCAATTTCTGTCCGTCAGTCGGTCTGTCTGTCCCGGTTTTGCTAGTTCGGGCACTTCCAGATAAGCTAGGACGATGAAACTAGGCAGGCATATCAGGGACCGCTAGATTAAATTAGAAATAGTCACTTCCCCGATCCGACCATCTGGGGGGGAGTGGGAGGAGGGGGAATAAGGAAAAACTAGGAAAAATGAGATATTTTTAACTGACGAACGGGTGATCGGATCTTAATGAAACTTGATGTATGGAAGCACCTCGTTTCTCAGAGGTCCCAGTTTAAATCCAGACCTGATCCGGTGACATTGGGGGGAGCTGGAGGGGGGAACCGGAAATCTTGGAAAACACTTAGATCGGGATGAAACTTGGTGGAAAGAACAAGCACAAGTCCTAGATACGGGATTGACATAATCGGACCTGATCCGCATCAATTTGGGAGTGTTTTTGGGGGGAGGGGGGCTAGTTTCTGGTGATTCCGCGAGTTCGGTGCTTCCTTATGGGCTAGGACGATAAAAATTGGTAGGCACGTCATGGACCCGAGCATATTGACTTGAGAATAGTCGTTTCCCCTATCCGACTATCTGGGGGGGGGGGGGGTGAGGCCTAGAGGGAAGGTGAATCCGGGAAAATTAGATATTCCTAACTTACGAACGGGTGATCGGATCTAGATGAAACTTGATATGTAGAAAGACTTCGTGTCTCAGACATCCCAGTTTAAATTTGGACCGGATCCCGTGACGTTGGGTGGGGGGGGGGAGCTGGAGGGGGGAGCCGGAAATCTTGGGAAACGCTTAGTCGGAGAGATCGGGATGAAACTTGGTGGAAAGAACAAGCACAAGCCCTAGGTACATGATTGACATAACCGGACCAGATCCGAGCACTGTAGAGGAGTTGTGTCTGTGTGTGTGTGTGGGGGGGGGGGGGGGTCCGAGTTTCTAGTGATCCCACAGTTCGGTACTTCCTGATGTGTTAGGGCGATGAAACTTGTCAGGTACCCGAACAGATTGACTTGAGAATGTCGTTTCCCCGTTCCAAACATCGCGGGGGACTGTAGGGATGGGGAATCCGGAATCTAGTGGCTATCTCAGCTATTGAATGGGTTATCGGATTTAAATGAAACTTGACATTTAGAAAGACCTCCTGCCTCAGATGTTCCATTCTAAATCCGGACCGGATCCGGTGACAATCGGAGGAGTTTGAGGGGGGAACCAAAAATCTTTGGAAACGCTTAGAGTGGAGGGATCGGGATGAAACTTGGTGGGAACAACAAACACGAGTTCTAGATATGTCAGGGACATAATAGGACGTGATTCGGGCACTCTGTTGGAGTGGGGGGGGGGTCCAGATTTCTAGTAAGCGCCCGATTCGGTACTTCCTCATGTGCTAGGACGATGAAACTTGGTAGGCGTGTCAAGGACCCGGGTAAATTGACATGAGAATAGTCGTTTCCTAGATCCGACCATCGTGGGATGAGTGGAGGCATTGGGAATCCGCAATAGAGTTGCACGGGCAGTTTTTGAATGGGTGATTGGATTTGAATAAAACTTGGCATGTAGAAAGAGCTATCGTCTCAGATGTTCCATGTCAGGTCCGGGGAGTATTAGAGAAGAGGGAATCCGGAATCTTGAGGTATTTATAACTTCCAACGGGTGACCGGATCTTAATGAAACTTGATGTTTGTAAAGACGCCGAGTCTCAGACGACCCAGTTCAAATCCGGATCGGATCCGGTGACTTTGGCGGGAGCCGCAGGAGGGAACCGGAAATCAGGGTCAAACAAGTGGAGTGATTTGAATGAAACTTGAAGGTACAGAGATCATTATTATGACCTAGATTGACATATTGTTCGAACCGGATCCCAAAAATGCTCGGATCGGTGAAGGATAGGTGGGAAGAGAAAATGCTCTAGGTGATACAGTTAGGAGTGCAGACCAGATTCGGCCGCGGTATATGGAAAGTTGGAAGGGGGTACCGGAAATCTTGGGCACGTCTAGGGACATAGCGCGTGAACTTCTTGGGTTGAAACTTGGAAGGTTGGCGATGGCTTGGAGTTGAGGGTATGTGAAACTCGATATCCTAATTCTACACTGTAAAAACAAATCTTGCAATATTTGCTACTCGGATTATTCTTAGCTTTATTCTGATAAGATTACCCCTAATTCGGATTAATCTTATCTCAATAAAGATAAGATTAATTCCAGCAGAAAATACTGCATCCTTATTCGGAGAAACTTTGTACAGTGTAGGTCCGAACGATTGAATTAACTAATGCCTAATTTGCACATTAAAGACATCAGGCCATCAATTTGTTACAAGTTGAGCCTCGTTTAAGTATTCAACCATTTCTGTAAGGTGGGACATAAACAGTAAATAGTGTGAGGTGTGCTTTAATGGTCGTTCTAATATGAACGAATGAATGATGGACTAATCTGCACATCAAAGAAATCAGGCCATCAATTTGTTACAAACAGAGCCTCGTTTTAAAGTATTCAACTACTTCAGTATGGTGGAACCAAAACAGTAAATAGTGGTCCAATATACGGATATACTTACTGATGCCTCCGTTATTGGGTACAGTGTATGTCGTGAGATCAAGGGAGTTTCTGATATAGGTGCACTTGGAACATCGTCTCGGCGGAACTGGGCGTTGGGACGGGGCGTGGCAATTGATAGCATAGCAACAGCTTTTTGCTATGTCATTGCATATGGAATACTCGAAGTCATCTTCATCCTGAAAATAAAGTTCCTCAAATACTGTGGTGACACGGAAATTTTGACAAATTGAGGCAATCCAAGGTTCCCCGGACGCACCAGAGCCATCTCTGATAAGAGAAAGAAGGTCAATCTCAAGCGAGGAGACCTAGGCAAGGGGACGTTTTTGGGTGGGGGGCGCTGTTCAACGGGAGAAGAAATCATCATGATAAGCAGCCACCTCGAAGTCATTTTCTCGTGAAGAGCTTAATGGGTGACGTCAGAGTAGAGCACGGTTTGTTCAGCGATGTTGCACAGACTTTTCCGTAGAGCTCTTGTCAACATCAACAAAGAACAGTCATTAACGCAAAAACAACCCATGGGGGAAGCCGAACAAACAGAGATTCAACATAACTCGAGCAAATAGCTGGAAACTCAGACAAGCAACATCCAATGCGTTGCCTGCGTAGTGAAACGGCACTTAGGGTAGGTTTACACTTCCCGTGAATACTCTTGATAACTATCTCTCCTTGCTCATACAAAATCTCCGGCCTCTCGGAGTACCTAGCGGAAGAAAGGCAGAAGCGGTGTCACAGCTGCACGCCAGTGAACCTCGGGAAGAACCGGAAACCTCACCCAACCCTCAAATTGATTCAAATCAATCAGCAAAGTTGGTTGTCGTGATGTTTCTTGCTCTTCGCTGGGCACATGGTGATTCTTCATAAGCACGAAGAGTTTGTAATCAAGAGTATACAAATACGTACGAATTATACGCTTGCTTTTGCGCTAAGAAACATGTGTTCACAACAAAAAGGGATGTGTAGGCTATACGCTCGGATTTGAAAAAATACTTTATGCAGTGTGTAAATGCACAATTACAGAATGATGCCTATTTTCAGTTTAACCACGTAACAAAACTAATACTCCACGGTTCATACGGATCTTAGCTTTCCACTTTACGAGAAGTAGTTTACTGTTACGTGGGCCACAGGTTAAATAAAAAAAAATCAAAGCTATTCAGCCATACCCCTATAGCAAATAAATGAAAGAGACAAAGTAAATAGGAAAGAAACAAATAAAGGGAATAAAGACGGTGACGGTAGTTCGCTATTGGCTGATATCAAGTTTGTTGTTTTTTACTTTTGATTTGAATCTTTTATAAGCAAGTAACAAAGCCAGGGTATTGAAACAGATAGAGAAGTGTTCAAATAAAGATACCTCTACTGTATGCATCTTGTCTTTACGTTCGACGCCATAACGTTAAATTGAAAATCCGAACGCTTGAAAACCGGAAACGGTGAGTCTCATGCGCCTCAAAAACTTATGCGTTTTTGCTTGTCGACTCTGTAACGTGATGTTGAAAATCCTAAAGCTTGGAAGCCAGTTCCCAAGCAGCCAAGTTTTACTCTTAAACCCGTAGATATAATTCAGCGGTATCCTGGCATAAGCTTTGAGTAGGTATTCAATTAAATTTTATTTTATTTGGATTTCACAAATGCGCTTTTTCTTCTGTTTAAGGCGTCTGTTGATTCGAACCACCATCTTCTTGACCGAAGGTGCGTTCCTCCAGGCAATGGAATCCAGGCTTCAAATTGTGAAAAGAAAACGAGGTGGAAGTTGAGTCACTAACAGCAAAATTTAAAAGGTCATGAACACATGAATGAGAAAAAAAACATTTTTGGCAAGTACTTTATAGCAAAAAATTTTTGATTAGGGTTTTAGTATTATCGTTCACTGTTAGGCGACGTTCACATAAGCATACCTCTACTGTACCTCGACGCACACGTCATGAGACGCACTATTTCGACACGGAACGAAGCATTTTAACGCAAAACGCAGTCTGTCTGAATCAGAAGTAAAAACAGAAGCGAGGATAACACTTACCCTAGGTTCACACAGAGCAAATCGCGGCGATGAACGAGGTTTTTCAATCGCATCGATAGAAGATTTGCATCGCCTGGATGTTCACACTGAATTTTCGTCGGCAACAGAATTTAACGGGAAATGTTGCTGTTGTGTGCATAAAATCGTACTGTCGCCCGATTAAAGCTGAATTTTCAAAACATTGAGCATCGCCGGACGAAGCAACAGAAATCGCCAATTTTGGCGACGAAATTCTCGGCGATGACCGATATCGCCTCAGTGTGAACGTCTGTGTGAACCTAGGGTTAGACATAGTACTTGCCTGGTCAGGGTGGAAGGTGACCGGCTCCTGGTTTCTCGTCTTCCAGCAAAACTCCAGGACTGAGACGAGAAGGGAGAACGCAAGGCCACAGATTAAAACTACGAAAACACCACCTACAAAGACAAATTCAGTATATGTTTGTTTCTCAGGCTTATATTCAAACAATGGGTAACACGGATACATCAGCTATGATGCTTTGCCAGCGATATTTCGGTTTTCTTCGAAAGGGTCCCTGTCAAGCTGTCGAAAGGCAGGGACAGCGTTAGGGAACGAAAGAAACGAACCAGCAATCGAATGCAAGAGTTCCCCAACGTTTTCCCTGACGTTCTACAGCCTGACGAGGACCCTTGCCAAGAAGGTCCGAAAGATCGGTGGACTTTCCGAAATATCAGGACTTACAACTTCGACTCAATTATGGGCCTTTGGAAAATACGACAAGCTTGTGAATAACTGCATATATTTTTCCCACCCTTTCTTGATTGAACACAATTTTAGAACAAAGTATAATCGGAAATATGTTTTAGGAGAATTCAAAATCTTGCTACAAGAAAAGAAGCGTCGCATCTTATTAGTCGGTTATGTCGAAAAGATGAAAGACCGACCAATACGACTCGAAATTTCATCTTTTTGAAAGAGTCTGAAGCCTTCTGAAACACATTTCCTATTAAAGTTTGTATCATTTAACTGAATACTGTGAATTATTTGAACTGTGTTAAGGGGTTTATTTTTATTGTTCACTATATGCTCTAGCTCTAGTATGACGTTCAGAATATCTACGGCCGTTCTCGCAACGTAAAGATCTACTACGACTCGGAAGATTTGAATCTCAACACAAACGGGGCTTTTCAGTGGCCGGTGGTGAGCCAGGTGACCACTGCTCACTGCGTGAACACTTGATTTTCTTAAAATCGTCAAGCATACAACGAAGGGACAAGCGAATAGAGGTACAACAAATCCGACAGAGAAAGTGCATTATCTGAAAATCGATTATTCGCGGACGAAGTAACGTATTTTCATCGGGTCTATATAAGCCTATTTAAGTGAATAAGTGATGGTGTCAAGAGTGTCCTATCTCAGCCCTTCTCGGATAAACTTTAACCGAATAAGTGATGGGTAACTAGACTGTCCTATCTTAGCCATTTTCGGTTAAACTTTAATTTTTTTCTTCTTCCAAAGTATATATGCTCTCAATAGTTGCGTTTTTGATCCGAATTCCCCGTTCTGAATTCTGGCTTCTGAATTCTCAATTCTCGTACAAAATACCGTTTTTGCTCCTCTGGTTTCTCCATTCTCGCTTTTGCCAAAAACACTATAATTTGGTAGCTCGTCCGCCACCCGGTATACGTGTTTGTGCATATTGAACACCCGCACTCTGTTGACCAGTCAGGGAGGAGGATGGAGTGAGGAGAATCGAGAATTCACCATCGGAGAAACTTTTCTGATTCTGCCCAATCGCGAGGCTTTCCCCGTTCTCGATTCTGAAAAAACGCAAACAAAGGAGAATTCGCTTCAGCTGAATAGTCCAAAAAAGCAAAAATAGGAGAATTGTGAGGAGAATCGCAAGGAGAATCCGGATCAAAAACGCAACTAATAGAACGGGACTTAAAGCATAGGTTGTCAACCATAGGCCCACAATTTACTCTCGAAGTTGAAAGTCTGCTTTTCCGTTTACATCGGCTAGAGTACAATCACTCTAAACGTGAGCGTGTATCGACTGGACGCAATGATAGACTTGTCTCATTCAGTGTAATTTAATTCCAGCAAAATAGGTTGCTCATCAATCGATTGAATCAACAGAATTGTGACAACGTCAACTAGAAATTAATTAAATACTCTTTTAGCCCAAGCTGACTTTGAAACACTTATCCAAACAATGTTAGAAATTAGTTCCCTATTAACCCCTTCCGTCACCGTGACCAGTTAGTTAGACAAAATTAAAGACACCGTTTTCTCCCTACCTGTGGGAAATTTTGTGAATCTGATTGAACTGGTGTGTTCTCCTATTTACGGGCTACAACATAGAGGCTTCAAATATTGCACTGCACGACTAATTTTCATGTTAGAAGACCTTGAACATCGACTATGTTGAAAAATACTGATTTGGAGGAAACGCCTAAAATATATTTTTGTTGTCAGTACTTTGAAAAGAGAAACGGTGGTTGAAAAAATTATAGCGTCAAACATGAATCATTGAGAACAGATAGGTATTTTTTTTTATGCGAAAATCACTTTGGGTATGTGTTGTTTTCTGTTCCGAAATTTTGTCCAGTTAACTGGACTACGCGACTAGGTTCAGACAAATAAATGAAGCATTGCTGAATTTCTTTTAAGATCTGATGCCATCTAAGGTCTTGAAGAACGTTGTTTTTATCAGAATATTGTAACAGATGTCACTGCTGCATGCCCTTCTTATTTATAGTCCAGTTAAGTGGACAACGTGACACGCGCTCTTTCCACACAAGTCCAAACTTTCCTAAAACGTTCCAAACAACGTTCCGACAGACGAGTAACGCGTTCTAGACAACGTTCTGACAGAGGACTACAACGTTCTTGACAACGATTCGACAGACGAGCAAATGCGCCCGTTCACTGGACAGAAAGCATTACAAAGAGAAAAACACTGTCCATGGGACTTCAAGGTTTGTGTTCTCCCAAATTCTGAAAGAAGGCCATCAACTGTCCAACAGGAGTCTTTGGGACTTGGATGTTGTGTTGTCATGAAGCTAATGACAGATAGGAGTATCCCAAAGGAAGGGGATTTCTTCAGTTTGACCCAGACACAGAAGGGGTGGAACGGAACGGGCACCGTCCGTGCCAAGCGCATAGCTTGGACCCTCTGTCAAGGAAAAAGAGATGAAGAAATACGGACGAGGAGCATTCGAAAGGCTTCTCTTAGGTGTAGAGAAGCTAGTTGTACTGGCTTGACAAAAACACCATTTCTTGGGCTTCGGGCTTGGTTAGCAATCAGGGGTATTGTAAATGCGCGAAGGTGGTCTACAGCCACATTCAAATTTGACAACCTGAGGTCACCAGAAGACGCAATGTCAGCGTATGCGGAGTTGATACAATCTCAAAGCTTGGGAGATAGTACAGTATTTCGATCCGGTCTCGCAAGTGGCAACTGTGATTCAGATTTTGCATGGCGATGCATGGCTACTCGTGTGATTGAATGACACACTGCAATGGCCAGGAAAGAGAAGCTGGATATCGTTGCATGCCGAAAGGAGATTGGCACTGCCCTTTAGCAAGCTAACTCGTCTACCTCACGAGTAGCAGGTCAACCTAGAGAGTCGATCATATGGAGGAATGGAGAATGAACTGACACCAGTAAGAAAAAATAGCCCTAAATACGTACTGACGTACGATGTGATGGCTATCACCACTGGCCAGTGAAAAGGGGCGAAAAGCTTTGAGGGAGATGCTAGATGACGGTCTGCAAGCTCAATGCCTCGTCGATTTGTAAAAAATAAGAAGCTGAGATGTGTTTCAGGGGTCAACGAACTTGTTCCAAACATTTTCATGTCAGTTCTAGTGACTGAAATGCTGTTTTTTATGTTAAGCTGGTCACGTTATCCAGTTAACTGGACATCCGTTTTCTTCCACTTAATAAACGATTCCAAGCGAGTTACTTCAACACTAGCTTACTTATGCCCTAACTACTAAGTTTCAATGAAATTTTTTTTTTGTCGGTTAAAAATAATTGGTGACGAAAGGGGTTAAGCCGGAACGTCATGTCAGGTGGACTCTGATCATATTCTCAACAGTGGGCGCGATTGTGCCATCAAAACAAGGAAGTCATGCGACTGAAGATGGCGCCTCACATCTTCTTCTACAAAAGCTGAAATGATTAGTATGTGGCACTGAAATGAGACGACAAGGAAACCAAGAGCGTGTTCCACCCTGCTTCCCGACCCTACTACGCATGACGTCACAGATCCTGGCTTCTTTGCGTCAAGGCTAGAACACGTTTTTATATTTTGGAAAAATATCATGCCACGGGCTAATCGGGCAAATCACGTCACAGAGATCGTAGCTACCGCGCTTTCTACGCCTCCCGAGCTCAGTAAGCAAATAGTCACTGTTAGTTACTATTTCGAGAAGCTTGGAACGGTCAGCGTAGTAACTTTTCATGAGGTTGGAACAAAAATATGTAACTAATAGTTACTATTGTTAGAAAGGGGGAACACACTCGAAGAGGATTTGTGAATAACAGCGCATGACCCCTGGGATTCTGACGATGATTTGCCAGAAGGAATCAGTTGAAAGGTCAACAGAGAGACATTTTAACGACGGTCCAACCACTATAGGAGACGCTAATTATCGCGACTCATGGAGCTTATTGCTCTTATTGGGGTTTCCTGCCTCTTTCCATATGTTGTTGATATGAATTCTCAGTTCTCGCTTCTCAATTTCAGCTCTCGATTCTCCTACAAACTGCCGTTTTTGCTGTTCTCGCTTTTCGTTCTCGCTTTTGACAAAACCACTAACTGATACGGATTGATACTAACTTGTACGGATTTAACATCCGCTTTCAATTCAATCAATTCAATTATATTCAAGAAAGCCATAACACAAACAAGCCGACTAGTACGTTTCGTGTCACATCAATATAATCAACGAAATAAGAAACAGATATAAAAATATCTGACCGAGCTGACAACAGCTCGGTCAGTAAATACGTCCTCTTTGGTGACCAATCAGGAAGGAGGACGGAGAACGAGAATTGAGAAGCGACTAACAAAGCATTCACAATTCTGCAAAATTGGGATGCTTTCCCCATTCTCGATTCTGACAAAAACGTAAGAAACGGAGCTTTGTCTTCATCTCAATAGTTAGACAAGACCAAAGGTTTCAATGGGATCAAACAAATTTAATATTTGATCCAGACAATTGCGTCTTGTAGATATCCGGTCTTCGCCAGACTCCTTGAATAGTTTACAATTAAATCTAAAAACCGATTAATGCCAATGGCTAGTTATCTGAGAAAACCAAGTTCAGGTATGGATTCAGCATGTTTGTTTACCACTATACGTCATATTTACTTTGGTTGAAATTGTTCGGAACTTCCTCCCTTACTTCTGCCAAATATCCGGATTCCGGGTGAACTACTTGTCCGACAAAAAACTAAAACTCAAACCGAATTCAGCACATCTCCCTATTGTAGTGGTTTGTGAACTCTGTTCACAAGCTCATCGGTAGCTCAAATGGTAAGAGCGCCTGCCTTGTCAGCAGGGGGTCCTGAATTCCAATCCCGGCTGAGGAGCATTTTTGTCATTCTGTTCACTACTTATAAACGACTTATTGTTGTAATTGAATTCATTAGTTGCATTTTTGCAGATACCATGGTATGTGTTACCGCGGTAACTGGACCTACAATTAGTCGTGTTTGCAGTTACCGTGGTATCTGATGCTAAGGTTGCCAAGGGCGTTTCTATGGGGGTAAGAAATCAAGTTCTGTACAGTTTAGTCGAGCATAAAAATCAAAGGCTGGATGGTTTTGTCGAGTGTCGGTATTCTCGTCGGCACATCGTCCTTTCTACACGTAAAATATCAAAGTCTGCAAATTTTTATCGGGCGCATGCAGAAAATTCAAGTCTCGTCGGTACTCCGCTTCTATTTACACGTACAAAATTAAGTACGCGAAGGTTCAAAATCTCTGAATTTGAAAATGTCTGCTTTCGTCAAGAAATTAAAGTTTTGGCTTACGAAGTTTCAAAGAAACAGTGTCTTTCGGATGCTTGACCAGTTTACGGACGAGAATGAAATTGACAACATTGCAGCCTCAAGTATCCTTTTTATTTGTATGCATTTTACACATCAATCCCTTATCATTTATGACAATAAATGACGTCTTTTTGGCGTTCTGGCCTTGACAGATCTTGGTAGAATAGTAGAAAACAATAAATTTTGTCAGATTGGTGAGAAAGAAGTTTAGCACTTAGTTATATAACAGGATATCTGTTTCTCTTTTGGGATGACTTCGAAAAGTGCAATTTCGGCAGTAGCCATTTTTGCAGAGCACCGTGTATCAGATACTACGATAACTGCAAAAACGACTAATTGCAGATCCAGTTACCGTGGTAACAGATACCATGGTATCAGCAAAAACAAAACTATTATTTGATTGACTTTCATTAGGCCTTGTAATCAGAGGCATCAGCATCACTTACTGGTTGGGGACACCCCTCCCCCAAAATTGGTCGGACATTCAGCAAACAGAAACGAATCGGCACGAAGCGTCTCGATTTTTCGTAAAAACAGTATTTTCGGGGTAAACCGTCGATAAAAATAACCAGACAGTCGGTAAAATCACCTTGCCCCCCTCCCCCCCCCCCCCCCCTCCCAAACAAAATATTGGCTATAGTGATGCCTCTGCTGGTAAAATTAGGCTTTCGGCAATAAAAAATGAGTGAGGCGAGATTTTGAAGTTACAGTCTAAAACGATCTTGGTACCTTGCGTACCCCTTACAAGGGTGTCGCGTACCCCTTTGGGTACACGTACCAACAGTTGGGAACCACTGATCTAGAGTATATTTGGAGTGGTACAGGTGTTATTTATTTTGTATATTTCTGTTCGGCCACGGCCCAGAGGGCTTTTATTCATTCATTTATTGCCCAACAGAACGTTGCTTGAAAATTTTCAAGCGTTTCCAATCCGTTTCCTAATCAATCTTTAGCAGTTAATTTCCGATTTCCGATACAAATGGTGTCTGTCGATAGCTATCTGGAGCTCTGAGCAAAAGCAGGGAAAGATGATTTGTGTAGAGGCTTGCGCCTTATAAAAGGCATCTGAAGCAACCTGTGACGCTTCTCCGAAAAAAAATCTGTGACAGTCTGGCACCAACGACACTGGGTCTTTTTTGGACCAATATTAACGAGACTCTCGCTTTTTCAGCGTCATAACCATATAATTTTGTTTTTTTTCTACAGTCTATCGATCACAGAATTCTTGCTCGCTTTGCCGAACAAGTCGAAAACATGTGACAAATCCAGACTTCTGCGTCCATTGGCAACACGTCGGCAACACGGTAACGGCAATATGCGCCGACTGTTTTTGCTGTTAAACTTAAATAATAAGATAAGAACTTCGGTTTCTTAGCCATTACGCGGAACAAAAGATCGAGCAATTTATTACTGAGCGGATGGTTCCGGATGGATGTTCAACTACACAGTAGTAACTGTGATGGTCAAGCAAAACACTTACCTATACTGTCGGATCCGAGGGCTAAGGCATTTGTCTTCGACTGTTTTACCTCATTATACCGTTCACACGTGTCCCCCGTCTTCCACCATTTGTTATATAACATCTGTATCACACCATTCTCTTGCAATTCCAGAATGGCTAAGGATATTTTATCTCTCCAAGGTGAACCTAAATAAAAAACAAAAAATGTAACTTAACTTTGATTCCTAACTGTTGTCAGAATTGCTCTCCAACTTCATATGCAACCAGCACACGTCAGTGCTGAAAGCCTTATTATTGCAATTATATTATTATTATTATTACTGATGGGGAGATTTCGGGGCATATTTGAAGGCACAAAACGGAAAAGTCAGCTGGGGTTTTCTCATTGTCCTTACTAACAGCAAAGACCAAGATGCAAGCCTCTACCAAACTCGACGATAGGTATTAGTCGCTTCCAATATGTTCATCAAGTGCATGTTTGAAAGGGTCGACTGATGGGCTGGTAACGACGTCGGATGGGAAGTGGTTCCACATCTCCATGACACGATTTCCAACTTCCACCTTCCGACATCTTTCTTGAATCTCTGAGAGCTAAGTTTGAACACGTGGACCCTGAGGTTTCTGGGACTGAGAGTAACAAGTTCTCCAGCGAGCTTAATATCGTAGTTTCCACTGCAACTGTTTATACTTCGATCAAGTCTGCGCTGTGCAGACGGTGAGCCAGCGTCGCTAGCTTTAGTGTCTACAGCTTTTCTTCGATGACGTGTTTTTCAACGCGGGGCAGTCCTTGTTGTAGAATGGTTTAACCAAGAAGAAATAAACCAATAGAACCCCCATCTTTGGTTCTATGCACCGACTACGGATACCCCGGCAAACCGAGCAGAGCTAGAATGAATGAATTTATGAAGCACTGCCCAAGGGCGTAAGTGCAGTAAAGTGCGGTAAGTGCAAGTAGCTAGTGCTTGCTGAGCTTTGAGTTGGTGCCCGCCTACTTTCTTCTTAGCCGTCTAACAATGATCGGAAACAGGCGTAGCAGGCGAGTATGACCTGCCTCTTTTGTGACACCACAATGTTAAACAACCAATAGAAGCTTACTTTCGAAGTTTCTTCTCTGGGGCTCTACTGCCATGACGTGTTTGTCGAGGTATCGACGTGTGATGTTCCAGCTCCTAACCTCCGCTCGTTTGCATCGGGCAGGGCATCGGAAATTTATTTGACTCCGCATGGTCGTATCACAGAGATCGGGAGACTTCTTATGCTTATCTGTTCTTAGTCTTACTGAGCAGTGTACGTACTCAAAGATTGGGCTCACAAGGGTGAGCAGTGTGACTAGAACCCTGTGATCCTTAAGCTCGAACGACCTTCGGATGATCCCAGGTATTGTTTGTGCCTTTCGATTCGAATTACACGTTTCTAGAGAGTCGAGACGCTGAGGTTCGAGTTAACGCTGCTGCCCATAGGTCTCTTTCCTTTCGGCATAGTTCGATAATTTGGTTTCCAAGTTTGTAATTTATGATTTGTGGAACCAGGCCCAATTGTTCCCTGGTGACCCTTCTCCCCGTTGACTTTCATTTCGTGTTTGTCAACTTGTTTGTCAAAACTTGTTTTATCCAGGTCGTTTTGAAGAGTTTGATGATCTCGGGTGGTTTAGATAAGTGGTTCCCAACCTTTTCCTTACCTCGTACCCCTACTCAAGGTTCCAAAAGGTTGTGTACCCCCTTTTCCAGAAATAGAAAAACACATTATTTATTGTCATAAATGATCAGGCATCCATGGGTAGGAAAATACAAAACTGAAAACCAAATCAATAAGACACTTTTGAGGCTGCTTTGTAGCAAAAATTTGTTCGAATCTTGTTCGATGTCATTAACGGCAATATTTGTTATAGTCAGCCTGGCTGTTTCTACCGGTTTGAGATCACGATAGTACAAAATGTATTTTGGATCCAGTTATAAGTTTTACCCCATTACTGCAAACTAATAAATACCAGTCACGGGCACCTTTGCACTAGCACCTTTCTGGAAACTTTTCAACACATCTGATGTTAGGACTATTAGAAGTACTTTTTTCAAATATGCTAAATTCCTGCTTGGGCTGCCGTTGTGGTCTCGTAATCGACGCGTTACATTAAATCATGGAGTTAAAGATCCGATTGTGGCTGCTTTAGAGCGTCGTGCTCGATTTCTGAAATCCCTCGACCCTCTAAATAGCCTCTATCCAGCAATTAAGCAGAAGTTAAGTAGTTATTAATATTTTGTCTGTCTCTTTTGTTTGCACTATGTAGTGCCAATTTAAAATTGTATTTTGTGTGTTGTTCATTTCTTTTTTCCTTTTCATTTTTCCTTTTTGTTTATTTTTCTTTTCTTATACTCCATCAGTGACATTTTTATGTAAAGATGGGTAATAAATATATTCATTCATTCATTCAATAGTTCTTCTCGTGCTGTCCTCGACAGGAGATTTTTGCAAAACAAAATATTTTCTCTTATGTCAGGAAAATCTCGATAACGGACAAATACTATAATCAGTGCTTCATGTGACACGTCGGTGCTCTCATCAAACTGTATCGCAAACACTTTAGTTTGCTTAATTCCCGACCTGAATGACAATATCACTTGTCTTCCATTTTTCTTGAAACAATATTGTTTGACACGGGAATAGCTTTTACGGCAGTAGGCTAGCTGTTTTGGAATCAATATGATATAACTGAATTTCACTAGGGGCTTGTAATCAGAGGTGTAACGTACGGGTTGCCCCTCCCCCCCCTCAAAAGTGTTCGGCCAGTCGGTAAAAAAGAAACGGGTCGGCGCGAGGCGCAGCGATTTTTCGTAAAAATAGTTATTTTTTCGAAAAAACAGTCGGTGAAAATGTCCAGTCGCAGTCAGTAAAAATACCTTGCCCCCCCCCCCCCAATTTATTTTTGTTTTGTAAGTGATGTCTCTGCTGGTAATACTATAGGCTTTCGACAATACAAAAAACAAGGAGATGAGACTTTAAAGCTACAGGCTAAACCGATTTTGGTGCCTTCGCGTACCCCTTGCAAGGGTCTCGCGTACCTATTTGGGTACGCGTACCACCGGTTGGGAAATACTGGTTTAGATCATCCGACATAGTTTGGTGTCGTCCGCAAATAGTAGCATTCCTGATTCGACTCTGATAGCTAGGACGTTTATGTAAATGTTGAAAAGGATAGCTAGCCTACAGAGCCTTGTGGGACTTGACTAGCAACTTTAACTTCCAGGTCCCCATTTCGACGTTCACCGCGAAGACTTGGCTGCGATTTTGTAGGAAAAAAAAAGGAAAAATCGATTTTGTAGTAATTCAGGGGATCACTCCTTGAAGTTTGTCTAGTCCTTGATTTTTTGTTTCCTTCCATTCTTCAACAGCTCAGACTTGGTGAGAGATAGGAGCAGATTTTTCCCATTTCTCGGTCCAAACCGCACCCAGCTACGATGAGGGAGTCGGAAGGGGGGGGGGGGGGGGGGGGGGTATTTTCGTTTACTTTCTTGTACCACGTACTCGCTAAAAGTACAGTAGAGGTATGCTTATTTGAACGTTTGTTGAGTTTGAACTTTGCCATTTTCATGCACTTGCTATATGACTAAAGCTAATTATCAGTTGGCCAAAGAAGGTAATTAAGGGCCGCTGAATACACCTGCATTTTGGATCTTCACTCTACCTTTAGCCAATGCACTGTTCACATTTAAGTAACTGTTCATATAACTCTACTCTACTGTATCATCTGACCTCGTAGCTTTTGTTTTCCTTTGGAAATTGTTCCTAATCGAATGGGCTATCTGTGGGCGGGGGAGGGAGTAGAAACCCAGAATCTCGTGACACGCATACCCCCGATCGAACGTTTCAACTCGGAGGAAATCTGATAAGTATAGAGAGCTCACATTACAAAAATGCAGTCGCCCATTGTGGACGAAGTGAAAGGAGATGGTAGGGGAAGGAATGTTCTCACTGCGATGCAAATTTATTGTTATGTAGTTTATTTATTTACTCATCATACTCCTCGAGTGTGTCTCGAGGGAAAGTAAATAATAATGTTAATAAGACAAATTAAAATAAAAAAAAATAGGTTCTGGCTGTCATGCAAATTGATTGTGATGTAGATTTTTGTCGTATATTTTATTTAGTTTTTATATTGAATTCCGAGGGAAAGTAATAACAATAATAATAAAAATTGTGTATTTTGGGCTAAGCGACAAAGTTGTCGTTTGTACTTCGAAGGAAAATAAATTTTAATAAAAATACGACTAAAAATTTGATTATTCTTTAGCGTCCGGAGTTATCGACATATTATGCACGAAATCGGGGATACTGCAAGTACCGTACGAGCTTCTAGCTCTTGTTCCTAGTTTTGCACTTCGTAAAAGGAATGGCCCTCCTCACCTTTAGGTGTCGCTATCCCATAATTCTTAGAATCCAGAAGTCCTCCGATCTGAGTAAGATTGCAATTTCTCTGGACTGTAAAATCCAGCGTTGTTGACTCCATGAAAAATGCAAAATTTCCTTGCAAGACTCGTCTAATTCCTTCCTCGTATGAGCTAACAAAAACGGAAGGTTTTCGATTTTCCATATAACGCCACATCTTTTGAAAGGTTTCAATTTTGGAATCCTGAAAAGGAAAATGTATAAGGTAAGGTTTCCTAACACAGGTAATAACGAGCAGAAATTTCGACATTACAAAATACATGAACAAGACTAAAAATTACGGTGAAATCCCAATAGGGGATAGCTGGAACAAGGAATGTCTATTTTGTTTATGCGTCATTTGTAACTCCTCACCCAAACCCTAAATATAAGCTATATGGACCTTCGAACTTGACCAGTAAAAAGACATATTTATAACGACTAGCTATATGGACCTCCGAACTTGACCAGTAAAAAGAGATGTTTATAACGACAGTGGTAGGTCCCAGTAACTATTTGTACAGGGTGAGAACACAGTTTTCGTAGAAGCGCTGTGTCACACCCTGAGTGGAAGAGTCGAAGCAGAAATGCAAACGAAATCTCCAAGAGCACACACACAGCACTAAGTCTACCAGACTCTTGGTCTTCATTTTTTCTTGGCGACAAGCCCTACTTCGCAAGACCTGTGATTTTTTGGATCATCGTGTTTCCCCACAACTTCCCCTATGACTGATAGTTTTGTCATGATAAAACAACTTCTTGAACCTGCTTGAGGAACAGTTTTCAAAACTGCAGGGTTCGAAGGTATCTGAGTGCTGGCGTTCCGCTCAGGCGATGAAAAGGCACGTCATATGTATTTCCATTCTCCTTCCTGACATTCTAAACTTCAGAAGTGTCTCCTATCTCCTCTATTGGCATTGCACTGATTATCACGACTGCCACCTTTGTTCCCTTTACGTATCATATCAGGCTCCTGATTTGTTATTCTTCCGAGAAGCATATTGGTCAGAAGCCCGGTTACACCCATGCCTAGGCACAGATTCTAGGCCTGGCACTGAGCTCTAGAACTGCAGTTCTAAGCTTTAGAACTCTGTGCCTGGCTAAGCCTGGTCACGTGCCTAGGCATCCGCGCTTGGCTAGGCATGCTTGTGAACGCGGATTTATGTAAATTCTGTAACGTGTGCCATCCGAGGCAACGGACATGGAAAGAGGCTAAAAACAGAATATGAATCGTGTAATTTGCTGTAAGCATAGCTAAATTTAAAGTAGTCAACTATCTCAGAACATCTTAGCAGAAGCACTATGAAGTCCGAGATGTTCTTTAAAGGTGCCGAAAACGAATCACTTACCCTGAAGAAAGTCATTGTGGAACCGGACTCCAAAGTTCCGTACGAAATATCGGACTGCTCTGCTAGGTCGTCTACTGACTCGATTGGTGTAATCATTCTCTGGACAGTCAGGAAAGCAGCAAGGTTCGCCGTGTACGAGGAGATCATGATGAGAGTGAAAAACCACCAGATGCCACCAACGATGCGTGTAGATGCAGCCTGAAATAAGGTCAAAAGAAGCGACATAGATGGTACGGAAATCACATTTTCAAGGTTAAGAGAGTTAAAGACAGCTTCAAAACACACTTTTTCGAAACCAAACCTCCTTGTATTTCCTAATACGTGCAAGGTCTTTCCTCCACCACAGTGTTGTTAACAATACTTGCGTTTCGACAGATACGATGATATTTGATACAATGGTCTAACGTCGGGTTTGCTACTACTAAGTGTCGGGCCAGATATCCTGGGATCTGATATCCAGATACCATGGTCTCGATGTTTTATTGAACTATAACGTATAAAATGTAAATAATGTCTATAATGTAAATAAACATAGCCGATTTGACAGTGTAAAAACTTGTTGTTCGACTTAGCCTACTTACTTACATTACGAATTTTCATTTTTGTGTGTGTGGGGGGGGGGAGGGATTTTACAAAAACTTCCCCAGGCAGGGCCTTACTTAGACCTACACTGTAAAACAAAATCTTGCAGTATCTGCTACTGGGATTAATTTTGTCTTTATTGAGATAAGATTATCCCTAATTCAAATTAATTTTATCCAAATAGAGATAAGATTAATCCCAGTAGCAAATACTGCATCCTTATTCGGAGAAACTTTTTACAGTGACTTACTTTTGGATTCAGGTCTGATCCTTGCTGCATCAGTGTCCCAATGGTGAACCAGAAGGAATTACTCATAGAGAACTGGTTCTTCATGGTCCCTGGATCATCTTCACAGGGGTGAGGATCCTGCCATTCGTAGGGGGAGAACTTGCTGACGATGAACATCGTCAGGGAGACCAGAATGTATGCTGCGAGAATGTATAACCATACTTCGGTAGTCAAAGGTTTCATGAAGGAGAATAGGCGAACCGGTTCTTGATCGGTCACCTACAAGAAGAAACACTCCTGACATAAAACTTATGCCTTCCGTCAACAACCATTTGCTTAGTTCTTCCCAGCAGTCTTCCGCTATTGACACTCGTAAACTTCTCCTCAAACATGTCTGATCTGATTAGAAACTTCCCTATCCAAGACTTTTGGTGTAAATATTGTGTTTGTGAGTGCTATTTTATGTAATTTTCCTGCCATGGCCCCACGGGCTTTTTGGAAATAAATTCATTCATTCATTCCATAACTTGAGACCTTCAACGTGTTCAAAAAAGCTGTAGACAGTATGCATGTGGACGACATGTTTTTTATCTCAAATTCCGTGAGAGATATTTTTCGGTCTATTTTCAATTCATGTTGGCAAAACTGGACGTCCCACCCCCTAAACGTAAAAGGCTAGTGACGTCCCTGCCACAATGTTCGGGATGCACTACGCCAGCGTTATGTATAACGTAACCTGTCCCAAAATCAGACATGTGTGATACTCGTCAAAGCCTGAAGACACAGAAAGCACAACTCATACTAGAAATGATCTTTTCACGATAAATTTAGTTAGATTTCTGGTATCAAAATTTGTTTCTAAATGAACGTTTTTTGTTGCGAAGTAAGAGGCATAACATACTTGCTTAGATAAATATTCTTTGAGCCCAAGCTGACTTTGAAACATTTATTCAAACAATGTTTACACGGATACGCAGGGTTGCCAAATATTTTTGGCCGAGAGTGTCACTTTTTCACTCAAAAAGTGCCATTCGGTGTCATTTACAAATTCAGAAAGTGTCGCAAAAAGTGTCACTTTTCAGATGTTTTCTACCAAAGAAATATAAAAGGGGAACGGGAGCCCAACCCCCTTCAACCTCTCGATACCTAAAGATTTGTTTCTAAGTGACAGTTTTCAGAATTTGTGTCAATTATTATCCGATTGCCGTTTAAAACTGGACATTAAGTGCCGGTTTTGAACAGTGGTCCAATATGAATACAAAACAGGACAAAACATTCCGTACGAAACAATCATGGGTAAAAATCCAGAGTAAATATCATAAGCAAATGCAAATAAAATAGATATGGATCTGATATTGATCTAAGAAGGAAAGAAATCAATGGTAAAATCTATGGGGAAAATTCACAGGAAAAAGTCACAGAGAAAATTCACGCAATTTCGATCAAATTTCACGAGAAGAAATCAACAGTAAAAATATCAAAGGAAAATTTCAAATTGCGGAAGAAATCAACGGTAAAATTCACAGCGAAATATCAAGGGTGAAATTCACTAAAAAGTATGAATGGTAAATTTACTGGAGAATATCAGAGGAAAAGTTAATTGGTAAATTTTTAAAGTGAATTTTCTCTTTCATATATCCCCATGAATTTTATCTATGATATTTTCCATTGAATTCTACCACGATTTCTCTTTTTAAGTTAACGGAGCGGCAATGTGAAATTTCCCTTCGATATTTTCCTATGAATTTTACTGTTGATTTCTCCTCGTGAAATTTGGTCAAAATTACGTGAACTTTCCCCATGATTTCTCCTAGTACATTTTACCATTGATTTCTTCCAATGAATTTCTCGTTAGATTTTCTCCAGTAAATTTTACCTATAGTATTTCATAGTGAATTACGCCTTTGATATTTCCCAGTGAGTTTTACCATCGATTATCTTTTTAAATTAGCAAGAACGTGAAATTTCCTTTGATGTTTCCCCGTGAATTTTACTGGTGATTTCTCTTTGTGAAACCTGATCAAAATTGCGTGAATTTTACCCTTTTTGCCTAGTAAATTTTACCATTTATTTTTTTCCACTTTCAATCAATATCTATTTCCTTTTTATTTTGCTGTGATATATCCTGATTTTTACCTATACATTTTTCGTTCGGGATATGTTGTCCTTTTTGGTATTCCATAGTCCGACTGATCAACCCCCCTCACAAAAATACTAAAAAATCGGTGTTTACAGCGGAAACGCCAATGTTGCCCATAACAAGAGAAGGGATCTGAGACTTCTGAGAGCTAAGTCGTTGCCCTGAGAATCCCAGCATATAATCCGAGATGAAAACAAACACAACCTTTAGTTCAGAAAAGAGATCAAACTATCTCAATATTTACGTCAATCATTTTTAGGTTTGCTTCTAAGCAATCAGTGTCGAAAGTAACCAATTTAATCAGAGTTCTGGACAAAACTTGTCACCCATGCAGCTTAGTAACTAACAGAAATATATATTTCTGTAAAATTGTATGACTAATACTTATAAAGTTTCATAAAAGTGTCATTTTGGCAAAAAGTGCCATAATTTGGCCTGAAAGTGTGGAAAGTTTCACGGACTTCAAAAAGTGTCATAATGACACCAAAAGTGTCACTTTGGCAACCCTGCGGATACGTCAGCTCTGATTTTTCATCAGCGATATTTCGGCCCTTCTTGGCAAGGGTCCTCGTCAGGCTGTCAATCTTCTTGTTCAACTTCGGGGAAGGAAACAAACCTGTAACAAATAACTGAAGCTTCTACCGACTATAAATATCTTATTAAGGTAAATTATCTTCAAGTACCAGTATAATGAAAAAACTAGTCCTGAGATTTAACTTTTGACAACGACGCTGTTTTTGCTGCATGATTGGGGCGATGACAGGAAAGGGTTTTTTCTGCATTTTGATCAACTTCGGTTTTTTCATTAATAAGGGGCTGAAAACTTAAATATTATTGTATTAATGACCTCGTTCTACGTAGAACGAGGTCATTAATACAATAATATTTAAGTTTTCAGCCCCTTATTAATGAAAAAACCGAAGTTGATCAAAATGCAGAAAAAACCCTTTCCTGTCATCGCCCCAATCATGCAGCAAAAACAGCGTCGTTGTCAAAAATTAAATCTCAGGACTAGTTTTTTCATTATACTGGTACTTGAAGATAATTTACCTTAATAAGATATTTATAGTCGGTAGAAGCTTCAGTTATTTGTTACAGGTTTGTTTCCTTCCCCGAAGTTGAACAAGAAGATTGACAGCCTGACGAGGACCCTTGCCAAGAAGGGCCGAAATATCGCTGATGAAAAATCAGAGCTGACGTATCCGTGTAAACATTGTTTGAATAAATACTTGCTTAGCTTTACATTATTATTGTATTATTTAATTCTCATTCGCAAATAACCTTTCCGTAAATTATTCGAGTTTTTGTATTCATTTGTGTAAGAGTTTTGCGTTACAGACTATCCATTCATTCTTTATCCATCCTTGATTAGACAATCTCCCTACAAAATTCTAAGAAAATTGTCAGTTTAAGATTTGTTACTTCTATCATGGTCGTCAAGCGCTTTGTGAACCCGTGAACTGAGGTGTGCTGGAACTTGGTGTCACACCTCTAAAATGCTATTTCCATTCCTCCCATGAGCTAAGCTTAAACTAGTGAACCCTGAGGTTGTATGAGATGAGACCAAAAACTTCGCCTGAGTTTGCCCTTCCCATCTACTGAATCGTTAGAGAATTCCAGAAAGTTCCCGAAATATCGCATCTAGGCAACGTTACTCAAAAAAGAGCTCGCACAGAAGTTGGTACATCGACTTCTTCCGTGCTAGCGAAGACCATAGTTTCGTTTTTGCAGATACCATGGTATCTGATACCACGGTCTAAAATAGTTTTTGCAGTTATCGTGGTATCTGATACCACGGTCAAAAGGCATTTTTGCAGTTATCGTGGTATCTGGCCAGTTAGCGTGGTATCCGATATTCAGATACTACGGTCCGACTGTGGTAACTGGTCGTGGTATCCGAAAAGTCATCTCACTTTCATCAAATTTTGTCAGATTGGTGAGAGAGTGATGCGACTGAATATCTGTTTTTCATTTCGGACGACTTCAAAAAGCGCAATTTCGGCAATTGCCGTTTTTGCTGAGCAGCAGTATATCAGATACCAAAAACGACTAAGTGAAGATCCAGTTACCGTGGTAACAGATACATGGTATCTGCAAAAATGCAACTAATGACTGGAACATGACTATAAAGACCATTGCTGAAGAAAAGATGGCGCTTAGAGTCCCTAAAAAACAAACATAAGATAGTTTGCTAAAATGCCATATTAATTTTACTGATAGGAAGATGGAATTTATCAACAAAAAAGAATAAACTCATCTGAACAGGGGCCACCCGGAAAGCTTTACCTGTCCTAAGGGGGCGACCATAGATTAAAGAGTCGTAATCTACTGCACTACTTCACCAACAGACTGTAACGATTGATAAGCAAAGCAGAATTTAGAAAATCTCTGGCTCTCCTTGAACAAGACCAAAGGTTTCGATGGGATCTCACAAATCCAATATTTGATCCAGACTATTGGGTCTTGTCTTCGCCATACTCCTTGAACATTTTTACTATTAAAAGTCAGAAACAGATTAAGGACAAATAGCTCATCATCTGAGAAAACCAAGTTCAGATATGGATAGCATGTGAGTTTACCCCTGTAAATCATATTTATTTTGTCGAAACCGATCGAAACTTCCTGCCCCTACTTCTGCCAATTTTCCGATTTGGGCCGAATTCCGGAACTACTTGTCCGGCAAAACAAGTAAAGCTAAAAACGAATTCAGCATATCTCCTTACCCCTATATCGAACATCTAATGAACTTCAAATAAAAATTTGACTTGAAACAAATTTTCCGGTTTCAGCAGGATTCTGTGCGAACTATATTTCCGGATAAAAAATGAGTGTCATGCATGGATTCGGCATCTTTTCTTACCCCTAAATCGCACATCTAATCAACTACAAATAAAACTTTTACCTTTAACAAATTTTCCGGTTTTGGCCGGATTCCGGGCGAACTACTTGTCCGGCTAGAAAATGAACTTCATATACATGTTCAACATGTCTTCTTTGCCACTTAATCTGAACCCCCTCCCCCACCCCTAAATGTAGGGCTACATAGCCCATCTAAAAACTCGACCTTTCCCTCGACGCAAAGAATCCTCACACCAAGTTTCATCAAAATATCTCATTCCCTTCGAGAGTTATCGTGCTCACAGACGGACGGACAACTTTTGCGATGTCATAGGTATTCCTCCACTTATGTTTTGGGATCCCAAAAACGACTATGGGCTACATAGCCCATCTACGAACTCGACCTTTCCCTCGTCACAAAGAATCCTCACACCAAGTTTCATCAAAATATCTCGTTCCCTTCGAGAGTTATCGTGCTCACAGACGGACGGACAACTTTTGCGATGTCATAGGTATCCCTCCACTTATGTTTTGGGATCCCAAAAACGACCATGAGCCGTGAATCCATTTTTACCGGCCTTATAAGAGACACGGCCGAGCAAAACCGAGAGCTGTGACTCAGATTGCATGCAACGATGGTCAGAGTGACGGTATAAGTACAGACGAATGGAGGGTCGACTCGAAACAAATTGCAACAGAAATAATTTTTACGCCATCTTGTAGAGAAAAAAAAGCTGAACAACAAATTAGCATACCCTGGCTCGACGCAAAATAAGCGTTTTTTGGCTTTTAATGCCAATTTTTACGTTATTTCAAAACAAAATATAAAACTTTCGTGGTTGTCCGGTATTCTTGAGCTGAAGTACGACTCTAATGCAAAATGACAAGCTGAAACTGAAAATGAAGTCAGATTTGGCGTATAAGGCACCAGGAAAAGTTAATGTCATTGTTTCAACCTATTTTGCAAAAAAGTACAAATTTTCGTACTCGTCCGATTTTCTTGAACGAAAATGCGATCCTGACACAGAATCCCGAGCTGAGATCGAAAATTTAATCAAACTGGGTGTCTGCTGTACCAGAAACAAGTTTCCTAATCATCAAGACATTATCTCTATTACGAACTCTCTATTACGAACCAAACTAGTTTTCAAGGACAATATTCGAAATCGTGCTTAACATCCTTCGTGCACCTTACAAATTCTTTTCCGGAAAGATAATCAAATTACAACTAGTGTTGACTAGTGTCCACAGATTCGTCCTTTGGAAAGGATTAGGCTACCGATTAAGCTTTTGGGTTTTTCCTGCATCATAGTACTTGTTAATCTTAGAGTTGGAAGGCATTCTCCCCCTTGCAGGTTCTGCATGCTGGAGTAGAAACTGAATCGTTTTTTAAGGCGGCTACACCTCTCTGATTTACACTACTGCAGTCGACACGAGCACTTAACGATTTTTAAGAGCATGCGCAGAGCTTGTGGAAGGTCATTTGCTAACGGGTACAAGAAGTCATCTTGATTCTTTCATCCTCGCTTCCATCCCCATTTCCTCTATTTTCAATTGAGGATCAGACTCTCCGGTTCATACCAAAACTTGAAAAAACAAAACAAAAACAAGTCATCGGTAGCTGTGTTATTTTGCTACATCAACCGTTGGTGGTGACTGTTTTGGGTGGACAAACGACCTTGTCGTTGTCACTTTTTCCAAGATCTTCCCTTTGGAGCTTATTCAGGTCTCCTCCTTTCGAGGCATCATACATCATGATCAGGGCGTCGTCACCGGAAGTCTTGACTTCCCATGTTCCAGATCGTTCACTTTTCTTATGAAGTTTCGTAGTATCTAAGCATCTCCAAGTACTGGAACCACAGCTTTGACATCCGATACTGGAGAAGTTATGGTCAATTCCTGTATTTTTTCTAAGATTACCTTCCAACAGTTACTTCCTTGTTCATCAGCTTCGTGTACAAGCTATTAAGTTCCATGATTCCTTCAGATTGTAGTGTGGTATGGAATCCTCGAAGTATAAGGATGAACTCCGAAAGCACACTTTCTCGTGAAGCTGCTTCGACCATTTTCATGACTTTCCACCACAGGGGTTGGTCAAAGGTTACATCGGCTCGCCTGGTCTGGGATAAAACCATGACCGAGTAAACAGATGTGTCGTCAATAGCTCGGAGATCAATCATTAAGAGGAAAAGAGTAAACCATTTCCCTGGTTGATTCCCAACCATAAATGATTGCTGTGTTCCATTCCAACCCAAGCTTGGGTATCAGGATTAAAGCCAGAGGATGTCAAGACTCGAGTAAAGAGTCGACGACTCGTTGAAATTCTCCAAGACTTCCGGATAGAAGGATTTCCGATTTCGGATCGCGGGATATCGAATCATCCAATTTATAAAGCGAAAAAATTTTGTAAAAAAAATTATGTCATAGGCAGTGGATTAATCATGGGAATACGTTTGCTCGAATAAGTTTAGTAGATTCCAATATGGCAGAAATTTCGAATCAACTTCGGTGTAGGGTTGATAGGTCCCAGGATAGGTGGCGAATAAAAAATATATTACCACTTTGATTATCAGAACTAATTTTCTATCCGACTGCACTGAATTACTTGGGCCTTCTTCTAAGGAAACGTTGTTATGTGGTCTTCGAGAAGGTTCTGCTATTAACGACCAGCTCAGGTATATATTTTTGTTTCTAACAGTTGATCATTTTGATGGATAATAAACGCTGAAAATAATAACGGCGCATATTAATGATATTGAATCTTTCTGGTGCAAGATACACCAAATCTGACCTCTTTTTAAGTCTCAGCTTGTTATTCTGCATGAGCATCGTGCTTCAGTCCTCCCAAAAATATGGACGACCACGGAAATTGTAATTTTTGTTCTTAAAACATAAGAAATGGCACTGAGAGCCGAAAAGGGCTTATTTTGCGTCGAAAGGATCTAGAACTTTGGATATGTTGTATTTTTGTGTAAATATTGTGCATTGGAAAACAGTTTTATTCGCACTTCACTTTCTTAATAATTTTCTTGTTTTTACAAAAAAAAAAATCGTGAAGATCACATTTGTATGGTTACGAAATTTCTTTCAGGAACAGTAGACACTCAATTTGATTCCATTTTCGGTCTCAGTTCGTGATTCTATGTCAGGATCGCACTTTCATTCAAGAGAATCGGGACACAGAAAATTGCACTTAATTACATTAAATTACATTAACTTTTTGTTGGCCCTTAGTATGCCAATATAACCGTACTTCAGTTCAAGAATAACGGACGAGCACGGAAATTCTAATTTTTTTTGGAAAAATGAAAATAAAGGCCACTAAAAGCGAAAAAAAGCTTATTTTGCGTCTGGCCCGGATATGCAACTTTGGATATGTTGTTCAGTTTTTTTTTCTCTAGAAGATGGTGCAAAAATCGTTTCTGTTGCAATTTGTTTCGGGTCGACCCCTTTTTGGAGCTCATTTTCCTGTACTATATAGGTGTTGGACTGTGTCGTGCTTTATAAGGTATGGCTCAGGTCACTTCAGGTCTTGGCTTCAGGTGTGTTTGTTCAGGTTAGTCCGTTAGAGTCAGCCTGGTCTGACCAAGGTAATATATTTATGTTGTGTTGTCAGATCCCTTCTGGGGCTGAACAGTTCTTTTGCTTACTCTTATTATTTACCGTTTTCAAGGTAAACATTTATACTATGTACTCGAGTTCTACGGTATTCTCTGGGTGGTCCGCGTAAAGGGCCGATCATCGATACACTGTACACGCCCCGGAAACCCATCTTAGCTACCATGCTATTAATCCCCTGTTTAATTCCCTGTTCTTTTGGTTTTCTTCTACTTCTTCCTTAAACCAGGATCCGTGTTCTGAAGCAGGATCCCTCTTTTGATCTCAGTCAATGAACCCGGCTCCTACTTTGGACTGGTCAGAAACACCAACAATAAAAACACCACACCGTATAAGCCAGGTGCACCCAGACAAAACTTAATTTTCTGTAAGAGTACGCTACCGGTTCTAACAGATCTTTAAAAGGACTCAACTAAGAGCTTAGAATCTCTGATAAACAAAAGTGAGACGTGATGTACAAATGCGAATAATAGTAATAAGTTTATTTAGCACCCATCAAAAAGCACAAGACATGGAGGAAGTAGAAGAGAGTAAGAGGTAAAATAGTCCTTACCTTAAACAGAATGCTTATACCCAAATTCATAAAAGGTTTTGTAAAGTCTATGACGCTTTCTCGGGCGAAACCGATGGTCATCGACCCAATTGCTAAATCCGCTTTCTGAAAGAAAAAGATAACCAGAATGAACAAGAGACAAACCAGATTGGGAGAGGGGGCAGGTTCGTTACGTTTTTGCTTTTTTGCATACCAAGATTCCGTTTTAGGTTTTAATGATTCTATTTTATTTGACTGTCTAGAATCATGTCAGCTGTTATTGTTACTTTGTAGAATCTTGTTACCTGCAACACTTTCTTTGCAAATTCTACTTTCCTATTAGCTACTTCTGCCCGGACCTGCTCCCAGACTGGGTGTCTATCAAAATATATCTAAATATATATAAACGATATCTTTGATATCGTAGCTATCAAAGTCCGCGTAGCTCTTGCCACGTCATGTGTCAAATATAGAGCTTTTTAAAGGAACCTACGTATCTATATTACTGCATGAGACTACGTCCCTATTCGTTTCGTCCCCTTCCACTCACGTTTCCGGTTTTCCGATTTCATTTTAACCCAACTCTAACAGCACTACAATAATGTTTGCATCTGCTATGTCTAAGATCAGGCTCCCCCTTATTTCTTCCGAGAAGCTCATTTTTGACGCTGCAAAACGGATAAGTCAGCTACATTTTATTCGAGCTATAATTCGGCCCTTCTTGGCGAGGGTCCTCAGGCTCATTGGTAAGAAAGGACAGTTCCATAATTTTCTCCGTGTTTCCCGTCGAAGGAAAGGGACCGCGCGAGGCTAAAACAGCAGGAATAGATCCATAGCTTTTGGGAAAAACACAGCACAGTTTCAAAGGAGTGTTATGTAGGCTACTTTAGAATACCGGAACAGAAACTGAAGGTGCTGAAAATTATATTCAAACAATGGTGAAAGCGGATACATTAGCTCCGATGCTTTGGCAGCGATATTTCGGCCCTTCTTGCCAAGGGTCCTCGTCAGGCTGTTGAACATCAGGGACACACGGGGACTGACTATATGCTTCTTGGGATCAAGGGGTATTTACCTGCTTCAACTTATGATTTTAAGTTTAACTGAAAAGCCAACTTATCTTCGTGTCATTCAATTGAATACACTGAAATATTTGGATTCTGCTAAGTGATTTTGATATTCCACTATCTGCTCTAGTAGTGACGTTCAGGATCTACGGCCGTCCCCACAACGCAAGTTCTACTATGACGGGGAAAATTTGAATCTCAACACAAATGCAGATTTTCAGTGGCCAGTGGTGAGCTTGCTGAAGACTTCTCAGTGCCTGAACCCACATTTTTCGTAAATCTTTTTCGTCTAGCATACAACACAGGTACAAGCCCACAGAGGTACAACAAATCCGACTAAGTCTACTATTCAAAAATCGATTATTCTTGAATGGCGGAGCAACAAAGTGACGCATTTTCATCCGGTCAAACCTATTTAGTGAATAAGTGATGGGTAACTGGATTCTCCTGTCTCAGCCCATTTCGATTAAGCTTTAAGGGCGTGTTCCGACCCCCTACCAACAGTTATTACAAGCTACTCTATCATTCCTGGTCGAATCAAACGGCGACACTAGCTTTAGAACCTAACTATTAGGCGTATGTGTAGGACAAGGGAACACCTCAAGTTTCTAGATAACAAAGCAGCACACTTGCAGCAGAATACAAGGACATGTATCGTCTCCACTGTCAATCGTAAGTTGTCGGAAGACCGCCGTAACGTGTCGTAACTGCATTTCAGTGATTTTCAGCCAATGAGAGAACTCCCGGACTGGAGTTCAAGGTATGTTGAAAAAGGTATGTATGTATGTATGTATTGTACATGGAAAGCCCAACGGGTCATGGTAAAAAAATATTATGCAAATCAAATACTAACTACAGATTATGATACAGATATGTTGAACAAATTAAGATATGAAGGAATAGAGATAAATAAAGTTCTAACATAGTTAAATCTAGATACTCTAGGGCTAAAGGAAGAGAGAAACGAAGGTCATGCAGGTTAATAAAATTAATAAAGAGTAAACTAAGAGCGTAACGATAAAAAGACAAATGCAGAGTAAAGTAAAATGGACAACACAGTATAATTTCTGTCCAGTATTTTCAAAGCTCTTCTAAGGTTGAGGCTTTCAAAATTGAAACTTCCGTCTCAAGCTTCTTCACTTATTTATATTGTACTATATATTCTTGCTGGCTTCAAGAACAGCATCTACCCTTTACAATAACAATTAAGAGGCGTTATTTTCACTCCCATCATTAACATATAAAAGACTTTATCCCGGGATCGACTTAAAGCAGGAAGGGAAAGGAAGGGCACGGTGCAGGAGAAAAGCAGGCAAGCAAACTAAAACCAGGAAGGGCATACTAAAACGAGGAAAGATGCACCAGAATTCAAGGCTGCGAAAAGCTGGAAGTAGTACCTTAAAGTACTAAAACGAGGAAAGAAATGGTGGATTCTAAATTATTAGTCTTTGAGGGGGTCGGCAACTATCATAGTTTAAAGTTTACCCTATCTTTCCTCGTTTTAGTACTCTTAAGGTACTACCCATGACAAGCTACTAAAACGAGGAAAACTTTAAATTATGATAGTTGCCGACCCCTCAAAGAATTGAAAATCCACCATTTCTTTCCTCAGTTCAGTACTTTAAGGTACTACCCGTGACAAACTACTAAAAGAGGAATGCAAAGGTTAATTACAATTTTCATAATTGTCAAACCCTCACTAGACTTTGACGCCTACCCATGTCGGGATACTAAAAGAGAAAAGAATGGTGAACTTTGAATTGGAAAATTGACCGACCCCTCAAAGAATACTAAACAGCTAGAAGGGAATGGTGCAGCTTTCCAGTTTTTCACAGACTTGAATTGTGGTGCATCTTTCCTCGTTTTAGTATGCCCTTCCTGGTTTTAGTACGCCTGCCCGCTTTTCTCGTGCACCATGCCCTTGTCTTCCCTTCCTACTTTTAGTCGATCCCGTTGTTCCCCTTGCCCTGTACCTCCAAATAGAATGGGGGATGAGTTCAGTCCCTAGTTGTAAGGACCAGCGTAGTTCAGCATCTTTTGTAGAAGAAAGCTAGGAAGTTGGTCTGCTAATGAACGATTCAATTTGATTTAATGTCGGGGGGGGGGGGGTATATGGAGTGAATTAGTCCGGAACATCAGCACTACAATGGGCCACGCCGTTGAGTCTTGTTTCAGATGCCCAAGAAAAACTAGTGAGCAAAATCAATGACGACCTAAGAAACTAAAACAAAGAGAGATAAAGAAATATGCACGCGACGACAGCCATGCAACATTAAGACCAAAAGACAGCATGATTTTCGTCACCTTTTCCATCAGCTCACGCACGAGACCGTTCCACGATTTCGTCTCAGGATCATATATTCCGTAATATTTCGCCGGACTGAGCCGAATTTCATAGTTGAAATCCATCAGTTCCGCAATGACTTTCAACAGGTCGATGCAAAATCCCTCGAATCGCTCATTTCCCGTATAATTTCCATCGGAGCGAAGCATTACGTACGGGAAGTCCTGAAAAATCAGGCTGAATCCAGGAAAAGGAAGAACGAAATAGGGCGATCTGGGGCATATTAGGCGTCGTCGAACCGTATAGCTAGCTACAAACCTGGAAAGCTAGGAAGAAAAGGTATAAAAAGTTGGAACATAAGATCAGTTCTTCATCGTCTAGAAAAAGTCAGAAATCAAATCAGAATAATCAGCGGCATTTGACTGGATGGGCTAGAACAGGCTTAAACGAACACCATCTCTTCTTTAGCCTTTTCATTTAGAGCTGAATGAGCTGGGAAGAAAGGTGAAAACTGTTGATACATTAAACGAATCAAACGATACATCCCATCCCGGTTGAATCCTAGAAAAGCAAGGAAAAAAATCCACAACGATTCCGAAGATTCGCTAAGAGAAATTACATTAGACATGGTGGAAAGAGCCGGCTAGGATAGGTCTGGAAGAAAACTACAAAAATGCTCAAGACACGGGGCGATTACAAAGTGATGAATATCTCAAGTAGGTTTGCTGGGGATCGACTAAAAGCGGGAAAGGAAAGGCAAAGATACTACAACCAGGAAGGGCAAACTAAAACGGGTAAAGAATTACTAGAAATCGAGGATTCGAAAAACTGGCAAGCCTTTCCTCTGTTTAGTATCCCGTGAGGGGTCGGCAACTTACATTTGTAAAAGTTCATCTTTACCTCCTTTTAGTATTCGAAGAACTGGCAAGCTGCATCGTGCTTTTCCCTGTTTAGTACCCCGTGAGGGGTCGGCGACTTACATTTGTAAAAGTTCACCTTTTCCTCCTTTAGTACCATGCCGGTAGGCGACTAAAATCATTCGAGTCCAGCGAGGGGTCGGCAACTGATATATTTTAAGTCCACCATTTCTTTCTTGGTTTTAGTCACTTGTCACGGATGGTACCTTAGCGTACTGAAACGAGGAAAGAAATTGGGAATTATAAATTATTCTTCTTTGAGGGGTCGGCAACTATCAAAATTCATAGTTCACCGTTCCCTTTCTCGTTTTACTAGCTTTGAGGGGTCGGCAAATAAAATTCTCAGTTAAGTGAGGGATTGGCAGCTAAGATACCTTAACCATCTAAAGTACCTTTGAGGGGTCGGCAACTAAAATTCTCAGTCAAGTGAGGGGTCGGCGACTAACTTTGGTATCTTGTGATGGGTAAATAAACTGGAAACTCTTCTTCTTTGAGGGACTCCGCCTCTTTCCGATAGAGGGGTCGGCAACTAAGATATCTCAAGTCCACCATTTCTTTCCTGGTCTTAGTAACTTGTCACGGATAGTACCTTAGAGTACTAAAACGAGGAAAGAAATAGTGGACTTGAAATATATTAATTGTCGACACCTTAGAGCTACTAAAACGAGGAAGGGAATGGAGAACTATGAATCCTGATAGTTGCCGACCCCTCAAAGAAGAAGAATTTAGAATTCCCAGTTTCTTTCCTCGTTTTAGTACTCAAAGGAACTATCCGTGACGAGGTACTAAAACGAGGAAAGAAATGGTGGATTTGAAATATATTAGTTGGCGACCCCTCGCTGGACTCGGATGATTTTAGCCGCCTACCGACAGGGTACTAAAAGGAGGAAAAGGTGAACTTTAAAAATGTAAGTTGCCGACCCCTCACAGGATACTAAACAGAGGAAAAGCACGGTGCTACTTGTTAGTTTTTCGAATACTAAAAGGAGGAAAAGGTGAACTCTTACAAATTTTAATGGAAGTTGCCGACCCCTCACGGGATACCAAACAGAGGAAAGACTTGCCAGGTTTTTAGATCCTCAATTTCTGGTAATTTTTTCCCCATTTTAGTTTGCCCTTCCTGGTTTAAGTATATTTGCCTGCTTTTCTCTTGCCTTTCCTTTCCTGCTTTTAGTCGATACAAATTTTTTTGTGACTAGAAACTACAACAGGAGAACGAAGAATAAATCAAATTTAAATCTAGAAACCCAACAATCCATCGCAACCCCAAAATTAAAAGTTTGCATTTTTAAGTTACTGTGCATCATAACACCATAAGTTTCATAACAGACAACACAAGGATGCGCGGTTTAACTGACAACTCGCAACAGACAACACTTAGGATGTTATCCGTTGTCACGACAAACGTTTTGCATGAAACTTTAGGCATAACAAGCATTGCCAGGAAGAGCCAAGAAATCGCTAAAAAACACCTGCTGACTTTTTTCTTTGTCGTTATGATATTGGAAAATTCAGCATATGTGTTTTAGTGGTTTTTCGGCTCTTCCTGGCAATGCTTGTAATGCATAACATTTCATGCATAACGTTTGTCGCGACAACAGATAACATCCTAAGCGTTGTTTGTTGCGAGTTGTCTGTTGAAACACCGCTAGGTTTCTCAACTTCTGATAGTTTTTTTCTCTCTACAAGGTTGTGCGAAGATCCTTTCTGTTGCAATTTGTTGGCGACCAGGTTATATTTGAACGCTAGATTGACTGTACTATTAGTAGTGGTCATTATTTGCAGACAAGATTTTTTGCAGTAATCATCTCAGATGTTGGAGAGATCGGGCTATCGTTTTCTTGGAATTCAAATTTCCTGCTCGGAATTTCGAAAATATCGCTCATTATACCCACCCTGCTCCGGAACCATGTGGGTAAACTGCTAACAAATCACACAATTCAGAAATGGGAGGAAAATAAATTAAAAAAGCGGACATCGCGGCTTCACCACGATGCAAGTTTCTACCGAAATCTCGGTCCCTTAATCTTAGCCTACCAATGGTTCTTTTTAGCAACGGTTGAATATTTTTTTTTTGCGTAAACCTGTGAAGTTAGAACGTCCATGTCAGCTTTTGAAAAGCTTAAATCAACGGTGGCAAAAATTAACATCCAAAGCTATGTTAGTTCTTTTCTGCAATAAACTCGACTTCAGGTCGATAAGAGTTCCATGCCGGCACGCCGTATTCTGCCGGATACGGAACGTCCTGAACTTTCCTTAAAGTTAGCAAGCTGTCTTCTGGAAACACCCTGTTTGGGAATCAAACTAATCAGTGCATCTGCTCTCACGGTAACAGGGTCTGCACTAATGACTTTTCCGGTGTTTATCTGGGAAATTCCGTGTTCTCTCGCGCTGCAGCCGTTTCCAAGTGCCTACCCCCTAGAATAGTCACCAGTTAGGAGACATAATACAGTGGGGTCAAAAGCTCAGGGACTGGTGAGGGGAAGAACATATGACGTAGGCACTGTCAGTGATGAAGCGACAGACACGCCCCTGAAGGGATCTCGAGGTTCTCGATTCGTGATCGCTGATACGGAAATGAATAAATGACTGACTTATTTTTCATGATTGGTAGTGCTTCAAATTACTTGATAGACGTTTAAAACACCAATGACATCATATTTTTTTTATTTTTGTTTTTTGCTGGTTTGTACTCGTCTTTTAGGCACTTGGGCAGGTACTTCAAGAAAAACAATTAACTCTTTAACAACAATAATTAACTTATTAACAATTAACAATTAAATTAATCTCAACGAACCGTGGAGGGCTCACAGTTGCTCTGAAAACTGTGGTGGATTTTCCAAAAATGTTAGGTCAAGGCAAAGATTCTTGACACTATTTACGTTTCGGCGAATAGTTGATAACAAGAGCTGAAAGCAGCTCTTGTTACGTTGCATGTTTGTCAGTTTGTCCCCCTCAAGCTACCCACCCCCCACAGTGATCAGACCCACTCCGGACTTCTGAACATCCGAGACACTCGTTCTTGACACTTGTCAAGTATCACGCAAGTCCCTTCTACTCCCCCCACGATGATCGGGTCGGGGAAGGGACTATTTTCAAGTCAATATGGTAGAATCCCGAAAACGCCTGCCAAGTTTCATGGTCCTAGCGCATCATGGTCCTAGCGCATCCCCCCACTGTGACACGATACAGTCCTATTTTTTCAGTAATTTATCTAGGGTTTAAGCTTCTTCTTACCACCAAGTTCTATCCCGATCCGTCTAATCTGAGCCTTTCAGAAGATTTCCGGTGCCCCCTTCCAGTCCCCCACCTAGGTATCGTGCTTGTTCTATCGTGACTTGTGCTTGTTCTTCTCACCAAATTTCGTCCCGCTCCCTCCACTCTCCGGTTCCCCCCTCCAGCTCCCTCCAAAGTCACCGGATCCGGTCCGGATTTAAGTGGGTCGTCTGAGGCTCAAGATCTCTCCATATATCAAATTTCATTGCTATCCGATCACCCGTTCAAAAGTTATAATTACCTCAAGATTCCGGATTCCTCCAACTTTACTCCCCCAACGATACTCGGATCGGAGAAATGACTATTTCCTACTTAATCATTTTGGTCCCTGATATGCCTGCCCAAGTTTCATCGTCCTAGCTTATGTAGAAGTGCCCGAGCTAGCAAAACCCGGACCGACCGACCGACCGATAGACCAACGGACGGACAGAAATTGCGATCGCTATATGGCACTTGGCCGAAGGGCAAGTGCCATAAAAACATGTCATTTCTGAAAATTCATCTGTTTCTTTAGACATGTGGAGGCAAGAAGACTGCTTTGGAACATCTGTTCGTGGTCCGTCGGAAATTTCGGAATGAACAATTCCACCGATCAAACTTATAACAAGACCAAAGGTTTGGATGCGATTCCAACAAACTAATACTTGATCCAGATAATTGCGTCTTGTAGATATTCGGTCTTCGCCAGACTCCTTAAACCTTTTTTACTATTAAAATTTAGAAACAGGTTAGTGCCAATGGGCTGGGCTGTCTCCTGAGAAAACCAAGTTCAGGTATGGATTTAGCATGTGTGTTTACCCCTATATGACATATATGCTTTGACGAAACTGATCGAAACTTCCTGCCTTACTTTTGCCAAATATCCGGTTTCGGCCGGATTTCGGGTGAACTGCTTGTCCGCCAAGAAACTCGAGACGAATTCAGCATGTCTCCTTACCCCATATCGAACCTTAATCAACTTCAGATAAACTTTAACTTTTAACACAGTTTTAGCCGGATTCCGGGCGAACTACTTGTCCTGCAAGAAGATACTTTTCACGTACGAATTCAGCATGCCTCCTTACCACTACATCGAACCTCTAATCAACTTCAAATAAGACTTTTAAAACTTTCCCGGTTTTGGCCGGATTCCGGGCGAAGTATATGTCCAGGTAGAAAATGATTGTCATATTTTTTTGGCTCTTTGGCTTTTTAGAACATTTTGTTCGGTCCCTTAATTTGAAACTCCTCCCCCACCCCTAAATATGGGACTACGAGGCTCATCTATGAACCTGACCTGTATTTTGACCCAATGGATCCTCGTATCTTCGAAGAAAATATCTCTACCCCTTAGCGAGTTATCGTGCTTACAGAAGGACAGACAGACGGACAACTTTTACGAAGTCATAGACGTTACGTTTTGGGATCCCAAAAATGGTGTGCAGATAGAACATGCTGCGTCCGGATATCCCCTAAATTTTCGACTAGCGTTGTTGTTTCTTGTAACCAATGGGCTAGACCGGGAACTCAAGACAAAAAGGAACATCCAAATGTTTTGGGTTGAGCGGCTGATTATAATCCCATGTATGTAATCCTATATGAATGAATGAATTTATTCCCAATAAAGCCCAAGGGCCATGGCGGGAAACATAACACAATAACAAAAACAAGATATCATACACTCCAACAACAAACCAAAAAATCCACTTCTATAAAAATAGTTCACGGTGGGCCATAGCTAGCTACAGGAATCTACCCAGCCTTCGGATCTCACCAAAACACTTACTTCCCATACTTGAAACATATCTATGGGGGTAAATAATATTATGACGGGATCAGTAGTGAAGAATTTAAATCTCTAACATCACATAGTCTGGATGAAGAAGTCCAATATATATTCCTTTTTGGAATCCCATCGAAACATTCGGTATGGAACGAAATCCTAAGCACAGAAGCATGACTTCCACACTGTCAGAAACCTGAAGGCTTATGGGAAACACATTTCTGATGACATTTTATGTGCTGAACTTGAATAGCACATCAGAATTAAGATACGGTCAACCCAAAGTGTTTCACATTCATCACCATTCAAGAAATTCGTGATTCTATTATGGTAGCCTATAGTCGTTTGACCGCAAACAAATGGCAACAGAAATAATATCTATACCATCTTGTAGAGAAGAGGAAACTGTTCGACATGTCAAAAGTTAGAAGCCTACCCCATGGAAAGCGCTTGTTTTACAGCGTATTTTTTTGCTTTTTCAGCCGGTATTTTCGATTTTCTAAAAGCTTACCGTTTGCTTAATAGGATACATACTTTTCAGGTAATTTTCTGTGCTGAATATAAATATCGCCTCATTCAAGATATGTTCAACCTAAACTGTTTCAAAATACAAAATATAAAAGTTTCTTTTGAACTTATTATTTATCGAATGGATAGTACCATATCAGGCAAAAGTTCTTAAAATTAATCTGTTAATCATCTCTAATTATTAATCGAACTCAAGTCACAAGTAAAAAAAAAAAACATCGATAAAGTTTATCCCTTCCATTCCAGTGCAAAGGATATGCATGTATTACTCAACCACTTTACTCACACATCATCTAGAGGGCTATAGGAGGGTTATCTCGAGATTCCAGAATCACCTTCCGGCGAGCGAGGTGCATCTCGAAAAACTATATGGGAAAGTGAGCCCTGAAATTACTTTCGCACATCGCGAAAACGCAAAGTCTTAATCGCCGGGAAAATATTAAAATCCCGAACCTTTCAGAATAAATTTGGTTCGAGGGATGTTTCTTTGATTATCGTGTAACTGAGCGGCACCATCCTTAATGACGCTTACCACGTTAGTAACACTGGTTTTCAACAATTTCAAAATTCCCGCCGAAGTATTAAGTTTTCCATTAAATTGGTCCACCACAGAGAGCTGCACAGTTTGCAAATAGGTGCACTAAAGCTGGAAGCATATCGCAGCATGAGAAATGGTAGCAGAAGACTACAAAATTTCAAAATTCCCGCCGAAGTATTAAATTTTCCGAGCAGCCTTCCACTAGCTTTCTTGAATCACTTTCAGGGAAAGCTACTTCGGTTTCCATGCAGTGCAAACACATTGGAAAATGATTCCGACTTTGCTCTCGAGCTCGCGAAAACTCTCCTTATATTTGAGCTCATTCGATGCTCCAGAGTCTGGTCTTAAAGGCTTAATACCGATATTTTCGATGGAGGAGCTCTCAAACCTAGAGTCAGGCCCATATCCGGAAATTTATTTCGGGGGGGGGGGGGGTGCATTTCGGGGGGGGGGTTGCCTGTGGGTCGGACAAAAAAGTACAAAAAAGACATAGATCAGAGGGAAAAGCCTATAAAAATGATTATTTTTGTATGTTTCAGGGGGGGGGGATACCCCCCCCCCTGGATACGGCCTTGCCTAGAGTCCTAACCTTAGATACAAAACCATCCGTCGTCTCCAACCATTCGAAATTAAACCATCACCAAGACAAGACCAAGCACACAACCACAAACTAACCTACACCAAGAATCCAAAGAAAAAAAAATTGTTTCTGATGTGGCAGGAGGATATCGAAATACTACGGATCAATGACGGAGAAGCACAAGCTGATTAAGAGGTACCGAGGTAGACGGCACAGCATGGGGAAATCTATTTCAGCTCCAAAAAAATTCCAGCGAAGAATCCCCACAGTGCCCTACCCCTAAACTCAAAGGTCATGAACCCACTAATGAACGTAAACCAATGACCCTAGTGTCCGGCAGGAAGCACCAACGGTCCCCCGTGGCCCTAACCAACAATGCCAACCAGGTACTACGACGCCCCAAATCGCTATTCTGCGTAGCGGCTAAATTCCAGGACAACCCCTGACCTGTTCCCAAGAAGAACCTTGGGCCCCTTAAGACGATGAACGATATGAAAATAATATTTGAACTTATTAACATGAAAAGTTGAATAAGAGCGTAATAATCAGAGAAACCACATACACCCCTTCCAGCTAAGGGGACAAAGACACCCACGACTCAGCTCCTTAGGGCCTAAAAGAACAAGAGGCCGTAAATTGCAGAATCGAAAGGGAAGCTGAGACAAAGATGGATGCAGCTTTTATAGAGCTCATAGAGCTATGACTGATCCCACCAGCAGAGGCAGCCATCCTAAAGCTCCCTAAGAAACTAGCCTTAAAAGACGACCTTAGGTTGCTGAACGTACTTGCTAGAGGCAACCGTCGGCCCAAACTTGTCGCTAGAGGAAATGACGCAGGGTAACATAGCCAGAATAAACATCAGCAATAACCGAAAGAGGACGATTTTAACAATTACAGATATGTAGGCTCAATCTCGGTATTCGCATTAAAAATTGATGCCAGGATGGATCCTATCTTTCCGTGACGGCGGAAACCACCGATAGGCTCAGTAAAGTCTTTGAGGTGCTCTCACTCAAGTTTGACAGACCGGCTCTATCGACCGCAGGTAACCTTGATAACAAGAGCAACAAGAGAGGATAGCCTACCACACCGAAACAATTTTAAGTTACTTAGCCTTAGGGTTGCGGCAATCAGACAGTTAGGTAGGCTATTCTAACTACTGCATTTATCGCTCATTGCAGATCCCTTCTACGTTCTACCCTCAGTTCTCAATTTCCGCATAGGCTATTCTAACTGCCGCATTTTTTGGTCATTGAGATCTCTTCTACCCTCAGTTCTCAATTTCCTTCACTTGGTCCACCACAGAGAGCTGCACAGTTTGCAAATAGGTGCACTGAAGCTGGAAGCATATCGCAGCATGAGAAATGGTAGCAGAAGACTACAAAATTTCAAAATTCCCGCCGAAGTATTAAATTTTCTTACAAAATTAGAAAAAAAGTGTCAAGTCTTTTGACACCAAAATTATATAAAAAAGAAAAAATATTTGTGGCTGCATTTCTTTTAAAGTTAGTATCCCCTCCAGGAAGCCCAAACGCATATTGGCAGCTTCCCACGATCAATCCCAACTGAAAGGAATCCGGGATACATTCGACTAAGCCAAAATGGAAGATTAGGTCAGGAATCTGGGAAAACTGACATCCATCAATTCTATCGGACAAGAGGAAAAGATAATGTCGTAAACGACAATATGCGTGCATCCACAGGCATTCTATTCCAACGGTGGGGATAACTAACAGATGTGGAAATCAGGGAAATGTGTGGCACAGACAAATCTGGGTTTCTTCGTAGGCGGCACTGTGAGTCTGAAAGAAGAAAAAGAAAGGCATGGTACAGAAGGCAAAATTAAAAAAGGAAGCACAGGAAATGCGAAGAGGAAATGGAAGCACCAGGAAAAGAGGCACGGTGAGCTTTCTCCATCCCCTTTAATTGTGTTGCGAGAGCAACACTTTGGTTTTGTCCTCGTTTTTTTTTTTTTTTTTTTTTTTTTTTCCTATGACTCCGATTTCATTTTATTCCTGGTAACTGAGAAGGGTCTAACCTGTGCGGTTTTTACGGAAAGTGTGGACCTTAGGCCGGATTGACGAATATGACATTACATTTTGGAAAGCTCCGTAGAACTCTTGCCTGGGGCCAATAAGGATGGTTTTTGCTTGTCATCGAGCCAGAGCCTACGGTTTGCGAAGTGAAGTGGAGTTGTATAGCCTATGTCAGAGAGGACTATCTGAAGTTGTGTAGCGAACCTTTCGTTTCATCAAAAGATGTTTCTGCTTTCGAGTGGATAGCTCCGTTCTAGCACGCAAGCAGGCAGGCACCAGTTTCAAATTGAAGATGGACTAAAATCTATAAGTGTTAAATATATGCGGCAGTTACCCGGCCCCACAGCCAACATATCTTCTTTGAGTGATAAATAGAAAAATCTACAGAGACAAAAAAGTGGCTTTTTCCCACGGGTCCGAAAGTGCTGCCATCTATTGTTTCTGTCTATGTCTGCGACGATTTCAGCTGAGTTTATAATTTTTTTTTTTTGCACTTTGGTTTGTGGTAGAGTAACGGTATCAGATGTGCCTCCTAAACTTTAAAAGTTCTCTCATTGCTAAAGAAACTAGAGCTTATCCTTTGCTCCTTTCTAAGTCGTGACGTTAGAAAGTTGGCCTACGGCAAAAAAGTCAACTTTTGAACTAAGACAGGTAGAATTTTTTTTTCGACGGCAATCGATAGACATTGATGGGCTGATCAAAGTATATGTCATCCATTTTTTGGTACAAAAATTCCTTCATGAGATACACCAGTTTGAAAATTTCAAAGGGGTTGACAACTTCATAGTAAGGTACATTGAAACCAAAAATAGGCGATACCAGTTATGATGCATATAGGGGACTTTTAAGCAACAGTCGACTGTTAGCCCATAATCATCTTCGGTAATGAGGGGTTTGCAGCTTTTGCTAGTTGGTATACCTGTTATTTGTTTCCGGTGTATTCGATGGTAAGAACAATTTGGTTCCCAATGGTAAGATATGCAAGGGACTTGTAAGTAATAATCGGCTGTTATGCTACAATCATCTTCTGCGATGATGGGTTTGCAGCTTTTGCTAGCTGGTGTACCCATTATTTGTTTCCGGTTAACTTAATGTATATCACGGGAGAGGGACTTGTAAGTAGGAATCGGTTCACGAGGGGTTAGGAATTTTTGCAAATGGGTGCACATTGTATTCGATTTCTATAAATCTGACGGTAAGAAAGTTTGTGTCGATGGTCTATCAATGTAACCGAGGATTAACTGTTTACACAACGGATACAAACGAAAATGTAAAGCAATGAGGTAGTTTCATAATAATTAATAGTGTCATCTATGGTATTTTAATCCTGAAAAGTTACGGATAGCTTTCTATTACCAACTAGATTATATAAGTCACGATGTCTACGATTGAAAAGGATAAAGTACAATTGACTGCAAAGTTAATTTAGTCCCTTCTTCCTATATTATTTTGTTGTTGTTTTTACAACGCTGAAGAATACCTTTTGATCATATGATTAATTTTTTTAGAACATCCCGTTTAAAAAGCTTATGCTATAATCATCTTCAGCGATGAGGGGCTTGCAACTTTTGATAGCTGGTATATCCATTATTTGTTTCCGGTGAATTTGATGTCAATCACGGGAGACGGACTTGTAAGTAAGAATCGGTTCACGAGGGGCTAGAAATTTTTGAAAATTGGTGCACATTGTATTCGATTTCTGTAAATATGACAGTAAGAAAGTTTGTATCGATGGTCTATCGCTATAACCTAGGATTAACTGTTTACGCAACGGGTACAAACGATACGGTAATGTAAAACAATAAGGTAATTTTGTAATAATTAATAGTGTCATCTATGGTATTTTAATCCTGAAAAGTTACGGATAGCTTTATAATATCAACTAGATTATATAAGATATTGTTCCAAGTTTTCATCCGTCACGATATCTACGATTGAAAAGGATAAAGTTCGACTTCGACGGCAATCGATAGCCGCTGATGAGCTGATCAAAGTATATGACATCCATTTTTTGGTAAAAAAAATTCCTTTATGAGATACACCAGTTTGAAAGTTTCAAGGGGTTGACAACTTCAGTAGTAAGATACACACTGAAACCAAAAATAGGCGATACCAGTTGTGAGACTTTTAGGGGACTTGTACGCGACCGGTGACTATTAGCTCATAATCATCTTCGGCAATGAGGGGTTTGCAGCTCTCGCTAGTTGGCGTACCTGTCATTTGATGAACAATTTGGTTCTCAAATGTAAAACTTGCAAGGGACTTTTAAGTAATAATCGGCTGTTATGCTACACAAATCTTCAGCGATTATGGGTTTGCAACTTTTGCTAGTCGGTGTACCCATTATTTTTATCCGGTGAACTTGATGTCTATCACGGGAAAGGGACTTGTCAGTAGAATCGGTGCACGAGGGGCTAGAATTTTGTGCAAATTGTTGCAAATTGTATTCGATTTATATAGATCTGACGGTAAGAAAGTTTGTATCGTTGGTCTATCGCTGTAACCTAGGATTTACTGTTAACGCAACGGGTACAAACGATACTGTAATGTAAAACAAGGTAGTTTCGTAATAATTAATAGTGTCATCTATGGTATTTTAATCCTAAAAAGTTACGGATAGCTTTATAATACCAACTAGATTATATAGGATATTATTCCAAGTTTTCATCCGTCACGATGTCTACGATTGAAAAGGATAAAGTTCAACTGACTGCAAAGTCAATTTAGTCCCTTTTTCCGATATGCTTTTGTTGTGGTTAGGGCAATCGATAGCCCTTGAAGAGCTGATCAAAATATATGCCATCCATTTTTTTGAACAAAAATCCTTCATGAGATAAACCAGTTTGAAAGTTTCAGGGGGTTGACAACTTTAGGAGTAAGGTACACACTGAAACCAAAAATAGGCGATACCAGTTGTGAGACATGTAAGGGACTTGTAAGCAGCAGTCGACTGTTAGCTCATAATCATCTTCGGCAACGAGGAGTTTGCAGCTTTTGCTAGTTGGTATACCTGTTATTTGTCTCAGGTGTATTCGATGGTAAGAACAATTTTGTTCCCAATTGTAAGACATGCATGGGACTTGTAAGTAATAATCGGCTTTTATGCTATAATCATCTTCAGCGATGAGGGGTTTGCAACTTTTGATAGCTGGTGTATCTATTATTTGTTTCTGGTGAATTTGATGTCAATCACGGGACAGGGACTTGTAAGTAAGCACGAGGGGCTAGACATTTTTGAAAATTGGTGCACATTGTATTCGATTTCTGTAAATATGACAGTAAGAAAGTTTGTATCGATGGTCTATCGCTATAACCTAGGATTAACTGTTTACGCAACGGGTACAAACGATACGGTAATGTAAAACAATAAGGTAGTTTTGTAATAATTAATAGTGTCATCTATGGTATTTTAATCCTGAAACGTTACGGATAGCCTTCTTCCGATATTGTTTTGTTGTTGGTTTTACAACGCTAAAGAACATCTTTTGATTATGTGATTATTCTTTTTAGAACATACCGTTTTAAAAGCTTCGATAAGTTGACAATTTCAGCATTTAACCGACAGCGAAGAAACAAAACCAAAGTGTTGCTCTCGCAACACTTTAGCCGGCGAAGCCGGACAAAGGTTGCCGCAACACTTCACGTTGCCCGGGCAACGTAGGTCTAGTTTCTCCTCTGTCCTGTCACTCCGGCCGTGTCCTTTGTTTTCCTTATTTTCCAAGACTCGGGACCGAGGTATTTTCCAAGGTCGGGACCGAGTTATCCAGGGATAGACCAACAGATTCCTTTTCTTGTTTTCCTGCGCAGTAAGAGACTGGAGGTTAGGATCGAGTCGAGTCCTCCAGTGAAGGACGAGCAGGCCTATTCCTTTCCTTCTTATTTGCAGAACAAGAGACAGAAGGTTGGAACCGAATTCTTCAGTGACGGACGAGCAGAATTCCTTTCATTATTTTCCTCAGAACGACAGACTGGAGGCTGGGACTGAAATTCTTCAGTGATGGACGAGCAGGATGACGTCCTATTCACATCCTTCTTTTCTGCCGAACGAGGTACTGACGATTGGGACCGAGTTCTACAGTGACGGACGGACAAAACTCCCTTCCTTCTTTTCCTCAGAAGGAGAAATTGGAGGTTGGGAACAAGTTTTAGAGTGGCGTACTGAATGACAAGAAGGATCTCGAAGATCCAGGATCTCAAGAAGGATACCGTTGTCCTTGCCTTTCCTGAAAAACTTACTCATCAGAGTCAGCCACTTCACTTTCATGTGGATGGAACGCACACCGACACAACCCTACGAAATGCGGACTATGGGCTAAGACAACGTTAAGACAACTCGCTGAAAGTTGCCAGCGTCATCCACCTCATTTTGTACTTGGCGACCAAATCGCAGATCTTTGGTAGAGGTGTCCTATGAAGGAAGGGTACCTCTCGGAGTGGACTGAAATATTTTTAATAAAGTTTCTGCTGCTTAGTTTTGTGTTCTTATTTTTTACTTTTTTGCAGTAACGTTTTGGACCCTCTTAGTATTTTTGTGTATGTGCAGAAAGCAAAATTTTCAAAGAAAATTCAGACAGAAAATAAGTAGTTGAACGCAGAGAGATTAATGAGTCTAGGTTCTAAACAAAACGGACGAATGCCACAATAGTGTCACAAAGGAGAAAATATATTAAAAAAAAAAAATGTATGTTTTGGGGATAAAATGCACGGCACGCAAATGCTTCGCAGTCAAGTGACCTGGTGAGTATGTGCTGCGCCAAACGGAGTACCGTAAGGACTAGGGAATTAATTATCTATTTGCACATTAAGGCATCGTGAAATATCGTTTCGACGGTGCTAAACCATTAGGCTACGAGGGTAGTCAAGTGGGATCAAGAAGGGTAACTGAAGGTTAATCACTGCACACCACTCCCTTACGTGATTCATTAGCTGCTTGACGATCCCATTCCACTCCCCTGTGACCGAGGGTGCCCCGTAGACTCCGTCGGGATTAAGCTCCAGAATATAGGAAAATCCGACAATTTTAGAAATCTCTTCCAAGAGATCGACGTTAAATCCGTAGAAGCGATTATTTCCTGTATAATTCTTCCCTTGGCGCATCACTACGTATGGCAACTCCTGCAGGAAACGAGATGATAATTTGAAACCTTCATTCCGGGGCAAAATGGACAGGTCACGTATTCCAATTAAATGCAAGTTTTTCTCCCATGCGAATGAAAACCGAAATATGGCAGGAGTAAATCTCAGCGTGTTCCACCCTACTTACCATAGCTACTACGCATGACGTTATGGATTCTGGCTTCTTGGCGTCAAGGTTGGAACGAATTTTTCTATTTTCAGGGGAATATCGTGCCGACCAATCACGCGACAGAGATCGTAGATGCCACGCTAACTACGCTCCCGAGCTGTCGTAAGCAAAATAGTTACTTCTAAAACAGTTACTATTAGTTACTATTTCGAGAAGGTTGGAACGGTCAGCGTAGTAATTTTTCACGAGGCTGGTGCGGAAAAAGTAACTAATAGTTACTGTTGTTAGGAGGGTGGACTCGCTCATTGGCAACAATTCGCAGTCTGCTTGGACTGAAGAAACAATTATGGCCATAAATGTAAACAGTAAAACAGGGGAAGTACGCAAGGACGGGGCGAAATTGCAACCACTATAAAAATATTTTATAATTTGTATGCCCATTATGAACTGCTAGCGCCTACGTAACTACCGACTACTTTTCTTGTTCCGCCTCTGATTCGCTTTTGCTTGGCGCACTCGCATACGTTCAATAGGAGACAGTTAAACTCTGGGCCCTTACCTTTCTCCTAAAGTTCCTCACTCCCCCCCCCCCTCTCAATGCAGAGTTTTACAGCGCAGAGTGAGGGAATGATGTCGACGAAGAAAATGACGCCCGCTCTAATGAATTTGTCTTTCACAATGTTTGGGCTAGTACATGGATCAGTCCGCTGAGATTTTATCTGTTATAGAATCTTCTGTTATGTGTACAGTACAAATTGGTGACGACTTATCGATCAGTTTTGTTGCTCTGCCGCTGACTTGGTTTCGAAATGGCGGCAAGTTACGCACTTTTTCTTTTATTCTGTGCCAGCGAGGTACAGGAATGTGGGACGATCAGATATGCTACAACGTTGCGGTATCACCGAAGGTGGTCATTATTATTTTTCACTATACAATGTTAACGAATCCTTTCTTCTCTTTTCAAACCTAGTTTCTAGTTTTTTTTTTATATAACTAATATGGTAAGTTTATTCCAACTTTCTATCGATAGTTGGCGTAAGCTGCCATTGTCTTTATTTGTAAAGACAGAAAGTTTATTTTACAAATAATTCTGTTAACTACTTCTATATTTTACAGTACAAAATTTAACAGTATGACGATTAAAGAACCGAATCTGCTTTTACTGTAAATACGCTATATATTCATTGGCAAAAAAGTAACAAAAGTAAGGTATATATATCTGCAACGATAATCCATTAAAATTAAAGCGGGTAGCTTGGTGATTATTTTTTTGCTAATTAGAGATAGTCTTAACAGGACTAAAAATGTCGATGGGATCCCAAAAATCTAATTTGATCCAGACAATTGGGTTTTGTCTTCACCAGATAGAGTCTTCGCCAGGCTAATCATCAGAGAAAACCAAGTTCAGATATACCTCTATAAGCCATATCTATTTTGACAAACTTCCTGCTTTACTTCTGCCAAATTTTGGTTTCGGCCGAATTCCGAGCGAGGTACTAGTCCAGCAGAAAAAGAAAAAATTAGAAACGAGTTCGGCGAATTCAGCGAATTCAGCTGTTACAACCGGATTTCGGGGAATTATATGTCCGGGTAAAATGATTGTCATATACAAACTGGTCTAATCAGCTTCAACTAAAACTTTTGCTTTTAACAAATTTTCCGGTTTTGGCCGGATTCTGGGCAAACTGGTTGTCCGTGTAGAAAATGCTTTTCACACAAGTGTTTAGCATGTTTTCTTACCTCGTAACCGACTATCACGTTAGCTGTTCTGAAATATTTTGTATGCCCCATAGTTTGAACCCCCTCCACCACCCCTAAACGTACGGCTACAAAGACCATCTACAAACTTGACCTTACCCTTGACCCAAAGAACCCTCACACCAAGTTTCATCAAAATATCTCATTCACTTTGAGAGTTATCGTGCTGACAAACGGACAGAACTTTACGATGTCATAGGTATCCCTCCACTTACGTATTGGGATCCCAAGAACTTAAACCCATACCCTGCCATGTTTCTTTTCTTCATCTTTTCAAAGAGGAAGGACAACGAAGGATATTTACGAGCTCTTAGTCCCATCAAATTATTTCACAACCACACGATTACATGAAAAACTCTGTTCTGCCAAATTTGCAGAATCAGAAGCCACTTTGTCTCATCCAGGGAAGCAAGATAAGAGCTCTCCTGGGAACTTGGAATGGCATTAAGAAAGGCTTGCGTTAGCAAACTGGGTTCGTTCAAAGAAAATGACGGTATGAAAGGAAGGAAATATAAATGGATCAGAACAGTAAAACGAGAACAGAGATAGGACAAGAAAACCGGGCTATGAAAGGTATTGGGAGCTTCGCTGCTTTTCAAAAAGCGTCGCCTGACAAAGAAGGATGAAAACAACAAAATAAGTTCGATCAAAATGTGATATTTTACTGTACTTCACACACTTTTGAAGGTTCACTAAAGAGTTTATCGGTCCTGTTTTACACCACACGCGTATGCGTAGTGACTGAATTAAATTTCCCGCAAGAAAAAATCAATCAGCTTTACGCGCAGTAACTGTTAGCAATATCTCTCCAATGGGCAAACACACTAACTGATGGTCGAAATCAGTCGCCTACAAAAACTTGTCTCTGAATGGTTCATAATATTCGACCTCACCAGTCGCAAGCGATGCAAGGGGCAGGGCTTAATTGTGAAAAGACTTTCTATGGGAAGACGACATTTGAATAGAGAGCAAAACGGGCGGACTGGCGATTGAGCTTGTTATTGAGAGGGAAAATAACGAATAATTTCAGGTCTCACTTCTATTTTAACGATTACAGCTGGTTTCAAGAAAATTTGCAAGAAAAAGGCAAAAGCAAACTTTAGCAATGCAAACCTCTGAATTTCGCGTGAGGTGCACTAGATGCAAAAGATAAACATAAATAAAGAACGCAGTGACGCCAAAAGAAGCATTTCTCAAGAAATGGGGAAAAGACAGATCTTGGATAGTCGTGCCAATATCTCACTTTTTAAAGTACATATTGGAACCTGACAGCTTGTATATGTAATTCCTTCAGCCCAAGCTGGCTGCGAATCATATTTGACAGGGCAAAACGAATATGTCAGCTGAATTTATTAGAGCTATATTTCGGGCCTTCTTGGCATTGGAAATTGAACTTGTGGAGAAACCACAGTTTCTTTACACAAGTTCATTTTCCAGCTTGAACGGCTTGAGCCTGAAGAGGGCCCTTGCCAAGAAGGGCTAAGACATAGCTCTAATAAAATTCAGCTGACGTATCCGTTTTGCACTGTCAAATATGCGTATGTAATCCACTGAATCAAGAAATAAAATAATATAACAAAGAAAAATTTCGAAAATTTTGGCACAGGAGTTACGACTTTTCACTGCGCAGAGTCGAGCGTTCCATGCGACAAGGCAGCGCTTTTTTTTTACATCTGATATTTGAATTCTGTTCAGTTCAGTACAGTTTATTTTACGACCAAAATACATTTAACTATGATGCCAGTACCCACACCAAGAAAGGTACAAAAAAGCACTTGCAATTGGGCAGGTACATAAAACTCATTTCCTAACTAATAATTAACTAGAAACAAAGCATAACAGAAAAGAGCACTAAAAATAAGAAATAATAACCAATCTTTCATCAACTCATTTAATAATAATGATGAGAAAAAAGAAAAATAATGTGAAAAATAGGAAAAAAAACTATGAACCTTGGCCTAACAAATACTTTTTCAATTTATTTTTAAATAACCCGAAGTGCTCAGCCGCCCGAATGCCTCTCCGGAACAGAGTTCCACACATTAGGCCCTGAAAATCTAGTAGGGAAGCCGGCCCTGGTTCTACTTCTATACGACAGAGCATGGTGTCTTCAAAGGTATCGGCCATGTTTAGTTTATTTTTCGGCAATGGCTTGCCTTTGTAGTTCGTAAATATTTCAAGCAGAGGGGGACAGTCACACAGAAGTACCACAAACCCGAAAGATTAAGTTCATTCGCCGAAATCCTTTACGTGTGGATCGGGGACAAACGGAGAAACGTATTTTTTTTATCAGGTTTTCAGGCCTATTTAAATGAATACACGATGTCGAGTCTTAGCTCTTTTCGACTAAACTTTACCTATCATAGGAAAACAATTTTTATAAATTTAGCTTCTATGAGCTTCTATGTATTTTTTTAATTTCCAGATTCAATGGATCACATATGCAACCTGTCATGTGTCAACACGTCCTTTAAAAGCTTTCCGGCAGATAGTTCCAGCAAACATTTCTCAAGGCCTGAGAAATCTGTATTCCTATTTAGTTTAGCTGCGGCTATGGTAATTTACCTGACTCAATTTAGCTAGCTTCAAAAATTAACACATCGCTTCATCCCTCATTCACACTGCACTCTACAAGACGCGTGTCGAAGGCATGGAACACAACAACCCGGAACATTTTTTTTGTTCCAAAGTTTCTGAGAGGGGCGGATATCATAGGAAAACAACTTTTAGAAGAATAATAATTTGTCAAATGTGTATTGTGATATTTGTATGTGTAGAAGAATAATTTGTCACGAGAGTGTACTGGAATCCTATAAAAGGCATGGAATGCTACAATTTTGATATTTTTCTAAAGTTCTGAGGCGGACGGATAAAGTATACAGGAATTATTTATCATGTCACTTTAATGGACGCACGGTTGAGGCATGGAACACTACAGTTTTGACCGTTTTTTGTTATACAGTTTCTGAGGCAAGCTGACTGAATATAGAAGAATAACTCTCATGCCACTTTAGTGTACGCGAATAGAAGGGGCATGGAACACTACAATTCTGATTTTTTGTTTTAAAGTTCCTGAGGGGGAGGGGCAGACAAAATATAGATAGAAAACAATTTCTCCTGTCACTAGAGCTTTAAGGCGGTCTTCAAAGCTCGCATGTGAACAAAATATCTTACCTGATTGGTTGTCACAACCAGTGTGACGTTCATTGTCCCTGGATCGTAAAGACCAGTCTGGTCCGTGATGTTCACTCCGCCATCTCGGGTCCATTCTCCGACTTTAACGAGATCATGAGACTTAAGTTTGAGCAAATCCATTTTGAAATTTACCCGCTGTCCCTCCTTGAACTGTATTGGACCGGTGAGACCTCGGTATTCTACCTGAAATAACAATGGAGTCAGGCGAAAAGGGTCACTTGAGAAATGCCCTTGTCCTTGACGCTAAAGATGATGAGTTCAGTGTGGGTTACTTGGAGTGGAGAATGGGGAAAATTTGGAGTAGAACCACTGCAATCATGTGATCATGGCGTCCCGTGCCACTCTGGCTTTGCTCTCGGTCCGGAGTATTATGATTATTTATGTATTTAATTAATGAAAAGAATAAAATGAACTGAAATGTATTCCTTTAGCCCAAGCTGACTGGGAATACGTCAACGAATACGACGACGATACGTCAGCTGAATTTTATAAGAGCTATATTTCGTCCCTTTTTGGAAAGGGTCCTCTTCAGGCTCAAGCTGGAAAATGAACTGGAAAAACAAAAGTTAATTTTTCAACAAGTTCATTTTCCAGCTTGAAATATAGCTCTAATAAACTTCAACTGACGTATCCGTTTTGCACTGTCTAAACCTGAACCTACGGGAACCGTGATACCGCTAGAAGTTAGTTCACCTCAACATTTCAATTTCCCATTTCAAGGGATTACCTTTTTTACGTACAGAAAGATTTAATATTGTTAGAAACATGAAAAAAAGGGTAGATTTTGGTTGTAGGTCTAGACCATATGGAGGAAGGGTTTTAGAATGAGGGAGTGAGTTTTTTAGGAGAATATTTAATAGAAAAATTAAAATTTTTAAAAGAGATCACAAGATTTAATTTTAATGGAAAAGAGCTCCCAGACCAGGCCAGACGGACCAGACCAGACCAGTCATGCACAAATCCTCAATTTTTGGGCATGGTGCCCCAACGTCTGGGCATGCCCGAACGTATGGGCATGGTACCCATACGTTGGAGAACCATGCTCTGGAGCATGGGCATGGTATCCCTGTGAAATTTGGATAAACTGAGACTGGTTACATACCTAAATAGGGCCTTCTCCCTGTCCTAGATCAAAAGATACCTGATTTTACTTTCTATCCAACCTCATTTTCCAATTTACAAAATGTTAGAGCACTTCCAAGATACATAGAGTTTTTTGGAGGCCACTTCTCTTCTAGTGGGCTTATCCTATCCTTTTCCAGAAAATTGCTGCTATGTAGCATGGATGAGGCAAGCTTTTCAATCTGTTCACTGGAGCAAATATTTCCTTTAGATTGTTTGCCTTTTATTGTATTTATTTTGAGTTATTTTTTTTTACCTGTTTTTACTCTGACTTTTGACAACATGGAAAAGGATTGAGTAACTACCTGTAAAAGGATAGGGTAAACCCACTGGGAAAGAAGTGGCCTCCACAAAACTCTCTGTATCTTGAAAGTGCTCTAACATTTTGGAAATTGGAAAATGAGGTTGGATAGACAGTGAAATCAGGTATCTTTTGATCTAGGACAGGAAGAAGGCCCTATTTAGGTATGTAGCCAGTGAGTGTCAGTTTAACCAAACTTCACAGGGGTACCATGCCCATACTCCAGGGCATGGTACCGTAACGTATGGGCACCATGCCCAAACGTCCAGGCATGCCCAAACGTTGGGGCACCATGCCCAAAAATTGAGGATTTGTGTATGACTGGACCAGACAGACCAGACAGACCAGTACCCTAAAGGCACAGCCTCATGGATGAATCCTAAGATTCAATTTTATTGGGAAAAGGCTCCCTTGAGAAGAAAAACTTCATAAAATTACTGCTTAGCATACGATTCTTAAAGTTGCGTTGACGGCTAAATAAACACTACAATGTCAGGCTTGATAACATATAACATATGCTTGCGCATCCTTGTGCTAAATTCTGTGAGAAATGTCATGAGAACATACATCTGTTATGACCCTTTTAAATGTTGTCTTTAAGCGAAACATCCAAAACGGTCATACAGAAGTTTTGTCTCGAAACAGAACACTTAAAAGGGTAATAACAGATGTTACATTTTTCATTTTTTGTGTTGTATATAATACTTACGCTGAAATAAAAGTGTTATATATATATATATATATATATATATATATTCTATATTCTCATAAAGTTTAAAACAAGCACAAACAAGTGTTTTCTGTTATCAAACTTCTGTGAAAGTAATAAACTGTATCACCATTGTTTGAAGGACCCCTCTTGTTTTTCACTGTTTTCACACACACACAGTGCGACTTACGTGGTCTACTGACCTCTGAAATCTCCCTCTTTACTAAATCCTTGTTAATCTCTTAATGGAACTTTCCGCTTTTCAGCGGTAGCCGAAGTTTTCCTGGGTTGCCAGACAACCATTTTGTTTTGTCTTGAGACTTCAGCGAACAGGCGCTGCCAAACTTGATTTCGTCACTGCTTTAGGACCACTCCGCTATGAATCGCTATAATTTCTCGGCATTTTCGGGTTCCCAACTAATAGTGAGTCATGGAATCATTAATATTTATTATATAATTAGTTATATGTCAAACAGGTTTGTTCTGTTGCTGAACCGAGTTTTTGTACCTTGTGTCTCCGGCTTGAAACTTTATCTGTTATCATTTTATACAGAAGTGTAAATTAAAACGTTGAACCTTGAATTTAACCACGGGCGCAAATTTGTCTTAAATTTTGTACGCAAAAAAAAGTATTTTTGCTCGAAGCCCGGCCAAAGACGGCAAGCGACGATAAGAGAATCCCCAAAAGTTCTTAGGCAAGTATGAGTATTTTTGAAGAGCACTACTTCATTTTGTAGTGAAAAAGCTATTTCTAGTTAGAGCTGTGCTTTAAGATTTCCACTCACCGAGTTAATATAGTTGAACAGCGACAAGCCATCAGACCAAGGTTCTTCATCTTTGCATGATATGTTTGTTCGCCGCAAGGTAGCTCCACGGTCAACTGCCTGAAGACCCAGCGCAAATGTGTAAACAGCATCAATAATCAACGCGGATTCAGTCTAGAAACAAAAAAAAACATGATTAGGATCTGCAGCGCGTCCCTGAGTTAGTCGGTCTCCCATAGATTGCCAACAATGAACGCACTGGTATTATTTAGCCCCCCCCCCCTCCTTACCCTAATTCATCGCTCCGTCAAAGAAAAGAGAAATCGTGCCCTCCCTCTCACTTCGCTGTCCTTCCTTCTCCGTTCGTGCTCATCTGGCTTTCGTCAAACGGATACGCAGATACAGATATTCGTCTCCCAATAATTCAAGTCTTCTCCTTTTCTAACTGTAACAAAAATGATAAAAAACATTCCATTCGAAAGGAAAAAAAACACATTACATTCTAATCTAATCCCACAGTATTTTGTTTCGCTTCGGTACTTAAAGTTTAACTGAAAAGCCAACTTATTTTTGTATCATTTAACTGACCAGACTGCATTATTTGGCTTGTTTTAACGGATTTTTTTTTATTTTCACAATTTGACTAGCAAGATACTCAGAATATCTTTGGCAGTCCTCACAAGGGAAAATTCTACTATGACGCGGAAAATCTGAATCTCAATACAAACGCGGTTTTTCAGTGGCCAATGGTCAGCTCGCGGAAGGTAGCTTACTACGTGAACACCTAATTTTCGTAAACCATTTTCGTCAAGCATACAACACAGGTACAAGCGCATAGAGGTACCTCAAATGCGCCAGGGAGATTTCACTATATGAAAATCGATTAATCGTGAATAGCGGAGAAAACAAGTAACGCATTTTCATCCGGTCTTCGAGCCTCTTTAAGTGAATAAGTGATGGGTAACTAGATTGTCCTATCTCAGCCCTTTTCAGTTAAACTTTAAGCACAAGCGAGAAGATTCTTAAACCAGAGTTCCCATCCGATGTGCACCCAGAAGCTGTGACAATATGCATTACAGAAGGATGTGAGCAAATACGTAAGAAGAGGGGGGCGCATGAAAGAGCCATCAGAAACATAAACACACATATAACGAACATGTAGCTGATTTCAAACAATCATCATCAATGATATGATGATCAATATCGATACGTAGGCTATTACTCAGAACACTTTACCAACCACCAAAAAATCCAACGGTAACTGAGTCGTTGGTCTTGACAGAACATGGTTGACAGGCAGGCATCATTATGTATTTGGAAACACTGACGAAACATTAACAAATATTCCATAATTTTGCAACTAAAGATAGTGGCTCAAAAAACTGTGCCAAATATCCATTATCACTGACAATATTTTTGCACCAAAAGGAAAACGTCTGTCTTGTCAGTTTCCACTGAAAAAGACAATGTCGTGAAACTGTATGGCGGAAACGCCTTTTATCGCAAATCAGTTTTCATGCTCGGAACGCGGGCTCGGGGGATCTGACTGGTATCTATCAGCTGGGATTTTGCAGATACCATGGTATCTGGTACCGCGGTCAAAAGTCGTTTTTACACTTACCGTGGTTTCTGATACCAGGTTATTGCAGTCAGCGAGTGTCTCTCAAGTTAATTTGGTAGGTGAAATCCCACTTTCATCATCACCAACACATGAGTCTAGATTTTCGTCAAATTGTTGAGAAAGGGAAGTAAGTGGATTGGGCGTTTCTTTTTGGGTGACTTTCAAAAATTTGGTAATTATCGTTTGGTAAAGCAACCGTAGTATCAGATATTAGGGTGTCTTCAAAACACAACTACTATTGTGCAAGTTGCGTGCCTCGATCAGCCTCCGTGTCTTTTGATGAAGCTCATTACGAGACTAACTGTGTGCTTTTTGACGTCGGATACGAATTTCCTCTTTCGCTTCGAAATTTTAACGCATCGCATCAAGAACAAATAAGAAAAGAACCCGATCTCTAATCCGACCACGCGGAGTCGAATAGATTCCCGATGCCCTGCTAGATGCAAACGAGCGGATGATAGGAGCTACGCGGAACATCACAATTCGCTACCTCTACAAACAGCTCATCGCAGCAGGGCTCCGGAGACGAAAAGTCGAGAGTAAACAGACTATTGATTGTCATTCAGCTCTCTCCCTGGAGACAGCTCATTCATTTCAAACGTTATACCTGAGAGTGCATATTGCATAAGATTACGACCGGACTTCCCCTTTGGTCTACGATTTGGATATCGAAAGGATTTGTGATTCATGATCGGTGATAACGTTCTAATTAGAACCCTCGGATTTGATTTTGAACAACGAAAGCAAGAGAGAATAACATGGAAACCAATCAACCCATAATATCTCAGCAATTGCCAGAAATGAATGCGAAGATGGATTTAATTCCAGAGTTATCAGTCTGAGTTAAGGAAATCAAGGCACAACTGGTAACAATCCAAACCAGACTGGACGCAAATAGGGAAGCAAACGAGGCAACATCCCGGGAATTAACCATTTTGCGCGAACGGTTAGCAGAGTTGAAGCGCAGGTCAGACAGAGCCGAAATTGACCAGAAAAGCTTAAACATTGTGGTGTTTAACCTCCAGCCTATGAACCCTCCAAGTTAAAGTATTCAGGAAGAAGTGGCACGGTACCTTAACTGGCGTCTCGCATCCCTCAAATTAAATCGCAGCGACGTCAGAGACGCCTATAGGATCAGGTCAGGCCCGATAATACTAAAGCTAAATTCTAGTGAAGTGCGTAATAGAATTCTGAAAAACGCACCAGTATTTCAGAAAGACGGAGTAGGAATAGCTCCCGATTATCCGGTGGCCCAGCGTGCAGCTAGAAGTCAACTGAAACCAGTAATGAGCCGGGCCATCAGTCACAACCGTGATGTTCGCTTACGAGCGGATAAACTTTTTATTGACGGTCAGCTTTACATGTTCGACGAAGACGAGCAGAAAGTAAAATGAGTACAGCCTACACCCGGCGTTCTAGGTAGACATTCGCTGAGTAGAACAGCGTATCAGAATTCTGCCCAAGCATCGAAAGGTGGCAACAATGTTACTGTTATCCCACCCGTCCAGCTACTCAACGAAGACATATCTGGTACTGAAAGTGATGCCAGCACAGTAGTAGAGATCGTAACCCGAAAGGAGCCAGCAGTTATCTTCGCAGGAGCATCAGGGGCCAGTACTAGCGAGACCCCGAGAGGCGCAACAAGCGAGAAGCGGAAGCTAAGGGATATCATCAGTCCAGATGACGTCAACAGGTCAAACTACCGCAGTACCCGGAATCCGTACGTAGCAAATCGCGGAGTTCGTGCTTCTTACAAGGACATCGCAATCAGCCGGCAAACGAGAGGCGGGGCTCATGACAGCGCCCGTGTAAAATATTCCGGAAGTCCGTTCCCTCAGAATAAAGTGCAAGGTCGGAATCTCGACAAGCCCCGGAAAGATTATTACCACCTAGAGTTCGAATTAGAAGAAGAACAGGGCAGGGATGCAAATTACCGCAGCAGTGACCAATCAGATGAGGAGTTTTTGGACTATTAACATGCCGCGGGCCATATGCAGAGCTCGACGCAGAGTGTGAAATTTGTGACATGGAACATACAAGGTCTAGCAAGTAAAATACAAAGTATAGTACAAGACGTAAAATTCTTTGATTTAGTAACGATGGCCGAAACTTGGCACAGGGACGAAAATGTGCCTCAGTTTAGTGGCTTTTTATGGAACTTGCCTTCCGGCCATGTGCCATATACCGATCACATTTCCGTCGGTCGGTCGGTCAGTCCAGTGTTTGCGAGTTGGGGTAATTCCAGATATGCTTGGACCATGAAACTTGGCTGGCGTATCAAGGACCCAACCAAACTAACCAAACTAATCACCCTTGGCAAGTTGAAAATACCTCAATTTCCTGAATTCCCCTCCCCCCCCCACCCTCCAGATGGTCAGATCGGGGAAACGGCTATTCTCAAGTCAACCTGTCCATGTCCCTTACACGCCTACCAAGTTTCATCGTCCTAGCAGATCAGGAAGCACCGAACTCAAGTGATCACTAGAAGTTCGGATCCCCCCCCCGGCCCCCCCCAGCTCCCCCACAGTCAACGGACCTAGTCCGGTTATGTCAATCACGTTATTAGGGCTTTTGCTTGTTCTTTCCACCAAGTTCCATCCCGATCTCTCCACTTTAAGTGTTTCCCAAGATTTCCGTTTCCCCCCTCCAACTCTCCCAATGTCACCGGATCCGTTCCGAATTCAAACTGGCATGTCTGAGGCACGAGGTCTTTCTATATATCAAGTTTCATTGAGATCCGATCACCTGTTCGTAAGTTAAAAATACCTAATTTTTCCGGATTCCAGCCCCCCCCCCCCCCCCCCCCCCCCCCCGGATCGTCGGATCGGAGAAACGACTATTCTCAAGTCAATCTGTTCAGATTCCTGACATGCCTGCCAATTTTGATCTTCCTAGCACATCAGGAAGCACCGAACTCGCGGGATCACTAGAAACTCGTCCCCCCCCCAACACCCCCAAAGTGAGCGGATCCGGTCCGGTTATGTCAATCACGTATCTAGAACTTGTGCTTGTTCTTTCAACCAAGTTTCATCCCGATCTCTCCGCTCTAAGCGTTTTCCAAGATTTCTGGTTTCCCCCTCCAACTCCCCCCAATGTCACCGGATCTGGTCTGGATTTAAAACGGGATGTCTGAGACACGAGGTCCTTCCATATATCAAGTTTCATACATTAGCTGCCATACCACTAGATTCCGGATTCCCCCTCCCTCCACTCCCCCCAGATAGTCGGATCGGGGAAGCGAATATTTTTAATTTAATCTTGTCCGGTCCCTGATATGCCTGCCAAGTTTCATCGTCCTACCTTATCTGGAAGTGCCCGAACTAGCAAAACCGGGAGAGACAGACCGACCGACCGACAGACCCACAGACGGACAGAAATTGTGAACGCTATCGGCAACTGCCATAACAAAAAAGGAAAGGGAACACAAAAAAGAAACGAGGACAAAGTAGACCTAAGTAAACAGAAACTAACAAGGGACCAGTAGTGGCACCCTCTCAATTTCCCGTGACCTGAGACCTTTCCTTTCGCAAAAGCATCATAAAACAATGATACTCAAAACCCATGGCTCTATTTCTGGGCCACTAGCTTCCTCCCATGTAGCTTTGATTAGCCATCCCCAGCCTCCTTAGAATTGTTTCCTTGCTCATTACACAATTGCCGGCAGCAATCCTCTCCCTTTTAAGAGCAAATCTAGGTATCTGTCACTACCCTTTACATATCGCTACGTCATTCTCTCCTCGTCTATCATTTCCATCCCACTGGAAGTGCAATAAACACTGACCGCCAGGGATGTTTACGGAAACTTGGACATTTTTGACTGTCCGTCAGACCAACAAAGACGGCGACTTCGCCTCAAAATAGGGAGGAAAGGCGGGGACGCGATTTCGAGGTCGAGTCCCTGAACGGTGCCACAATGCACATTCGTGATGTTGTATCGGATAAGTAACGATAAACAAACTCTGTGTTTCCCCAAGAAAAAATAAGCCAATAGAACCTCCTCCGTCTTTGGTCACATGCAGCGACTATGGATACCGCGGCAGTTGATGCCCGTTTACTTCCCTATTGGCCACTGCGCACATCAGAGGAAAAAGTGCAGCAGGCCTGGTGAGCCTCTCTGCAGCGCGTCACATGCGACGTTACAATGGTAGACAACCAATCGGCTCTTAGTCTTGAAATTTCTTGTCCGGGGCTTTACTAGCTGTTTCAAGAGGTAACGAATTTTGCTGGGGTAGGGTATCGGGGATCTATTAAGGTAAGTTAAGGTCCAATTTTATTCACAAATATAAATAAACATCGTGTTGGTTCGTCGTGTTGGTCCTGATTTGTTTTTAGAACTTATTAATGAAATCCTAGCCTAAGGGTAAAGGCTTTACTAGCTGTTTGTAGAGGTATCGAATTGTGATAGTGTGATAGGGCTTCAAGAAGGACATCGGCAGGTAGAAGTTTGGAAATTGCATCATGGAGACATGGAATTTGACTCCACATAATCGTATTACAGAGGTAGGGAGATGGAGGTTCTGGTGCTTATTTTTTCTTGGTTTCACCAGGGATTGCGGCAACCTCAGAGGCTAGCAACGAGCTCTGGTTCAAACTAAGCTCTCAGAGCTTCAAGAAGGACATCGGTAGGTGGAAGTTTGGAAATCGCATTATGGAGACATGGAACCAACTTCCGTCACAAGTCGGTGCCAGCCCAGCATTCGACGCCTTCAAATATGCTATTGACGACCGTGTTGTAATTAACAACTAGACCGAAGGTTTCGATGGGATCCCAAAAATCTAGTATTTGATCCAGACAACTGGGTCGTGTCTTCGCCAGATCCAGTCTTCGCCAGATCCAGTCTTCGCCAGATCCAGTATTCGCCAGGCTAATCATCTGAGAAAACCAAGTTCAGATATACCTTTATCAGGCATATCTATTTTTACGGTACTGACCGAAACTTCCAGCTTCACTTCTGCCAAATTTCCGGTTTCGGCCAAATTCCGAGCGAACTACTTCTCCAGCAGAAAAAGAAAACTCAGAAACGAATTTTCCGGTTTTGGCCGGATTCTGGGCGAACTATTTGTCCGGGTAGAAAATGCTTTTCATTTAAGTCTTCAGCATGCTTTCTTACTCCTAAATCTGTCATGTAATCAACTTCAAATAAAACTTCTAATTTTAACCATCTTTCCGGTTTTTGCCAGATTCCGGACGAACGACTTGTCCGGCAAGAAAATGGTTTTCATCATCGTGTTCAGCATGTCTTCTTACCCTTGAATCCAACATCTAATAAACTTCAGATAAACTTTTACTTTTAACCAACTTTCCGGTTTTTGCCGGATTCGGACGAACTACTTTTCCTGCGAGGAAATGGTATTCACCATCGTGGTCAGCATGTCTTCTTACCCCGAAATCGAACATTTAATCAACTTCAAATCAAACTTTTACTTTTAACCAACGCGAACTACTCGTCGGACGTCGGCGAACTACTCGTCGGACGAGAAAATAATTTGCATATTCGTCTATCACATTAGCTTTTTTAAAGTATTTTGTTTGTCCCTTAATTTAAACCCCCACCCCTAAATGTAGGGCTACAGAGCCCATCTACGAACTTGACCTTACACTTGACCCAAAGAATCTTCACACCAAGTTTCATCAAAATATCTCGTTCCCTTCGAGAGTTATCGTGCTGACACACGGACGCACAGACGAACGGACTGACAGACGGACAGCTTTTGCGATGTCATAGGTATCCCTCCACTTACGTTTCGGGATCCCAAAAAGTACTGTGTTGACGATTTTCGGACAGTTTTGTGGAGGCTTAAATTGCGCCTTTTCTTCAAGTTCCTTTTGTACTTACACAGACCGGTCCGAAATAGACGCTTTGTAGATCGTTACTGAGCTAGTGACATTTATGTTCGCTGGAAAATCTGCAGAACAGTATTAGTGCTGACGCGTGTTTCCGCCTAGGTGCGCACCCCGGCCTCATCCGGCTTTTTGGGATCCCAAAACGTAAGTGGAGGGATACCTATGACATCGCAAAAGTTGTCCGTCTGTCCGTCCGTCTGTCAGCACGATAACTCTCGAAGGGAATGAGATATTTTGATGAAACTTGTAGCGAAGATTCTTTGGGTCAAGTGTAAGGTCAAGTTCGTAGATGGGCTCTGTAGCCCCAAATTTAGGGGTGGGGGAGGGGGTTCAAAGTAAGGGCCAAACAAAATATTTTTAACAGCTAATGTGATAGTCAATTATGGGGTAATGGTGGGTTACACACTGCGTAAAATCCGAGCGTATTTTGGAATCCGAGCGTATTTTAAACACGTTTTGAGCTTGAAAAGATTTCTAGCAATACGGACGCATTTAGATACAAAACAGACCGATTTCTCAAATACGTCCGTGTTGCTAGAAATGTTTTCAAGCTCAAAACGTGCGTAGAATCTGCTCGGATTTTACGCAGTGTGTAAATACACCATAAGAAGACATGCTGAACACGAATATGCAAAACATTTTTTCGTCCAACAAATAGTTCGCCCGGAATCAGGCAAAAACCGGAAAGTTGGTTAAAAGTCGAAGTTTCATTTGAGGTTGATTAAATGTTCGATTTAGAGGTAAGAAGACATGCTGACCACGATGGTGAAAACCATTCCTCGCCGGGCAAGTAGTTCGTCCGGAATCCGGCAAAAAACGGAAAATTGGTTAAAAGTAAAAGTTTTATTTGAAGTTTATTAGATATTTGATTTGGGGTTAAGAAGGCATGCTGAGCACGATGATGAAAACCATTTTTTCGCTGGACAAGTCGTTCGTCTGGAATCCGGCCAAAACCGGATTTTTTTAAAAAGCAAAAGTTTTATTTGAAGTTGATTAGATGACAGATTTAGGGCTAAGGAGACGCTAAGTCTGTATGTGACAATCGTTTTTCACCCGGACATATAATTTGTGTTGAATCCGGTTGATTTCCGGTTGAAAGTTTTATTTGAAGTTGATTAGATGTCTTTTATAGGGATAAAGAGATACCCCGAATTCGTTTCTGAGTTTTCATTTTTTGCTGGACAGGTAGTTCCGAAACCGGAAATTTGGCAGAAGTAAAGCAGGAAGTTTCGGTCAGTATCGTCAAAATAGATACGGCTGATAGAGGTATATCTGAACTTGGTTTTCTAAGATGATTAGCCTGGCGAATGCTGGATCTGGCGAAAACTGGATCTGGCGAAGACTGGATTTGGCGAAGACAAGACCGAATTGTCTGGATCAAATACTGAACTTTGGGGATCCCATCGAAACCTTTGCTCTTGTTCATTGAGCGCTTTTCTGTTCTGTGTGATTTGTTGTACTCTCGTTATTTATTTTCTTTGATTATTCCACTATCTTAAATCTGTACAGTGGTCACAAATAAATATTACATTAAATATTCTTTGAGCCCAAGCTGACTTTGAAACATTTATTCTAACAATGTTTACAACGGATACGTCAGCTCATGAACAAGAGCTACGAGCTCATATGGCACTTGTACGAGTAGGCTGTACAAGAAAGTAGATGAAAATGTCACAAAATACACCCGCCATCCAAAAAGGCGGTTCGGAAATAGAAATAGGATATTTAGTTTCACTCATTTCTGAGCAGTTCCGGCATCGTTTCGATTGCAAATGCACATGACTGTTCAAACTTTCATCCCAATAAATCCATTTGTTTGATCCCTAGACGTGCTACACGATTTCCGGTACTCACTCTATTTCCACCTACCGTGGCCGAATCTGGTTCGGAATAAAAAAAAATCGACCACCTAAAGCATCTTCGTTTATACCATCTACCAAGTTTCACTCGAATCTGAGCATTTTTGGAAAGTTCCGGTACCCCCCCCCCTTCCCACCAACGTTGTCGGAGCCGGTTCGGGCCCAATCTCTTAATTCCCTCATCAAGTTTGACTGAAATTGGAGCATAGCCTATCTGCAAGTTTCCAGTACCCCCCCCCCCCCCCTACCTTGGCCGAATCCGGCCCAGACGCCAAATAACAAATCTAGGCCGCATAAACTCGGCACTGTCGAATTGCATCTCATTCGGTCCATCCGTTTGGTTTTTGTGCATGTCAAAAGTCCCCCCCCCCCCCAATTTCCCTAATCGTGGTCGCATATGGTTCGAACGCATGTTTTACATGTCGAGGCCATCGATTCGTATCACCCATGAAGTTTCACTCGAATCAGACCACTCGTTCGCAATTTACAGAAGTCCATATTTCTCTTCTCTTGCTCCCCCAAAAATGCTCGGATCTAGGAACGGAAGTTTCCGGGGGTATGTTGTGTCAGGTTTTTAAGTCAAGATAATTCGGGTCGCTAATATACCTGCAAAGTTTTGTTGTCGTTTTACATCTGAAACTATTCTAACTCACGACTACCGGAATTCCAGGAAACCCCCTCCAACTCCCCCCACAGAGCCCCGAAACCATCTGGCTCCGTCAATTTCATCTAGGCCTAATGCTTGTTCCATCCATTAAGTTTCGTCCCAATCCCTCTGCTTTAGAGTTTCTTGAGTTTTCCACCCCCCCCCCCCCATCCCCACAGGTATCGGACGTGACACTGAACGTCCGAGGCGATAGCTCACCAGACAAGTTTCATTCAAATCCGATCACCCGTTCAAAAGTTATGCACGCCACTAGATTCCGGACTCCCCATCCACCCACTCCCCCCACGATGGTCGGGTCGGGGAAACGGCTGTTCTCAAGTCAATCTGTTCGGATCCCTGACATACCTGCCAAGTTTCATCGCCCTAGGACATCAGGAAGTATGCCGAACTCGCGGGATCGCTAGAAATCCGGACCCCACCCCAACTCCCCCACAGTGCCCTGATCCGGTCCGGTTATGTCAATGACGTGTCTAGGACCTGTGCTTGTTTTTCCCACCAAAATTCATCCCGATCCCTCCACTTTAAGCGTTTCTCAAAATTTCCGGTTCCCTCGTCCAACTCCCCCCAGTGTCATCGGATCCGGCCCGGATTTAAAGTGAGGTGTCTGAGACACAAGGTCATCCAAAATATCAATTTTCATCAAGATCCGATCACCCGTTCAAAAGTTATGCACGCCACTAGATTCCGGACTCCCCATCCACCCACTCCCCCCACGATGGTCGGGTCGGGGAAACGGCTGTTCTCAAGTCAATCTGTTCGGATCCTTGACATACCTGCCAAGTTTCATCGCCCTAGGACACCAGGAAGTATGCCGAACTCGCGGGATCGCTAGAAATCCGGACCCCCACCCCAACTCCCCCACAGTACCCTGATCCGGTCCGGTTATGTCAATGACGTGTCTAGGACCTGTGCTTGTTTTTCCCACCAAGTTTCATCCCGATCCCTCCACTTTAAGCGTTTCTTAAAATTTCCGGTTCCCTCCTCCAACTCCCCCCAGTGTCATCGGATCCGGCCCGGATTTAAAGTGAGGTGTCTGAGACACGAGGTCATCCTAAATATCAATTTTCATCAAGATCCGATCACCCGTTCGCAAGCTAAAAATACCTCAAATTTTGGCTTCACCCTCCCTCCACTCCCCCCCCCAGATGGTCGAATCGGGGAATTGATGATTTCCTATTTAAGCTGGTCGGGTCCCAGACATGCCTGTCAATTTCCATCGTCCCAGCACATCAGGAAGCACGGAACTCGCGGGATCACTACAAATTCGGACTTCTCCCCCCCCCCCCCAACTCCCCCAAAGTGAGCGGATCCGTTCCGGTTATATCAGTCACGTATCTAGGACTTTTGCTTGTACTTTCCACCAAGTTTCATCCGGATCCCTCCACTCTTAAGTGTTTTCCAAGATTTCCGGTTTCCCCCTCTAACTCCCCCCAGTGTCACCGGATCCGGTCTGGATTTAAAATGGAGGGTCTGAGACACGAAGTCCTTCCATGTATTAAGTTTCATTAAGATCCGATCACCCGTTCGTAAGCTAAAAATATCTCATTTTTCCTATTTTTTCCGGATTCTCCCTCCCTCCACTCCCCTCCAGATGGTCGGATCGAGGAAGCGACAATTTCTAATTTAATCTGGTCCAGTTCCTGATATGCTTGCCAAGTTTCATCGTCCTAGCTTATCTGGAAGTGCCCGAACTAGCAAAACCGGGACCGACAGACCGACAGACCGACTGACGGACAGAAATTACAATCGCTATACGGCACTTGAGTAAGCTCAAGTGCCATAAAAATCATAGCTGACGTATCCGTTGTAAACATTGTTAGAATAAAATATTATATTATTATATTAATAATAATAATAATGATGAGCTATCTCCTAGTTTAGGTTCATGAAACTTCTGAGATTATACTAAATTAGAAACAATATAGAAAACCAAGTAAATTATACTTTGCCTCGAGTATCTGAGCTCTATCGGGATCAATTGCTAGTTCTCGGGACCTAGTACGTTGAAAAGGCAATTACCAACTTGTCAGATGGACGAAGATTAATTACGGCGATAGCGAGCGGGCATTTGTCTTTGACATAAGATTTGTCTTTTACTTCACCGGGATCTCAATAGATATAATAAACATTACCAGGATAGAACACATCCTCAACCGCATCACAAACTGGAAGAAAACGGAAAGAAACAGGAGGGACATTTCTTGGTGAGAATGGGGAAGATTTCATCAGGCCAAAAGTAAGGATCCTCAAAGCGGCTTAGACGGTTTTAGACACTAGGATAGATTCGTGGTCTTCCCAAATAAGATGTATTTTAGATAGTTACCGACTGTCCATATGGTGGAATGTATTGCAGTATTTGCTACTGTGATTAATGTTGTATCTACTGAGATAATATTATCAGCTCTAATTCGGATTAATCTTATCCCAGTAGAGATAAGAATAATCCCAGCAGCAAATACTGCAGTTAACTTTAATCCCTTACTCAGAGAAACTCTTTACAGTATAGGTCCAGGACTGCAATGGGGAAAATAAAAAGGGAGGTAGAGGCTATGCTTTTAGACCAATTCATCGCCACATTCATTGAGATATTATGCAAAGGGTAAAGAGATGTGGGGAGGAAATATTTGTTAATGTGGGGTTAAAAAGGGAAGAAATAAAGTTGGTGTTGTGTCTCAGGGCAGATTTTTTACGGCTTGAGAGATGGAGAAATTATGTTGAAAGTTTTTCCGAACGTTCTGGTCTGTATTCCTCGTGTCCAATGTATGGAGATGAAAATGGAAGTGTGGTGTATGCAGGGTGCATGTCATGTGTGAATGTGAAGAATTAAGAAGAGTTAAAAAATAAAGTATTTGGAGAATGCGCGAGGGTGTTTGATGAAAAATGGATGAGTAGTTCGATTGGTAGTCGGCAGTTTGATGATGTGAGGAGGCTAGCTCAGGGTCGCTTTGGAACAGCAAAATTTATGCCTATAGTAGGTTACGAATGTAGTATGACTTGTTCCAGTTTGTTATTAGTTTTTGTTTATTTTGTTGCTATGGCCAATTGGCTTTTTTGTGCTCTTGTATTTTCATTACTTGAGCATTACTGATTCAATATAAAAGCTCACAAATTTCAAAGAAACTTCGGAGTCTCCTGGTACTAGAAAACCACGTCCTGAAAGTTTGCACCAAAATCTGGACATGTTAGACCTATTCCGATCGCAAGAAAAGTGATCTAAGTTGACCTCTTGGTCTCCACTCTCAAATAATCCTATCATTTTGTTATTTTCGCTTTCCTCTTTTCGTTCCATCAGTATAAAACCAAACCTCAAATCAACCTTGCCCATTTTCTCCCATTCTGTCACGGATTGCCGATAAAAAATACCATGAATCTTGTTTCACGCTCTTGTTAGTTCCCGAGCTAAATCTCAATACCTAGCATTGCCGACTGCCGAGTCGCTGAACCGTGAGATATTTGAGATAATGGAGTCAAGAGAAGTCGGGAGAGGGACTATGAATGAACGAATTAAGCACAGCATAGAAGTTACAAGTAGAATATGAGTAGCCTTTACATAATGAAATTAAGCTGGATCTTTTCATAATTTGTCGCGTAAATCCAGACTTAGTGTGGCGGATCGAACTGGAGCCGAGACTGGATGGATTATGGTTAATTTATACATACATTATCTATATTATATATATAATTATTAAACATACATTATATATATAATTATCGTGTGTTGATGTAATAGTAGCCCACTTAGTATATATGAATGTCCGCCATTTGGCCTTGATCCAAATGACAAACTAAAAACTGGCTCTTTGTTCCTTTCTATGTTTTTATTATTACTGTTGACATTAAGCAATTAAGCTCTAATTATCTCCAGAGAAAATTTTTTACTTTTACTAAATTTCCGATTTAGGCCGCATTCCGGGCGAACTACTTGTCCGGTAAGAAAACTTTAAAAACGGATACAACATGTCTTCTTACCCCTATATCGAACTTGTAACCGATTTCAGAAAAAAAACTTTCACTTCTGTCAAATCCTTAGTTTTGATCGGATTACAGGCGAACTACATACCCTGCAAGAAACTAAAATTCAGATATGGATTCAGGCATGTCTCCTTACTTCTAGATCCAACATCTAACTGGCTATGAAAAAAAAAATCACCCTCTAATTTGAAACCCTTCCTCTGCCATAGATACAGGGCCACGGAGCTCATCTACCTATACTTTGACCGAAGAATCCTCGCAAAGAATCCTCGTCTGCGAGACATTTTCCCGCCTGAGTTTGAACCCGTTAGGCCTAGACCTCCGCGAATGGTTTCGCAGCCGATTCCTAAGCTACATCCTGTTTCTGCATCTCATGACCGATACAGAAAAAGCTTCGTACCGTCATTCGTCGAAATGTATAACTCATCGTGATTCTTGTATAATTCATCGTAATTCGTGCTTATTTTATAATTGTTTGAATCCTAGTTCTTACATACGTTTAATGTGACGTCATTCGTCGAAATACATAATTCGTTGTAACTCTTATTTATGTTATAGTGATTTGAATTTCAGTTCTAATATAAGTGTAATTGTAAATGATCACTTACAGTGATTCGTATTGTATATAAGTTTATTATTTATGACAAAATTATGACAAAGGTGTTGATGTTATTATGTTTATGACGAAAAATCCAATGTTCGGCTTGCCCGTGAAGGAATTTTTAAAATAAATTGAAATCGAAAAATTGAAACACTTTGAACAAATTATGTCAACCCGTTCGAGAACAGACCGACAGACGGACAGGGAGTCGGACAATTTTACGACTTCATAGGTCACTAACGCTTTTTGACCCCACAAACCAGTAATTACTGCGAGTCGATGACGCTTTCGAACAGGACTTGGTGGAATAAGAGAAATCTATAGGATCTTATCCTTTCTGGACCAAGTCGAATATGAGCTGGAAGAAAGTCAAGAATATTTAGAAGTATGGCTAGGTCTTCAATAACCCATGGCGGGAGACGAGCCGACTGCCAAAGAAGGTGAAATACGAGGACAGGAAGGACAACGTTTGCCTAAATCTTTTAGTTTGGCTGAGGTCACCGTCCAGGAATTCTTCCTAGTTTATAAAAAAAAACTCAGCATCCGAGCCGCTTACAAAGTTAGAGGGAAAGTTTGTCAGAGAGAAAGAGAGAAACTAAACGGTTCTGATTTAGTCAAAGCTGGAAAAAGAATTTTACCATGATTTGTCATTTGGAGGACACTGCCTGAATCTTTTAGCTGAGATCACAGTCTCAGGGTTTTACTAGATTACAAAAAAAATCGGCATCCGAGTGGCTTACAGAGTTAGCAGGAAAATTTGGCGGACAAAAGGAATGGAACACTACTACGGTATTTTTGCTTGCAAGATACTGGCTAAATCTTTTATCTATAGGAGTTTGTACTAGTTTACACACAAATCGGTATCCAAATTCACTGACGAAGTTTACACACAGAAGAGAGCAAATAAACGGTTTGATAGTGTTCAAACTGCGATTATTTTTTTTACATCGATGTGTCTATTTACGAGACACTGCCTGAATATACTATTTGACTGAGGTCCTCGTCTCGAAGTTCTTATTAGTTTACGGAGGATATCCCTAGCTTCTCCTTCTCTAGATGTTAACCGAAAAAGGTAAAAATAATAATACAACGCAAAAATAGACCATTTGTCTCTAGAAAGTTCTAGGGGCTACCCACTCCCCGGCATATAATCAAACAAGTTAAGGCCCATTCACGACGGGGTTTTGGCTAATACTCGGTACCAGCTAGTTCCAAAAATCGCTGTCACCGAGGCTTTCCTTCTACCGTTCGCAATGGATGACGGTGCAAGTTTTGGGGTACCAGCTAGTCTAAGACCGAAGTTGAAATCAATACAACATATATGGGTAGGCGAGACTGGCGTGAGTCCGGGCTTTTTGACTTCAAGGTTTCTGCGAGTCACAGTTTCGAAGTCTCGGCTTTCGTTTTTGGGATCCCAAAACGTAAGTGGAGGGATACCTATGACTTCGCAAAAGTTGTCCGTCTATCCCTCCGGCCGTCTCTTGGCACTCGAAGGGTCTTGTCCGTCTCTCGAAGGGGTTGAGATATTTTGTTCAAAATTCATGTGGGGATCCATTGGGTCGAAGTACAGGTCAAGTTCTCAGATGGCCCAATATTTAGGGACGGGGAGGGGGTTTTAAATTAAGGGATAAAGAAAATATGTTTTTCCAGCTCAGAGTCGATTTCGGGGTAAGAAGACATGCTGAATCCAGAATTGAACTTCATTTTCTCACGGGGCATTAGTTCGACCCGGAAATCCGGCCAAACAAGAAAATTTGTCAGAAGTAAAAGTTTTATTTGAAGTTGATAAGATGTTGGAATCAAGGATAAGAAGACATGCGGAATCCTTCTATGGCGATTATTTTCTACCCAGACATATGGTTCGCTCGGAATCCGGCCAAAACCGGAAAATTTCTGAAAATCCAGAATTGAACTTCATTTTCTCACGGGGCATTAGTTCGACCCGGAAATCCGGCCAAACGAGAAAATTTGTCAGAAGTAAAAGTTTTATTTGAAGTTGATAAGAAGTTGGAATCAAGGATAAGAAGACATGCGGAATCCTTCTATGGCGATTATTTTCTACCCAGACATATGGTTCGCTCGGAATCCGGCCAAAACCGGAAAATTTGTTAGAAGTAAAAGCTTTATCTGAAGTTGATTAGAGGTTCGACGCACTGGTAAGGAGACCAGGTGAATCTGTATTTGAAAATTAATTTCTCGCCGGACAAATAGTTCGCCCAAAATCCGGAGGCGTGCAGGAGGCGTGCAGGAGGCATGCAGGATTACTTGTTGAGATATAATTTTTTGTCGGACATTCACGGAAACCGGACATTCGGTAGAAGCAAGGCAGGATGTTGCAGACATGTAGACTAAGGGTAGCCTAAACACATATGCTCAATCCATATCCCAACTTGGTTTTCTCAGATGATTAGCTATTGGTCTTAATCTGTTTGAAAATTTAATAGTCAAGGTTTTAAGCTGTCTTGTTATTTACTCTCGCGCTATTTACTTTTCAACTTACAGTATTTTAAAATATTTGAGTACTTTAAAACTAGGCTGTGCTTTCAATAAATAACCCACGGTGTTGGCTATTTTAAGCCTTTTCAGAGACCCGTTGACTTGTAGCGAAAACCGACTTTTCTGATGAAAAAAGTTCTCGCAGACAACCGTCGACAGCGTGATACACATCGAAGTTAGCAAAACACGGCAAGTGAGAACATCAGCGTGGTGTTGTTAGAAGGGTTGGAATGTACCGTACGAAATTGGGTTCTCCGGGCTTAGCAATATATCAAGAACAAATATATGGAGTGATTAGGGAAGTAGGTTGCATTAGTAGTATAGGTGCGAAAATGTCGTTTAAGATCGGATATCTCCAAGACCCATCTGTCTGGATCATATATTAAATTATTGGATCCCATCAAAACCTTTGGTCTTGTTTACCTCAATGGATAGATAAAACATTCATCTATAACACTGAATTTTTCTAGACTCTCCCATTTTTTTTTTTTGGCATGAGTACTTAAAGCAGACCTTGGCGAAGTGTCCTAAGTCCCCCTAGATATGGGTATGTTTGGTATATACTGGGGTTCAAGGTTCAAGTTTTTTTTATTCTTACTATAAGTCATACATAAAAATTAATAATACGATACTCTGCACTTACAATTATTTCAGGGTTTGAACCAGAGAGAACAAAAACATCGAATGGTTCAAACCCTTCCTTAAAAGAAAATCAATAAAACTAAATCGACCCAACGCTGAGTAGAACGATCACCGCACGAAATCGCCAACACGAAGCGAAATCAATCCAAACAAAAACATCAACAAAAACATCGGAAGACATCGGACAGTACTTTTTACATGCACTAAACTAGTTTTTATCCTGTATTGAGTTAAAAAGTATGAATACTGGGGCGACCTCGGACGGTACTTTTTATACACGCTAAACTAGTTTTTACCCTGTATGAATTAAAAACTTCTAGTAGCCTAAAACAAACATAAAATTAATCCCACGAATTATTCCCAGATACTTTTGCAAAATATGTGTTTTATTTAACATTCTGGGTCACTTCCGACTCGGGCTCACCACCGTTCTCGAAAATGAAACTTGTTCCGATTCGGTGGGGAGGTGATTGGGGGGGGGGGGGGGGGGGGGGGGGGGGGGGGGGGGTTCTGATTATTTGTTGAAAAATTGTCTTATGAACCGTAAAAAGAAATTCCCACGACTTGCATTTTTTTTTTTTTTTTAACCTCAGTTTAGTTTAATTTAGTGGCAAAAACGTACTAAAGCACTTCACCGAAACTTGTCTCAGCACTCCAAATTATCTCTGAAATAGGAATTTACTTTTCTGAGGTAATTTATCTCGCTACCATGAGTGCTCAGTCTCTCACCAACATAGACAGTGAAGTGGTGTTTAGACAAAAACTTGAGCAGAACAAAGACTTCATATTCCGTGTTCATTTCAGTCATTTTTTTGACATCGTTTTCACTGACTATATTCAAAGACTCATCGTCATTGTGAGTTCAGACAGCTTTAATAACTGACCGAACTCGCCCCATGCAAATCGTCCTCAGTCAACCCACGCGATCCGAATCCAACAAAATGGCCGCGAAAATAAATGGCTTAACATAATCACTTGCGGCTCGCACCAGCTCTTTTACAGAGACCCTTCTAAACACCAATGAAATGACGAACTTTTACATATTTCTTCTGCAAAGATATCTGCCCACTTGTGCTCCCAAAATTATTTCCAGAAATCATCGAAACAAATTTTTTTTTTTGGGGGGGGGCCGTCGTGTCACAACTTGATGCCGAATGTGCGCTCCTGTCATTTCCTGCTCCTTCCATCTTGTGACAATTTTATGGTGAAAATAGTCACAGGCGTTTGGCGCAAGGCTCGATGTCTGGACTCGCCCCAGTCCGTTTTCGCCCCAGTCTCCCCTACTAGCCAATCTGTTTCCCAGTCATTCTGGGATCAAGCAGTAGCCTATTCACTCACCGGCACTTGGTGTACCCCCTTTCCCAGCACAGGCCCAGCACCGGCTGGCACCAGTGGAAACCAGCAGTGGCGACACCAGTGCTGGCCATAATTAGAATACGCATCTCTATAAATGCTGATTTGGATACTCTAACAAGTGGCAATCGGTGACAGCTGCTTTTGGTCGGGCACCAGGTACTTGGTGTACACCAAGATCAAGCGTGGGCAAACCCTCGGTGAAGTTCGTCCAAAATATTTTTCATTGCAGACTATTTGGGCGTTCAGAATGTTTAAAGATTCTTGAAAGTATTGAAAAAAATCACTCAATTGCACTTCAGACGAAAGGGCGTGCATATAGCCAATCACTCAGTTTTGAAAAGACCATCTGCCAATGGCTTCTAAGAATCACCAGCCACTCAACTGAAAGTCATGTCTTGCACAGAGCAAAATAACACTAGGAAGTAGTGCCAAGACCTATGCTTTCCATGCTTTGCGAACCGGCCATGTTCCTAGCGCCGCCCACTACAATTGTGACATATAAAGCGAGACAAACTTCCGTGTTTAGAAATTTTGCAGTAAAGCGAAGGTGAGGTATGCACACGCCAAGGAAACAATGGAGGCTGCATACATTTTTGCCATGTTCAGACCATGATGTTATCGGAGGTAAGCGCTGGTGAACGGCTGAATGAGTTTCGGAAGGCACATTTTTTATCGCTAGTGGTGTTAGTCAATTTTGTCAAGTCTTGGCACTACTCCCTTGTGTTATTTTGCTCTGGTCGCGCAGACCGTTCTTATTGGAGTTGAGAGTTGTGCAAGAAACATAGCAAATAACACCAGCGACTAGCGCCAAGACACACTCGAATACAGCGACACTAGCACCACTACCGATAGAGAACGTCCCTACTGAAACTCGATCAGTCGTCTACCAGCGCAGGCTCCGATAACTCGATACTGTGAACACAGCAACAAAAAACTACAACCTCCCCTGTTTTTTCGATATATGTAGACCGCCTCTTCGCTGTACTAAAATTTTTTTAACTCGCAAGTTTGTCTCACTTTGAATGTCCCGAGGGCAGTGGGGCACAGGTCTTGACGCTAATCCCTATTTTACTCTGGTCAGAAGACCCGTTAGCGTACTTTTCTTGATAAATCTTATAACATTCAATCAAATTGCAACGTAGCGTTCAGTATCCTTGTGTGTATTTAGGTGAATTTAGGGTTTCAAGTCGTTGGGGATGAGTTAAGTCACCAAAGGAAGGGCAAAACTTCGTGAAAAGTTGCTGAACTCTTTCTACGGCATCGATACTGTATTTTCTGTTTTTTCTGAAATGAGTTGGAAAGTTGAAGCAGGAAATTTATTTAAAGTGTTTGGGAAGGGAGGAGTTTGTGGAGACTGTTTTGAGGGATACAAATTTTGGAGATGAAAAATTTGAGAAGGTGGGTAGTTCAGGTATGGCACATAGACTCTTCTAGTAGATTTGTTTGTATTGTTTTTGTTTAAGTTATATTATTGTTTTTAGTTATGCTAATTTGGATCATATTATTGGAATTTATTTATTCACTTATTGTATTTATCGAACTTTACTAATGGGAAGTAAGTTATATTTGTTTACCTTCGTAGGCCTATTGACACTGGCTCATTGGGGAGTTCAGTGTTTATTAATATACATACAAGTATCGGCAATTTATAAAATCTGTTTCTTTTGATCCACTCATGCATATAAGGGAGAAAATCGCAACTAACTTAGCAAGTAAAAACAAACAATAGATGTAACAACTAACAACAAAACCACTTATTGACAGTTCTAATTTCTTACCTGGAGAAATCTCGACTTTTCGGATAGATTCGTGCTGGGTTGAAAGCGCTCCATTTCTTTAAAGGTCTGTAGCGTTCGATAATGGTCTGCATCAACTAGTCGAAAGGCAGTGATGTTTACAAAATTGTACTTGAATTCTTCCAAGTCGAACGCTTCTACGTCCTGGAAAGCGAGAACGAAATTGGTCTTCGGTCGAACTTCGGTACTGGAACCTTAAAGTTCGAGGATATATGGAACTTTAATCCATATAACACAACCCCTCCATATAATAAACACAACAAATTACAATTATTGAACCTTCGCCCAGGAAACAGTGAAGAAAGTCATGTGCTGTTTGGACCTAGTTGTCCATGAATGCTCTAAGGACGAGGAAACTTTCAATAGGGTAACACCGGCATCTTTAGCGAGGGATTCTTCTTGCATAACTTCGACAAATGGAGCCGGTTTTTCACATATTTTAAATGGAACTTGTTTATTGTATTTTGAAGAAGGTAACTGTTTTCGTTATCACTCCCGTGCCCCTTTTTTTCAATCAATCAATCACGATAATTAGTGTTTTTGTGCTTGTGCTTTGCTCTATACCGGGAGTATTTGATAATTTATGTGTGCACAGTTAGTAAAAAGAATAAATGAACTTAAACGTTCTCATCGTTTGTACTTTATAAGTAACTACTTCTTTTGCAGGTCATGCGTTACACGATAACGAAATAAAACACAATTTAAGGACTGAAGAAAGTGCTGCATAAATTTTCGAAAGCTTTCCGATTGTCTTGCCCCCAGTTAGGGACGCTGTACTTTTTCCATTCACTGTTTCGGTTTGTAAGAAAACTCATCGTCTTTAGTGGCCTGTTACCATGGATTCAGTGGACTGAACTCTGCAAAGACGTAATAACGAAGAAAGTCTCAGCTATCTTTATAGCGCTCGTTCGGGTCGGGAATTGCTAACTGAGGAATTGTGTTTCGACCGAGGGGTTGTCCACTCTCGATTTTAGTGCACAGTCCGGTGCCTGCACTGGTTGCCGCGTGTTAGAACGAGAGATGGGCGAATCCGAATCGGGATTCGGATTCGAACCAGGATTTGAATCTTCTGCTTGTCAGAGTGAATTCGGACTCGGATTCCAGACCCTCAGTCCTACGAATCCGCTCCAATTTCTAGTGTACATCTGTCCAGTTTCCGTTGTCCCAATTTTTACACAGTGGGCTTAGGCAATACAACTTTTTGGTCTCCGCCACCAACCAGCCTTAGTGACCTACCACGTTATCTGATTCCCTTAGATATCAGTGTTTTTTGTCACCTCTGACTTTTAAAATATAACCTATGTACATGATTTGATTTTTGTTAAGGTGGGATTCGACTTCGGATCCAAATCCTCAGCGTAAAATGGTGGATCCGGAATCGGATTCGTACCTAGCCCTGGATTCGGATTCGAATCCTTTCATGATCCGATTCGTCCGTCTCTGGTTAGAACATGAAAATCAGCACGTTTAGAAATAGGAATCGCCTAATTTATGGTCAGCACCGGTGCCAGCCCACTGGTTTCAGCCGGTGCGCGAATGGGTGTATAGCTGGTGCCGGAGAGTGGGTGATCCCTCAGTTTTAACAGGGATGTGTTTCACAACTTGACAAAATAACTATTGCCCACAAAGACGTTGAATGGCGTTTCTACTATACTCGAAGTTTTCTGCGATCCCACAATGAGCCTGTGGCTCGTTGTGGCTCAGAAGTGGCTTAGAAGAAGAGTGTATTCAAGATCGCTAGTGTGGCCCACAAGCCTGTTAACACGACCCACAAGGTTTTTGAGGATCAAACTTAGGAACAATTTGTCAAACAACTCTGGAGGTCACATTCGGTTTCGTGTCTCGAAATCTGACGGGTAATAATTGGCAAACTAAAGTCCAAATAACTGAAGAGAATCTTTCTAGTGCAGCATGGTAAAGACATAAGCTTGATGAGATTTTACCTGATTGTGTTTTTAATTAACCGGATGATTCTGGAGCGACTGCATAGTTTCCCAGTTACTGCTTTTTTCTTCTTCTTATCTTTCAGTTTTCCTTCCTTTTTTGGAAAAGATGTACAGATTAATTTAAAATGAAGAATGTTTTGTCTGCCCCCACAGGCCAATTCGGGTTTTCCTTTAGTCAGAGGTACCAGCTACATGTATGAGGAATGATCTGAGTGTTTTAAAAGAGTGTTTTAAAAGGTTTGATCTAGTTTAGTTTATAAAAGTTGGCTTATATAAAGAGAGAGAGAGATATAATTTACAATCTTTTAAATTAATAGTTCGAATGACAAAGGCCCTTTTCAGGCTCAAGAAAAATAAATCATATGGCCATAAATACCAAGCTAAAACCTGTGATCACAGGTTCTTTTTCGAGCTTGAGCTGGAAGAAGTTTTATTCTATCGAAGAACCGACGGTATTAGAACAGAATAACACTAAAGTGAAGTATCCATTTAACGCAGTCAAACATGGCCCCCTTGACAATAGGACTTCAAGTCTCTGCTCTTAAACCTTTTTCTACTTGAAATTTAGACAGAGAGACTTATGGGCCTTTCCATGTTTATGGCACTTGCAGCCCCTGGCTCAAGTGCCATATACCGATCACAATTCCGTCTGTCGGTCTGTCGGTCGGTCCGAGTTTTTGTCACACTTTTTCGAGTTAGGGTACTTCCAGATGTGCTAGGACAATGAAACTTGGCAGGAATGTCAGGGACCCGACCGAACTAACCTGGAAATAATCAGATTCCCAATCCAACCATATGCGGGGGAGTGGGGGCGCTGGAAACTTAAAAATTTAGGGCATTTTGTCACACTTTTTCGAGTTAGGGTACTTCCAGATGAGCTAGGACAATGAAACTTGGCAGGCATATCAAGGACCCGACCAAACTAACCTGGAAATAATCAGTTTCCCGATCCGACCATATGCGGGGGAGTGGGGAGCGCTGGAAACTTGAAAATTTGGGGTATTTTGTCACACTTTTTCGAGTTAGGGTACTTCCAGTTGTGCTAGGACCATGAAACTTTGCAGTCATATCAGAGACCCGACCAAACAAACTTAGAAATAATTAGTTTTCCGATCCGACTATTTTGGGGGGGGAGTGGAGGGCAGGGGAATCCGGGAAACTGAGAAGTGTGTAATTTTCGAACGGGTGATCGGATTGTAATGAAACTTAATAACTGAATAGATTATATATCTGTGATGTACTGTTTAAAGTCTTGGCCGGATTCGGTAGCCAGGGAGGAGTTGGGGGGGGAGACCGGAAATTTCAAGAAACGGTTAGAATGGAGGGATCGGAGTGAAACTTGCTTGGAAGAACAAGCATCTTCTCTAGATAAATCCTTTAGACCATTGTACTGGTTCCAAACACTTATGGGGGGGGGGGGTTCCCGGAATTCCGGTGATGGCGGTTTTGGAGATTTTCACGACGAAACTTGGCAGGCATATCAGGGACCCGATCAAACTGACTTCAAAATAAAAAAATTGTCGATCTGATAGTGGTGGGGGGAGTGGAGGTAGGGGAATCCGGGATTTTCAGTCATGCGTAACTTTGGAATGGGTGATCGGATTCGAGTGAAATTTAAGAATTTAACAGAGGAAATTTCTCCGGTGATCTTTTTCATATCCGGACCGGATCCGGCAACTATTGGGGGGGGGGGGATACCTGACCCGCTTAGAATGGAGAGATCGGAATGGAACTTTGTGGGAAGAACAAATCGATACTCTAGGTAAATCATATACTGAATCGGATTGGCTACGGGCACCATCGGGGAGATTGGGGGGGGGGGGCGGAAATCTCGAGAAACAGTTAGAATGATGGTATCGGAGTGAAACTTGCTCGGAAGAACGAACATCTGATCCATCTAAATCTTTTGCACAATTTGACTGGATCCGGACACTTGAGGGAGGGGGGGGGGGGAGGGGGTTTCCTGGAATTCCGTTTTTTGGGGTATTTTCACGACGAAACTTGGCAGGCATATCAGGGACCCGGTCAAACTGACTTGGAATAAAAAAAAATCCTCGATATGATAATCTTGGGGGGAGTTGAGGGAGGGGAATCCGGAATATTGAGTCGTGCGTAACTTTGGGGCGGGTGATCGGATTCGAGTCAAATTTAATAATTGAACAGAGAACATTTTTCTCTGGTGATCTTTTGGACCGAATCCGGCAATTATTGGGGCGAGGGCGGAAAATACTTGACTCGCTTAGACTTGTGTGATCTGGATCGAACTTCTTGGGAATGACAAATAGATGCTCTGGATTAATCATTCACAGAACCGGTTTGGCTCCGGGTATTGTGGGTGGAGTTGGAGGGGGGGAGGGTCTTTGATTCCGGTGATCGCGAGTTCAGGTACTTCCAGATGTGCTAGGACGATGAAACTTTGCTGTAATATTGGAGATTCAACAACATTTGCTTAGAAATTGCTACTTTCCAAATCCGATTATTCCTTAAAGTACCAATCTTGACCGCAAAGTAAAAAAATACTTTTAAGCAATATATTCATTTTCATGATGCCCATCAGCCCATTACCATTTTTGACTCACGGGTTTTGCTTACAAATGAAGTTCCAGCTTCCTTAGAGTGCGCATCTCAACCGCAAAATCGAAACTTACTTTTGATCAATCAAACATCTTAACCCATGCAAGTGCCATATGAGTTTACAGCTCTTGTTTTGTTTAGATGTTGCGCCTTCACTTCTTTATCAAAAAGGTACGTTGGCGAATTCCCTTTTTTAACGCAAAGAAGCTCGAGTACTAAAAAGAGGCACGCCAGAAAATGGGTCCTAAAAAGAGGCACAGAGAGTACCCGCCTCCTGGTGTAGGCATGCCTTCTTTTAGTAGCCTATGCCCTGCCTCTTTTAAGTAGGCGTGCCTCCTGCGCAATGCCGTGCCGTGCCTCTTTTTAGTCGATCCCTGTAAAGTTTCTGCTCTTAGACAGAATCAGGATAGAATAAAACTAAGCTGGCGTATTCGTTTAACACAGTCAAACATAGCCCCTTCACAATAGGACTTCAAGTCTCTGCTTTTAAACCGTTTTCCACTTGCAATTTAGAGAGAAAGTCTCATAGGCTTTTTTCATGTTTTTGTTCAGATCTTGCGCCTTCAATTCTTTATCAAAAGCTCTTTTCTTTCTTTTTCTTACTGCTCTACTTATATTTGTTATTTTACTTGCGTAATAAAATTCATCACCATCACCACTGTGGTGATCCGTGACGTCGCTTATTACTAAAACTGATTTTCCCTGGCGAAAGATGAGAAGAATCAAAATAAGAATTAAGGGTTAGGTTAGTGAAATGAAATCAAGATCCATGGTAACTGGATGAAACCCTAGGCTCCCAAATGCCCCTCACCCCGAAATGAAAGCAAAGGTCCAGATAAGATTTTAATGACGGAACAAATCCTGTCAGGACCTTAATTGCTCCCAAGTATAAACTAGGGTAATTGAGATGAAAGAGAATTTGGGTGACAGAGGTCTTTGCAAGAAAGCCTTCTAGTTTGTGTAGATGAATACTGCAGGAAAGTGTAACGATCGGAAAAGTTTGAAGGTTTATTGATATTCCTTCAGCCCAAGCTGAGAGCGAATCATATTTGACAACGCAAAACGGATACGTCAGCTACATTTTATTAGAGCAATTATTTTACTTTCCAGTAACATGGATCGAGAGATGGATACTTGTCAGCGGCACGTCTGGGGGATTTGAAGTTCCGTACTTTGGTTCCTTCAGTCGAAGCTGACAGCGAATCATGTTTGACAATGCAAAACGGATACGTCAGCTACATTTTATTTGAGCTAAAAAATGTAGCTGACGCATCCGTCTTGCATTGTTGAAGGTTTATTATATTAGCCACTAAAATATTATGCACAAAATCCAAAATTAACAAAATAGTATTTTAGTCACACAATTTTATGGTTTTTTAACCCGAGAAAAACTAGTTCAAATGGTTCATAAAACAAATTGAAAAATCAATACAAGAAGATAACTTTTTTGTATGAAATAAAGGTGAAAATTTTAAGAAAAAAAAAAAATTAAGAATAGAATAGTAAAGAGAATAGAGTTTTTTGAGTAAAAATGGAAAGAGTAGGTGCCACACTTGTGTCATTGAGAGGAGGAGGAAAATAAAGAAGATCGGCTCAGCACTGAGTCGTACATCGGCAACCGCCCGCTAATAAATACGCAGCAAAGGTAGCGAAACAAGGTAAGTGATAAACCAGTGAGCTGTCGTTAGTGGGGTTAGAATGTACCGAATGATATTCCGCTCTCCGGATATAAGTATGGACAGAGAGATTACATAAATAGGTTGCATAAGTATTATGGATAACACAGCTCCTATTCTATATATATTCTGAGCTTGCCCCAGTTTGGTTCATTCGGACCGTGCAAGCTGAATGATCCCACGGTCATACCGAGCTATGGTTTGAACTATAGAAACTTGGACGGGGGTGACCTAGACACTGCTAAGTCACGTTACAGACTTAACACCTTTAAATAAGGATCGGTAAGAAATGCCATTTTACAATTATTCCTGATTCTCTGGAAACAAATGTCTCCTATAGTTTAAGTCTTAAGAGGGGTATTTTGTTTCTCCTTGTCATTCCGCTAAAGAAGGTGGGCTGCCGTTTTATGTATGCCCCCCCCCCCCCCCCCCCGGTCTAAGTAAATAAAGAAGACAACGCGTAATATGCCTACATGGAAGTTCACTCGATTAAGAGGCTGCAGTCGGAAATTGGAACGCTTGAGGAGCTGTCGAGGATGGCCCAAGGTCGGTGAAAAGCGACGAGTACTGGTGCTGCTTTATGCGCGACCAGGTGCGGCGGAAACTAAGTCTAAGCAACAACAAATAAGCACAAGAACCTCCGTCTCCCTATCTCTGTAATACGACCATGCGTGATGGAATAGATTCCCGGTACCCTGTCCGATGCAGGGGAGCGGAGGGTAGGAGCTACGCGGAACATGACAATTCCTTAGTTCTACAAACAGCTATATCGCAGTATAAGAGCCCCCGAGAAGAAATGTCGGGAATAACAACCAATTAGTTGTCTACCATTGTGACGCCACATGTGACGCGTTGCAGAGTTGTGTCATGCCCACCTGCTACAGTCTTCTCCTCTGATATGCGCAGCGGCGAAGAGGGAAGTAGACGAGCATCAAGTGAAAGCTCATTAAGTACCTCTAGCTCTGCTCAGTTTTTTCGGGGTACCCATAGTCGGTGGATGGTACCATAGATGTTCAGTTGGCTTATTTGTTCTTGGTCTATGTTAGTGATTCCGCTCGTGTTAATGTACTTGTCGCTCTATCTTCTCTTAAAGTTTAGTACCTTCTTGTACTTCCGTTGGGTCCTCTTCCGCTAAACGGTTAATGCTAAGTGTTGTCGTGAATAATTTTGAGAGGGCTTGTATTTTACAGGAAAAAAGTATAATTTAGTCAGAGTAATCATTCCTACTAAATGGAAACTGTTCTTCCCCTTTTTTCTGGCAGCATCTATCTACTCCTTTGACAAAGTAATAAATCGTTAGTAACCTGTAGAGGAAAATCCGGAATACTTACAAATGTTGTAAACAGATAATGATACTTGTAGTCATTCATATGCAACTTCAAAATCTGAAAGAAAAAAGTAGAATATAGAACAAAATTGAACTTAACTGATCACTTTGCTGGGTTTTTTTTATAAGAAACGCTTAAAAGTACATAACTCCAACAAGATTCTTTCTATAGCTTTCAAGATTCTTTCTATAGCTTTCAAGATTCTTTCTTTTCTCGCTCGGGTTTATCATTTTTGTGGGAATAGGGAAGGCTATTGCGCAGTCGGGAAACAGATGAGGTTTTCTTAGAAAGCATAGAACCTTATTTCAGTTTCTTACATACAAACACAAACACGTTCATATCATACTTAAAAAGGGAAGGCTATTACGCAGTCGTGAAACAGATGAGGTTTTCTTAGAAAGCATAGAACCTTATTTCACTTTCTTACATACAAACACGAACCCGTTCATATCATACTAAAAAATCACAGACCAGGGCAGGTATAGAAACGTACGAAAATGCAAAACGAACGTATTCTAGAAAATGCAGGGAAGATATGTAGCGTCTTGAGTGAAACAAATTCCTGTCTGTTTTAAAAAGCAGCGCATAGAATTTCTATTACATCACATTATTAGACTCGAAACAAATGATTCTTGGTTTTCTCATTTGTGGTTTCCAAGTTATGAACACAACTTTCATAGGCTGTGCATAGCCTAAGAGAGCTCGACTATGCAAAAAAAATTTAAAAAAACATTGGGTTTAAAATAAAAAAAAACAATCCACTATTGCGAGCGCTGTAGCAGCTTTCGGCTTTCGGATTTCGGTTTTCACCATATTCTGTGGAGCTCAAAACTCGTGAACCAGTGCAAGTATCAAGTTCAAACTCGGTGCACTTGCGGGTATTGGGCTCTAGTTGTGCCTTTTGGGGGTCCGCCCCCCACAGCCACCCAGTTCAGTGGCAAACGGGCCCAGATTGCACAGTCAATAATGTTCAGAACTTGTCCAGAGCTGGATATAAGACGATGACATTCCTTGTAGTTGTAGATCATAGGGCTGGAAAATTACTTTTAAAGTTGTACCTCCCCCACCCATCCCGTTCGTGGGCAACTGGGCCCAGATTGCCCAGGAGTAATGTTTGTTACCCGTGACGAGAATCAACAGGTATCAAGTTGAATTTTAATTGGTAGGTTTGTGAGCATTGGGGTCTCTTTTACCTTTTTGCGGGTCCAGAACCTCACCCCTACTTGGTCCAGGGGCAATTGGGCCCAGATTGCCCATTTTTTAATGCTTTTAACTTGACAATAACTGGAGATAGGGCGATGAAATTCCTTTGTGCTTTTGGATCATAGGGTTGGGATTTATATGTGGATCTGAATCACCCCTGTTCACGGGCAAGTGGGCCCAATTTGCCGATGAGTTAACTTTTTGACCCGTGAATGGAATCAAACTCTAAGCTGGTATAGTCGAAGACATTTAGGTCTAGATATGCAATATGGTGCCCCCCCCCCCCCCACCTTCCCGTTCATGGGTAACTGGACCCAGATTTCCCACGATCTACGTTCGTCTATGACATGTCTCGAGTTCAATTCTTGTGAATATGTATATATAGATGCGGATTTTGGTGTAACACGAACAAAAAAAAAGACCATGCGGCGTACTTCAAAGCTCATGGGCAAGTGGGACCAAACTGCTCATGAATTGTTTTTTGACCCGTGACTGGGTTCAAGTTCTTAGCTGGTATACTTTAGGAAACAGAGGTGTAAGTACGGATTTTGATGGGTCTCGACCAGGCTCGTATCCAGGATTTTTTTTCGGCGGGGGGTAAGGTGCCTTTCGGGGGGGGGTTGCACGCGGGTCGGACAAAAAAGACACAGATCAGAGGGAAAAACCTATAAAAATGAGTATTTGTGTATGTTTCACGGGGAGGGGGTCAACCCCCCCCCCCTGGATACGGCCTTGGTCTCGACCCCCTCCCGTTCATGGCAGCTGGGCCCAGATTCCCATGACTTAAGTTCGTCTAATCAGGTTTCAAGTTTAATTCTTGTGTATTTGGGGAGACATATCTATGGATGAGTATTTTGGTTAGAGGCAACAAATAAGACGACGCGACGTACTTTAAGTCTTTAATGAACAGTTGAAAACTGGACGGTTTATTACCTACCGAATAAAGGTATCCGGATGGAGTACGTTTTTGTCGTCTTTGCCATCTTGATGGGGATGGTCTGGGTCATTTTGTTTTCAGGTGCCAGGAGCTTTCGCACCCAAGAGGTTCATTATTTTCTGGGAATGGTGGGCAGCTTTTTGGTATCTTACGCTCTACGTCACCAAGAGTGATTGTTTCTTTTGGTAAGTTTGTGCAAAAAGCACTGGAGTTGAGAAGTGCTGTTTGACTTGACTTTGACTTTGACTTTGACTTGCTTTATTTACTACTAAATACAAAATAAGCTATAAAAACACGCAACCGCCCGGGGAAGGCTCAAAAAGCCTGATGATGGACGACTGCAATCCTCTGATTCTCAACCTATATCAATTTCATAAAAAAAGAAAGAAAAAGGACAAGAACACTCTCTCTCAATTTACCTTTAATACCAAAATCTAAAACGTAAAAAAAAAAAATCTAAGAAAAAAAAGTTTCTTACAGTTTGTTATTTTGTTTAATTTCCTATGAGTTGTTTTTTAATCCTGTTCATGGCCTTTGGGTTTTTGGGATCCCAAAACGTAAGTGGAGGGATACCTATGACATTGCAAAAGTTGTCCGTCTGTCCGTCCGCCCGTCCAACTGTATCCACGATAACTCTCGAAGGGAATGAGATATTTTGATGAAACTTGGTGTGAGGATTCCTTGGATCGTTGGACCAGTCAAGTTCGTAGATGGGCTTTGTAGCCCTACATTTAGGGGTGGGGGAGGGGGTTCAAATTAAGGGGCAAACAAAATATTTTGAAACAGCTAATGTGATAGTTGATTATGGAGTAAGAAGACATGCTGAACACGGTGGTGAAAACCATTTTGTCATCGGACAAGTATTTTGCCCGGAATCCGGCCAAAACCGGAAAACTGTTGGAAGTCAAAGTTTTATTTCTAGTTGATTAGATAAGCGACTTAGGGGTAAGAAGAGATGCTGAATCCTTGTATGACAATCATACTTTACCCGGACATATGTTCGACCGGAATTCGGCTGGAATTGGAAAATTTGTTATAAGCTAAATTTTTATTTGAAGTTGATTAGATGTTCATTACTGGGGAAGAAGATACCCTGATTTCGTCTTTGAGCTTTCTTTTTTCGCCGTACAAGTAGTTCTGGAGTTCGGCCGGAACCGGGAAATTGGAAGACGTGGCAGGAAGTTTTCGTAAAAACAGAAATGACTTATAGGGTAAACACACATGCTCAATCCATACCTGAACTTGGTTTTCTCAGGTGATTAGCTATTTGGCCTTAATCTGTTTCTGAATTTTAATTGTAAAAATGTTCAAGGAGTCTGGTGATGACTGGATCTGGCTAAGGCAAGACACAGTTGTCTGGATCAGATATTGAATTTTTGGGATCCCATCGAAACCTTTGGTCTTGTTCAATACATATATATATATGATCGATGATATGCCGTTCTTAACGAATTGTGACAAAGGTGGTATTAGGCTACTAGGATTTGGTTTATTGCACTTTTCATTACCTTGCTAATGGAAAACAGGTTTAGAGGGTAAGACTGGCTGGCTAGCAGATTATTCAGTGCTGAAACGAGCTGTTCGTGCAAGATCTTAAACATTTCTTTGGATTTATACTTGCGGTTTATTTACATTTAAAGCTTTTAAAGTCGTATGATTACAAATTAGGTTATTTCAGTACTTGTTTGGTTATTGGGGATGTGAAATGTCTTGTTTACAACGCTGTCTGTATATTAAAGTGATACAAATTTTACTTTCACGTCTGAGCGCTCGTGCACTTGTTGTATCATGCATGTTTAACTGTCGTCTTAGAATCCTAATGGTACGGTTTCCAAGCTGCAGACCACCCCACACCCTATAAATTTATTTTCTACGCCGATTGAGTATCATATTTTCCTCAACTCTGACCATATCTCCTGTCACCCAGACCCATTTTCAGAAGGGAGGGCGCTCGGCCAAAAGATTAAACGCGGACTTTTCATTTTTAACTTCCGGAAAAGAGCGACAACTTTCCATCTCCCCATTTTCTCCGCAATGACTTCATCTTCACTATTTATCGAAGGTCTCTTTTAGCTGTCAGATAAGGCTAAGCCTAGACCTGGGTTCCTCGACAGATAAGGTTCAGGGAAGAACAGGGAGTTCTTTCGATTTTTAACTTCCGGAAAAGTGAGGATTTTCCCACTCCCATTTTCTCCGCGATGACTTCATCTTCACTATTTATCGAGTTAGGTCCCTTTTAGCTGTCAGATAAGGCAGGCCTAGACCTGGCATCTCTCGACAGAAAAGGTTCAGGGAAGAGCGGAAAGACACGTTAAGATTAGGAGCTGCAAGAAACCGCAGAGAAAATGAAGCCCCGCTTTTACGTTGCAAATAAACCAAATGGTTTATCTATCATGGTAAAAGTGTATAAGTTCCATCATCACACAAATATCTAACTATAACGTGACGTGGGGACGTGATCTGTTCAGATATATTTGCTTCAAGCCAGATCACTGTTCCTGTTGCCCGTTATTAACTGTCGATTGCAGTGGCTTGCGAATTTTGTTCTCAAGCCCCTCGATAGCTCAGTTGGTTAGAGCAATGGTTCCCAACCTTTTCCTTACCGCGTACCCCTAATTAAGTTTCGAAAAAGTTGCGTACCCCTTTTTGAGGAATCATTGTTCTACTATTTCACTAAGATCCGTAAACCGGTCAAGGGTTGGAAAAAAACTTGCGCTGTTTCTCTGAACCTTCATAAGCCAAAATTTAGCTTCTTGACGAAATCAGACATTTTCGAATTCAGAGATTATGGACCTTCGTGTACCCCTCACGAGGGTCTCGCGTACCCCTTTGGGTACGCAAACCCTCGGTTGGGAACCACTGGGTTAGAGCATCCGTATGATGGAGCCGAAGGTTGCAGGTTTAAATCCCTCTTGAAGATAATTTTTGTTATTCATGTCACTACTACTATAGTCAAGTTAAAGAAGAACTAATTATCCTGAAAGACAGTTACAAACAAGGTACCTACCCCTTTCAAGAATTCCGTCATGCTATGCCCCGTTGAGATGTCCACGATAATATTATAAATTTCTCTACTTTTGATTTCTTTCATAACGTCTTTGAACGTCTCAGCGCTTGCCTGCTGAAGGAAGACTTCACGATTGTAGGCACCAGGAGAACGAACCAAGTCCTGAAGTTTGATCAAACCTAAAAAAAAAAAAAGGTTCAAGCTTCACCAAACCAGACGTGGCCCTGTTGTTCCCCTGCTGTTATGGTTTACCAGGGACTCCTCGCAACGCTCGGGACGCTTCAGTAAATATCGAGGACAGAAGCTGGTGTGGAATGACTAAACAGTACCGTGCCACTGGCCAGAAGCAAACTAACTCTAGTGTAGTGTTTGTTTTCTCTCTGCTCTAACTAAAATAATAATAATAATCTTTATTTCCTTTATCACAATGCAATAACATGGGTATCGTCAAACAAGAAGAAGAGTAAGCACAAAAAGACACAACATGGGGAACACACATGATGAGCTATCACTTAGATTTGAAGATATTGTCGTTGTAGTGGTTCACGTAGTATGGCACGAAGAAATTTAAAATCTTGCCGTCGAGTGTGTAGGCGGGCCCAAAAATCCGTAGAAACCCGTAAAATCCAGAATAACCAAATTGGCAATGATCCAACTCAAAGCAAATTCGTCTAAAGAGTCATCTTCTCCACATCACGAGATTTTTCTTTTATCTATAAGGATGGAATTTATATAATGAAATTTTATTGTGCAAAAAACAGTCTTTCGAAGAAAAAACAAATAAAACTTATACTTGTCAGGGCAGAATATAAAAAAAAATGAAGGGGTGAATAAACCATGTCTTTTCTCTTGGTCGACATTTCCCCCGATGATTTTCTTCTTGATTTTCACTGTGTTTGAAATTTCTGTGCAGTCCAAAAGAGGTTGGAAGGAAATTTCAGTCCAGTCCTAGAAAAGGTTCTAACTTTCAAGAAGGAAACACTGGGTGACCGAGGACCTGTTCTGGACTGCACAGAAATTTCCTTGTAAGGTTTTCAGGCCAAGTTCGAGCAGAGCTTTTATTTTATCCCGAAGAAAAGTAAGAACCAAGGTAAGGGCCAACTTTAATATCCTATTTATGCCTTATTTACGAGATAAATCAAATGACGCATACAAACAGTGCGAGCAGGTCAGGCAGCAATAGGATGAAATCACTGTGATCGAGACGAAATTAACCTGAGCGTCACAGGCGATTTTTGTTTCTTCAAATTCGCTTTTTTATACAACCCTCAACCTGCTTCCATACAAATTGTAGCTTTTTATGTGACTAGACAGTTTAACCCCAGGCACTATATAAATGACGCGTACTTTTACTTCTATTTAGATCTTCCCCCAAATGAAGACTACTATTAAAGGGACCGCATACAAAATTCTCAAAAGCATCTATGTATACGAGAGCTTAATTTTTGGATTTCAAACGACCCCTGGCCCTGTCACCTAATGAAATAGAAAAGCATCCAACCACGAATGAAAGCTAAATCAGACGAGTTTTGTGAAAAATCTAGAATTAAATACATCTATTCAGAATACGTTTAACATTAATTTTAGCATTGGAGTAAAAAAAGAGGAGAAATCCTGAAAATCATGAATTTATCATGAGATGATGAGATTAGAAAGAGTGAGATTAAATAATGAGATTGGAAAAAAAACATGAGATCTCATGTGAAATCATGAGAAGTGGAAATAATCACAAGTGATAATAACTATCGATTCTGCAGGAACTCAAATAAGAGTGATGACGTATGTCCGCGTTGTTATTATTTTCGTTCCAGAGAGCGTGGTAACCACCACAATACGGCGCTCGCCCCTCCTTTTATCATCGTAACTTGTAATAACTTCACTGGAACGCTACCAAAATCTGTGCCTAGGCATGGGTGTGAACGGTGATGCTAGACCCGTGCCTAGACATCTGTGCTTGGCCAGGCATGCTTGTGCACGGGGCTTAAAGAGCTTGATAATATACAATACTGTCAAAAGCTTTAGAAAGATCTAATGCACAAATGTGAAGACTATAACCCTTTTTAGATGAATCAATCAGAAGAGAAGAAAGTGCCCGATGCGCAGCGGGGTCACGACTGGGGGGGGGGGTACGCCCTCCCGCCTCCCCCCCCCCAATGCTGTCGGCCAGTCGGTACAAAATAACCAAGTCGGCGCGAAGCGCGTCACTTTTTGTTGTAACAGTTAATTTTTTTCACGAAAACAGTCGGTTTTTCTGAAAATTGGTCGATTTTTCGTCAAAATAGTCGTTTTTCTGAAAATCAGCCGATTTTTTTTCCAAAAATGTTATTTTTGTTGTTGAAAACAGTCGTTGTTTCTGCAGAAAAAGTCGGTAAAAATTACCAGCCAGTCGGTAAATGCCTCGCCCCCCCCCCCCCCCCCAAACATTTTGGCTAGTAACGGCTCTGCCGATGCGCATGCTGACATCCTATACCAATTCCTACTTTCAGCCTCTTACCCAGCCTTGCAAGTGCCATATGAGCTGAAAATGCCATATCGGCCGAAACCTGAAATTTGGAAGAAGTAAAGCAGGAAGTATCGATCATTGTCGTCAAAATAGATATGGCTTAAGAGGCATATCTGCTCTCAGATGACTAGCTATTTCCTAAATTAATCTGTTTTTAAATTTCAGTAGTAAAAATGTTCAAGGATTCAGGCGAAGACTGGATCTGGCGAAGACAAGACCTAATTGTCTGGATCGAATATTAAATTTTTGGGATCCGATCGAAACGTTTAGTCTTGTTCTTCATGTATTATGAAACAACTTTTTCTCATTCTTATGCTTAGTCTCTAACCTTTAGCCCTCGCGCTCACCGTTGTGACTCGTCGTTGTTAAAGTTCAATGGGCGGATCAAACGATCATGATACCACATTACCACCCCCTAGAATACAATGTTACATCAGAAACCAGCAGATTCCCCGACAACTTATTTCCACTAATATATCATTGTACCTTTTTTATACTGACTGCCATACTCCGATTTACTAGTTTCGACAAATATAAGCGGAGTTTCTTTTTTCTTATCTATTCGTTGTTATTATATACTCCGGATTATTTGTATTGTTGAATTCCTTGTAGGCTCTGGAATCAGCTGCAAGTAGGTCTGTCATATTTGTACATCTTTGGCAGTGTTGTAACTTTACATCCAGAAAGCAAAACTTTTTTTTGGTACTACAAACAACAGAAAGTTTCATCAGATAACACTGGAGCTGCATAACACAGCTGCAGAGACGATTTATTTTAGCAGCCATGGCACTCTCATCACTCAGCTCTACGAAACTATTGATTTTTCTACATGGTCGAGAGGTTTTGAATTTCCGCGCCTTGCATTACCATGCTCTTAAATTGTCTCCGTACGCCGAAGAGTCAATGACAAGCGATAACAAGAAAACGGCTTATTTTTTAAGCGCTATCTAGTGGAAGTCAGAAATGTGTAGGTGTGAAGCACTTTATACAAATTAAAGAATAGTTAGTGTCCATTGTCCTTTAAGTTGAGGTCGGATAGGTTATCAGCGTAATTCATTCCGGTTTGTTTTAGTCGTGGACCGCGTGGACGGGCACGTGATCTAGCTGCATGTCGATCGCTGGCCACGGAGGACCTACGTAAATATGTTGTGTTCGTGGCTCACCGATTTGTGTTTATCATCCTACAAATAAACTGAAATTTTGCAAGCGTTTTAATCAACTAAGGGAACGGAATCTGACAGTTCGCATTGTCCTTTCCTCCTTTTTGGTAATCATCCTCTTTCCCCTGTACCATGACTTTCCTTCCTTTAGACTAATACTTTGTAGAAGAACCAAGCAGGAAATTCTCCGAATGGAGTTACGGGACTACTTGTTTAAGCGGTCCTAGATCTTAGGTTCGCAAACTTTAATCAGCCGTAATTTGAATTTATACAGTAATTTAGGATACGCACACAAGCGCTAAAAAACGCAGACCTGACGGGAAGTCCATTATTCTTAAACCTTTCCAAATCCTTCTTAATTAAGTTAGAGAAGCTGGAAAAATCGTTCCGCAACTCAGCAAAATAGAAAAAAGGCCCTGCTATTAATCTTCCATTTTCATCTGCGAACAAGAAAGGAGCCGGTCCGAAGACCATTTTTCCGCAGCGTTTCGTCCAGAGCTTGGAGGAACTGGAAGTCTTTGACGTCTGTGCGATAAACTTATCGATGTATCAAGCGCCTCTGCAGACGGTACCAAGTGCAGCGGAATGATTAACATCTTTCAGAGACAAATGCTGGCGTTTGGCTGTTATTTACGTATTCTGCGTTTTTGGTATCCCAAAACGTAAGTGGAGTGATCTCTGTGACTTCATAAAAGTTGTCCATCTGTCCGTGGGTTAGCACGATAAGTCTCGAACGGGTCGAGATATTTTGTTCAAACTTGGTGTGAGGATGCTTTTTGTCAAAGTACAGGTCAAAATCGTAGATGGGCTCTGTAGCCCTTTATCTAGGAGTGGGTGAGGGGTTTCAAATTAAGGAGAAGTTTGGAAAAGCTGATTAGGTAGACGGCTCGGCATCCGGTCGAAACCGGAAAAACACGTAAAATTTTTAGAGGTTTGATTCATGGATAAGAAGACATTCCGAATTCATTTTTCAGTTTGTTTTTTTGTTGAAACACTTCGTCTGCTCGGCTATAGCCTAAATAGTAGGCTACTTAGATTTGGATGAAGTCGATGGTGTTTCTGTTCTTTAAACTGCTTGACATATTATTTCTAATCCTGTTTGTCTAGCAACCGAGTATGGCATTGTGGTAGAGAACTTGTCTCCAAGTGAAAGGTCCTCGGTTCGATTCCAGTCAGCTCCGCTCCTCTTTCGGTGTGTGTTCAGGTTGTGTGACCGTGACCGTGTGCCTCCGTCAAGGCTACTTAGATTTGGATGAAGTCGATGGTGTTTCTGTTCTTTAAACTGCTTGACATATTATTTCTAATCCTGTTTGTCTAGCAACCGAGTATGGCATTGTGGTAGAGAACTTGCCTCCAAGTGAAAGGTCCTCGGTTCGATTCCAGTCAGCTCCGCTCCTCTTTCGGTGTGTGTTCAGGTTGTGTGACCGTGACCGTGTGCCTCCGTCAAAACTCGAAATTTTGATAGTTCTTAACTGCATTGATCAAGCGGTCTATAGTATCACCAACAGGTTACCTTTGCATCTTGAATCGGTCTATCGCCTTGGTCTATACGACTGGAGGAATATGATGAAAACTTGAAAAGTGATTTGCATTCTGTTGTGTTTTCATCTGGTTTCTGGAGTCTCGGATTCAGTCGTAAGAATACACAGAAAATTTGTATTTTTCTGCGTTTTCCCACGAGTCGCTAAGTCGTCAGGGCTCCCGGAGTCGGTCGAAAATAAAAAAACTTTTCGGTTTTGAGAAATATCTTTGCCCAGCTGTTTATTTTGGGGTAGGCCTATAAGAAGACTACCGCAAGTGAATTCTAAGATCGCGTTCTGGTGAAAACGGGGAGCTTTCGAAAGAACAGAATCCTCCAATAAAAGTTATAAAGGTGATGTAATATACATAAAGAACATGCTGGATCGGAATATCCTCCGAGTTTTCGACGAGCTATGGTATTGCCGTCGCAATCTAGGTTATATTGGAAATTAAAGGCAGAAAGGAATTAGCTAAAAGATATGATTAAGGAGTTTGTTAGTGATAAATAATATGTTTAGTGGATCCAGTGAAGAATGAAAATCTAAAAGAGCTGATTATGTGGACGAAGAAGTCCGATAAATACTCCCTTTCGGATCCCATCGAAACCTTTTGTCTTGTTTCATACGGCAAACAAAAACGGTGGATACCCATGTCACCGACGATCTCTCAGTCAGTCCGCCTATCTTTCTGTCTGCCTTTTATTACGCGAAATCTCGAATGAACCGATTTACTTTTTAGTACAGAGTCGGATGCGAGACAAAACACACTAAATCAGTAAAGTAGACCAAAATACTATACGTTGTTAGTGTTCAGCTCGGTTCGACTATTCGGCCAGAATCAGGTGCAGCTGTAGGTTCTCTAGTTGTGACCAGCCGACAATATACGTCAGGAGGGAAGGATATTAAAAAGAGACCCGGGACATGGCCTACTAGAGAGGGGAGGTATCCTAAACTAAGGCATGCTACACCAGAGGCATGGACTGTCCATGCCTTCTGCTAGGCTTCGGAGTCACAGCACGAGTTTCGAACATTCCCCGCGCGAAAAATGACCAGGCTCAGGACTCCTTGATGTCAGACACTCCAGAATTTCCTTAAGGCGTTTTTTCCGAGGCAGAATTACGGACCGCAAACTTCTGTAGTGTTTGTCGCAGAAACAAGATTGTTTGTGTGCCACACGGCCGCAGACACTTTGATCACACTTTGTGGATCACGAAAAAACGCCTTTTAAGATTCCACGGATAGTTTCCGAGCAGGCAGCGTAAAAAATGAGCAGTGATGCCTAAAAGAAGGCATGCAGCGGACCATCATAATTTTGAATCGGGCCTGCTCCACCACCACGGGACCTAAGTCAAGGCATGGACGGTGCGTGCCTCCTGGTGTAACATGCCTTCTTTTAGTATGCAGCGCCTTTTTTAGTATTCGTGCTTCCTGCGGGTCACTGGAAAACCGGAACCTCCGCCACCGGAACCGATGGCTTTGGGAAACCGGAACCGATGGCTCAGTTTCAATCTGCTATACGAAAATGGAAAACCGGAACTTGGGAACGGAAAACCGGAAGGTGTGGTAATGAAAAACAGGAATATGTGGTCCTCGGCAATTGACTTGGGTTTTGACGGAATATGTTTCATGTTTAATACAAGTCTCATATAAGTTCATGTTTTGGCTTCTAGTATAGTTTAGAAATCCAGTAAGCTATCGCAACTCTCGTTTGCACTCACGGCAGGGTTACCACTGGTAGTAGTACAATTGTATTATTTTTAGTATCAGTATAGTTTAGAAACCCAGTAAGCTACACAAGGATGTTGTAAAGAGGAAGATTTCAAAATTGTCCTATCTTCTGGGGGATACCATATCCGCGCAGACCAGCCCCAAGGAACCGTTGGCTCACATATTATCATGCGCCTCTGGTCGTAAGCTAGTCAACCCTTGATATTATTTTAAAAAATAAAACTCTATTTTATGTTTCGAATTGATAACGATGTAGATCAGTTACTTTTGCAGATTATCGTTACCGAGTATGTGGACCAGATATCGTATATCTGAATTTCAGATACAACGGTGCGGATCGTGGTATCTGGAAAGTCATTTCACGTTATCTGATACCATGGTCCGAAGTAGTTTTTGCAGTTACCGAGTATCTGGACCAGGTATCGTATGTCTGATATTAAGATACAACGGTCCGGACCGTGGTATCTGGAAAGTCATTTCACGTTAATTGGCACCATCATGATCAACACGTAAAAGCAGGGAATTGATGTTTTTGAAAAGATCCAGTTACCGTGGTATAAGATATTTGTGTATCTGCTAAAACGCGACTATTGTCATGATCATTTACCATTACTAAATTAATTTTTCTCCGTCGTTATTTATTCAGTCAAAGAGAAAGGATTCGAGATCCAAGTATCGATACTCAATGGTAGGAACAAGGAACCTATGTAATGCAATTTAAGACGGAGTTTGTATGATATGGGGCTATGAATCATCCCTGATTCGTCGGCAAATAGGGTAAAATAATCAGCCTCGGCAAGGGGATCTGGGCGTTCTTCACCAAGGGACACAAGCAAAGAAAGGAAGCGCACTGTGTGAACGTGCAATGTTTTCAGCGGAATCGTCTTCTTCCGTCAAAGCGTTAGAATTCCAATCAGTTGCCCAGGACCACATGTTCTGGTTTTCCATTATCTGGAAAGTCATTTCACGTTCATCAGCATCATCATGATCAAGATGTAAAAGTAGGGAATTCGGCAATTGTTGTTTTTGCAAAGATCCAGCTACCGTGGTATAAGATATTTGTGTATCTGCTAAATGCAACTATTGTCATGACGAAAGACGCAACATTACTAAATTAGTCTCCCTGATTCGTTGGTGAATAAGATAAAACAATCAGCTTCTTCAAGTGGATCTGGGCATTCTTCATTAAGGGACATACAGAAGCAAAGAAAGAAAGTGAACGTGCAATGTGTTCAGCGAAAAATCGTTGCCCAAGACCACATGTTCCGGTTTTCCATTCTCAAGTTCTGGTTTTCCATTTTCCCTGTCGCTGATTGAAACTGAGCCATCGGTTCCGGTTTTCCAGTTTCATGTTCCGGTTTTCCAAAGCCATCGGTTCCGGTGGCGGAGGTTCCGGTGTTCCAGTTTTCCGGTGACCCGCAGGAAGCACGAATACTAAAAAAGGCGCTGCATCCTAAAAGAAGGCATGTTACACCAGGAGGCACGCACCGTCCCTGCCTTGACTTAGGTACCGTGGTGGTAGAGCAGGCCCGATTCAAAATTATGATGGTCCACTGCATGCCTTCTTTTAGGTATCACTGCTCATTTTTCACGCGGCCTGCTCGGAAACTATCCGCGGAATCTTAAAGGCGTTTTTTCGTGATCCACAAAGTGTTACCAAAGTGTTTGCGGCCGTGTGGCACACAAACAATCGTGTTTCTGCGACAAACACTACAGAAGTGTGTGGTCGTAATTCTGCCTCGGAAAAACGCCTTAAGGAAATTATGGAGTGTCTGCCATCAAGGAGTCCTGAGCCTTGTCACTTTTCGCGCGGGGAATGTTCGAAACTCGTGCTGTGACTCCGAAGCCTAACAGAAGGCATGGACGGTCCATGCCTCTGGTGTAGCATGCCTTAGTTTAGGATACCTCCCCTTTCTAGTAGGTCATGTCCCGAGTCTCTTTTTAATATCCTTCCCTCCTGACGGATATTGTCGGGTTTCCAAAAAAAGTTGCCCAAGACCACATGTTCCGGTTTTCCATTTTCCCTGTAGCTGATTGAAACTGAGCCATCGGTTCCGGTTTTCCAGTTTCATGTTTCCAGTTCCCGTTTTCCAGTGAACCCTTCCTGAACCATGCTGTGCCGTGAATGTTTTAGTCGACCGTCACAAATCCTGAGGTCTAGAACCTCACCATATCGGTAGAACTGCTTATACCTTCTTGGACCCCACCAATACACTTTGTCTTGTTCGAGATATCTACTCCTTATACAGTTCAGTGGGTAAGAAAATTATCTTTCATCCATGTTTCATTGCTCCACAGATACACAAAATTGCATTGTCGGAAGCTAGAATTACTGGAACAAGGTTTCATGCTTTTCTTACATTCCGCTGGAGAATCCCTGCATATCAAATTAACCAGGCACGAACAGGGAAGGAGAGAAGACTAGCAATTGGGGAGTATTACCAAATAAAATGGGGACACTCGCAACGTTTACAAATAAGGGTAGAAAATTAATTTCGTGACAGAAATCTTCAAACCAGAGAAATCTCAACAATTCTTTAAAGCACAGGTGGCAGTAGATGCAGTTTCCGTTCCCATATTCTAAGAGGTGTGACTAAACTCCGTGGGTTTCATAAAAGATAACAGACAAATCCCACTGATTCTCTCTGGGCTTTGACGAGTAACATTCGGAAAAACTTTAATAACCAGTATCCCTGACCAATGAGGTCCTCGGAGTCAAAAAGAGTCAAATGCGGCAAATGGACTTCCATGCATTTACCCATTAGGGTTATAGAAACAAATGAGGTAGGAAAATCTCGAAAAAGAGAATGAATGGAACGGTTAAGGACGTAGAGAGAATCAGTGTCATAGTTAAGACTTTAAAGTTTAACTCAAAGAGCTGAGACAGGACAATCTAGTAATCCATTACTCATTCACTTAAAGTTTAACTGAAAAGCCAACTTATTTTTGTTTCATTTAATAGTTTATTTTCCACTATCTGCTCTAGTTATGACGTCCAGAGTATCTGCGGACGTACCCACAGCGTAAATTCTACTATGACGCGGGAAATCATAATCTTAACACAAACACAGCTTTTGTGGGTAGTGGTGAGATTAGTGAAGATTGCTTAGTGCCTGAATAAATCCTAAATCTTTCTCGTAAGGCATACAACAAAAATACAAGCACATAGAGGTACCATAAATCAGACGAAAATTCCTATTTGAAAACTTCACTCCAATCTTCAATGTTTCGTTAGACTGTCTCACCTTATTTGTCTATCATTCAACTGAATACACTGAATTGTGTGGATTCTGCTAAGGATATTCTGATTTTCCACTATCTGCTCTTGTAATGACGTTTAGGATATCTACAGCCGTCCCCACAACGCAAATTCTACTATGACGCGCAAGATTTGAATCTCAACATAAACGCTGCTTTTCAGTGGCCAGTGGTATACTTGATCAAGACTCCATGGTGCCTGCATGGTTTCGTAAATATTTGGGTCAAGCAAGCATCACAGGTACAAGCGCATAGAGGTACCAAAAGTCTGACAGGGAAGCTCCAATATTCAAAAACCGATTACTCGTGAATAGCGGAACAACGAAGTAACGCATTTTCAGCGGGTCTTCAAGCCAATTTAAGTGAACAAGTGACGGGTAACTAGATTGTCCTATCCCAGCCCTTTTCGTTTAAACTTTAAATTGGCTTGAAGACCCGATGAAAATGCGTTACTTCGTTGCTTCGTTACTTCGTGTCGAACTTCGTGCTTCGTGTCGAGTATACGTACATCAGGTGGTTCCTCGAGGAACTTGATATCATACCCATTGACAAAACGTCCCCTAAGTTCCGAGAGTTGCTAGCATTCTACCAGCAGATTCTACCTTCCTCCTCTCTATCAAAGCAAAGAGAGTGCTTACTTCTTGGAACCTTTTCGATTCGGGAATGCCCTTTATTTCCGCATTGAACTGACATTACGCCGCCGGAATCAAGTAAAAAGGACACTTGGTAAGGAGGTGGAACAATATCCTGATTCAAGACGAAATCGTATTGTTGGCCTAGGACATCGTCTGGTCGGAACCCGACAAGACCGGACATTCCGGAAGAGGTAATATCTCCAGATTGAACTACAGCGGCGAGATTTTTTTCTGTATGGCACTTGATCCGAAGGCTGCAAGTGCCCCAAGAATTATTTTCCTTCGCTCTATCGATCCGGTGGTCCCAACAAATTTGTCTTGTGCTTCTGGCATGCCTGACGCTTTTATGCAATTTGTGTTTCACGGTTTTCAATAAAAGCTGTACCTTGCAACGAAAGGTACTTCCGAAGGGGAAGTTGAGAAGTCCGCACATCCAGATGGATGTTGTTAGAACGTTTATTACTTACATTTAATATTCTGTTAATTACAATATCAGATAAGCAATGGAAGGAAGACAAACACTGAGAAGTATCTGAGAATAGAATAGATTACTCAAATTGATCGGCTAGGAATTTGGTAGCTTTTCTTTGAATTTTCCAACTCTTCCGACACTATACAAAACTATGAGGTTTTTCTCGACAAATAATCAGGCAACCAGTCTACTGGATGACTTCTTCGCAACTAACTCATTCCGTGCCATCTTTCACCCTGTAACAAACTGAGCGTATTTAACGCTGAGAACAGGTGTATAAAAATATCGCACCATGTACTGAATAATGCAGCATTACTAAACACACATGAAACAAACTTTTTATGCGACCAACTTCACGTCAACTTCTTACAAATGCATTGTACTTTTTTTTTTTGTTCAGTACTATCTCACGTCAACTTCTTATAAATGCATCGTACTTTTTTTTTCAGTAATGTCTCAAAGAATGCTCTTACTCTAGACAGAGTTTTTGGCTTTTGACTTGTGAGCATTTCTTCCAGTGATACTTTTATTTCCTTCAGATAAGTACCCTGCAGATAAAAAAAATTCCAGACACCTGACCCTGGTGAGATGGTCACCGTCTCAAAGAAGGAACGGAACAGAAGGACACGATGCAGGTGGACCGAGCACTCAAAAGAGTAACGTGGCTCAACAAGACCAGAGGTTTCGATGGGATCCCAAAAGTTCAAATTTGATCCAGACAATTGGGTCTTTTCTTCGTCAGATCAAATTATTCGCCAGACTCCTTGAACACTTTTACTATTAAAACTTAGGAACAGATTAAGGCCAAATAGCTAATCATATGAAAAACCAAGTTCAGATATTGATGCAGCATGTGTCTTTACCCCTTAAGTCATAAAGATCGAAACTTCCTGCCTTACTTCTGCCAATTTTTCGGTTTCGGCGGAATTCCGGAACAACTTGTCCGGTGAAAAATAAGCTAAAAAATAAATTCAGCATGTCTCCTTACCCCTACATCCAACCTCTAATCAACTTCAGATTAAACTTTTACTCTTAACAAATTTTCCGGTTTCAGCTGGATTCCGAGCGATCTATACGTCCGGTGAGAAAATGATTGTCATATGCGAATTCAGTTTGTCTACTTGTCCACAATTCGAACATCACATCAAATTTAAATACAAAATTTACTTTCAACAAATCCTCCGGTTTTGGCCAGATTTCGGTCGAACTAATTGTTCGGCGAGAAAATAATTTTCATATTCGGACTCGGCACGTTTCCTTGCTCCTAAATCAAACCTCCAATCAAAAATTTGTGAAAAGTAAAAGTTTAATATGAAGTATATTAAACTTACTTGAAAGGGAAATATCTGAAAAGGGAATATCTGTGGATGTGATCCTGTTAGATCAAGCGAAGGCATTCGACAAAGTCGCACACCTAAGGTTGAAAAGAAAGCTCCAAGCCTGTCACATCCACCCGGACATCATTGAATGGATCGCAGACTTCCTAGCAGAACGAATCCAAAGAGTTGCTGTCACTAACGACGAAGGAATCCGTGTACTTTCATCACCTGTACCTGTGTTGAGTGGAGTTCCCCAGGGAACTGTGCTCGGGCCAACACTGTTCAACGTCTATATCAATGATGCCCCTCAATTGCTTCGAAACCTTCTCACACTCTACGCAGACGACTCCAAGCTTATCGGAGCAGCATCATCGTCAAGAGAGGTTGACTCAATCCAAGTGGACCTCGATAGGCTAAATGACTGGGCGAAACAATGGCTACTGGAGTTTAACTCAAGCAAATGTAAGGTCATGCACTTTGGCAACAAGAACACAAAACATACCTATACCATGCTAAACCCAATCACTAGCCAAAGAGAAGCCCTAGCCGCAGTCACAGAGGAAAGGGACCTGGGAGTAATAGTTGACCACCAGCTAAAGTTTCACAGCCACACTGAAAAGATCGTCGCTAGTGCGAATCGAGCTTTAGGGATAATCAAACGAACATTCACTACGAGATCCCCAAGAACGATCACTAAGCTCTATAAGGGCCTTGTCAGGCCAAGGCTAGAAACTGGCATGTCTATTGCATCCCCCTTCTACAAAGGAGACAAGGACATGATTGAAAAGGTACAGCGCAGAGCAACTAAGATTGTAGATGGCTGCCAACATCTTCCTTATCAGATGAGATTGCGAACCCTGAACCTATGCAGCATGACCTACAGAAGAAAAAGGGGAGACATGATTCACACCTATAAACTCATCAGAAACAATCCAATCCATGACCTCTTCATCATCGATTCAGCACAGCGAACTAGAGGTCATTCCATGAAAATCACGAAGCTCAACGCCCAGAAGAGGGAACGCCACCATTTTCTTACCAACCGGGTTGTTGATCTGTGGAACTCCCTAAGCGAAGACACCGTATCCAGCAAGACCATCGAAGAGTTCAAAGTCTCCCTTGACAGGGAGTGGAGCAAGAAGCCATGGAGACTGGAATGGGATGCCCTGGAGTCCCAGACCAGAGCATAAGTTATCCACGTGGCAATTTCCGAAGAAGCGATGAGCAATGCTACAGGATGGAAAATCCTTCAATTGCTCCAAGCTGCAATTTAAGGTATTTAAGGATTTAAGGTATTTACTTTTCACAAGTTTTCCGGTTTTCGCCAGATTCCGGGTGAACGATTTGTTCGGCGAGAAAATCAATTTCATATTCGGATTCAGCATGTCTCCTTACCCCTAATTCGACTATTTCATTAGCTTTAAAAAAAAAAAAAAAATTTCCCTCCACCTACGTTTTGGGATCCCAAAAAGGGAACGACGAATTAAAAGAGGAACGCTAGCTGCCCCAGGCCCAGGAGGAATTTTACTGTAACAAGAGCAAAGGTTTCGATGGGATCCCAAAAATTTCAAATTTCATCCAGACAATTGGATCTTTAGATATCCGGTCTTCGCCAGACTCCTTGAAATTTTGTACAATTAAAAATTAGTAAAACATTAAGGCCAATGGCTATCATCTGAGAAAACCAAGTGCAGATATGGATTCAGTGATTATCTTTTCCCCTATACGTCACCCCTATTTCGACGAAATTTATTAAAAACTTCCAGCTGCCCTACTTCTAGCAAACTGACGGACTAACTTTGACGTTTTAAAAAATGACGGACACACGGACTATTTGTCCGTTAAAAAAAATCTAAAAAAACAATTCAGCATCCTTACCCCTATACTGAACCACTAATCAACTTCATATAAAGCTTTTAGCTTTTAACGAATTTTCTGGCTTCGGCCGGATTTCGGGCGAACAATTGGTTCGGCGAGAAAAATAATTTACATATATGGATTCAGCATGTCTCCTTACCACTACATCGAACCTTTAATCAACTCAGAAAAAACTTTTACTTATATCAAATCTTCCGGTTTCAGCCGGATTCCTAGTGAACTATGTGTCCGGGTAGAAGATGATTTTCATGTCTTCTTACTCCTAAATCGAACATCTAATCAAGTTCAAATAAAACTTTTACTTTAAACAAATTTGGGGTTTTTGCCCGGATTCCAGGCGATGTACTTGTCCGACGAAAAAATAATTTCCATATACGTGTTCAACATGTCTGCTTACCCTAGATTGAACTTCTAATAAACTTAAGATTAAACTTTTATTTTTCACAAATTTTCCGGTTTTAGCCGGATTCTGGAACTACTTGTCCGGCGAGAATCGACTATCTAATTAGCTTTTTAAAATATTTTTGTTTGTCCATTAATTTGAACCCCCTCCCCCGGCCTTAAATACAGGGCTACAGAGCCCATCTTCAAACTTGACCTGTACTTTGACCCAAAGATCCTCTTGCCAAGTTTGAACAAAATATCTCAACCCCTTCGAAAGTTATCGTGCTAACAGACGGACAGACGGAAAACTTTGCGATGTCATAGGTATCCTTCCCCTTACGTTTTGGGATCCCAAGTCGGTCTGTCAGTCCGGTAATCGCGAGTTAGGGTACTTCCAGATGTGCTAGGACGATGAAACTTGGCAGGTTAATTAGGCACCCGACCAAACTAACTCGGAAATAGTCACCTCCCCAATCCGACCACTGTGGGAGGAGTGGAGTGAGGGGGAATCCGTAATATTGACGTATGTACAACTTTTGAACGGGGTATCGGATCTTACGAAACTTGATATTCGGAAAGAACTTATGTCTCAGATGTCCAATTTCAAGTGTGGCCAGGATTCGATCGATGTGGGGGGAGTCGGAGGAGGGGGCGGAAATTTTGTGACACGCTTAGAGTGTAGCGATTGGGATGACACTTGGTGGGAAGAACAAGCATGAGCCGGGTCGGGGTCGGTTGACGTTTCATCGTGTCGGTTCAAGACAAGTTTCATCGTCCTACCACGTCTTGAAGTACATTAAATCGCGATCAGCGCAATTAATTCTGCCCCCCCCCCCCTCCAACTCCCCCCAGAATGCCCGAATCCGGTCCTGTTCTGTCACCGATACACGGTGACAGATCGATCGGTGACAGACCGATACATCGGTGACAGAACAGGACCGGGAGTTGGAGGGGGGGGGGGGGCGGAATTAATTGCGGTGATCGCGATTCAATGTACTTCCAGACGTGGTAAGCCGATGAAACGTGTCTTGAACATTAGAGACTTGCCAAGATCGGCTTAGAAATTGTCACTTCCCAGATCGGACCATATCTTAAAGTACTACTCATCTTAACCGCAAAGTACAAAAAAATACATTTTCATGATGCCCATGGGCCCACGATCATTTTTTCCTCAAGGGTTTTGCTCAGACTGAATTCCTAGCACCCTTAAAGTGCGCATCTTAACTCAAAAGTAAAAAAAAACTTTTGACGAAACCATATACAGTCATGATTCTAAAGGGCCCAGGATCAGTTTTGTCTCAAAGGATTCTGATTAGAGACGAATTTCTAGCGTCCTTAAATTGCGCATCATCACAGCCAAGTGAAAAATAAAATGCTTTTTACCAAACGATAAATTCTCGTGATTTCAAACGTTCCATGATCATTCTTATCTCAAGGGTTTTGCTTACAAATGATCCCAACAAAACCACGATTTGGCAAATTCCTACTTTCATCCTCTTACCCAGTCTTGCAAGTGCCATATTAGCTACTAGCTCTTGTTTCCGTATCCGTTCGGCGAGCTCACGAGTAGCCCAGGGCGACAAATAACGACTGGCACGGAAGAATCCTTGTCCGGCAAAATCTAACACTAAACGCCTTCTTACGTTCTGTTCTTTCTTTTAGTCGAGTCCCTTAACTAGAAGATCCGCAGACAGATAAAGGGGACTTATTCGCAGTATGCTCGAACAGGGATCCTTCCCCGCCCTTAGTTGTGCGGACCTGCTCGAGAAGCCGTGTCGAAGAGGACGGTTCACGGTTCCTCTTTTCAGCCTGTCGTTCCCTTTTTTAGTAGGCGTTTCTAATTTGTGTGCTCATTCCGCCTGCTCCTTCCGTTCCGTTCCATCCTTTAGACGTCCCTTTGTTTGCCAAAACTGTCACGAACTTTATAAAGGACCAATATGATTAAGCAGGGCAATTTTGTTCAAAAATTGCTCCGAATTTTTCATTTTGCCCCCTAAGGTAGAATCCATTAAGGCTCGCAAACTGAGAGAAAAAGAAGCAAGCCTGGAGACAGGGGGAGGGGAATGAGTTTGTCGAGTTCATTCCACTAAACGGTTTAGAAGTGTGGCTCTGTATCATTCGCAGCTAACTCGACGGTTACACCAGTTACATAGATGTCATTACTTCTGGCGGTGAAGTAAAACAGATCGGATAAGGAAGAACCGAAGCAGAAAGTCCAGCTTAACAAGTTTCAGAGCGATCTTAAAGAACTAACACAAAGAGCTAGGAATGAAAAATAAGTTAACATAAAATATCTTCGCTGAAATGGAGGAATGGATACCAAAACAGGGAACGGCGTTTAAAAAAGAGCGGTATAAGCATACTATCCGAGAATCCTCTTTCAATTCAAACTGATAAATGCGGCTGTGGCTCCCAAAGTATTAGTCGGCATGCCATACAACTAAGTGAAAATCAATTCGAGAAATGAAAGTTTCTTCTGTGATAAAATCCAAGTTGTGTATGTGATAAACCTAAGTTGTTTCTTCTGTAGTAACTTTGCAGTTCCGCAGTATATTGACAACCGTTTCATTTGTGCAATTAACTAATGACGGGTGAACCAGTCAGAACACGCCTAAAAAACATTTTCCAAACTCCGAGCCACCGGAACTGACAGATGTGCTGAAGAACTGGCAGAACTGGCTGACAGTCCTAATTTAAATATTCTTTGAGCCCAAGCTGACTTTGAAACATTTATTCAAACAATGTTTACAACGGATACGTCAGCTATGATTCTTCATCAGCAATATTTCGGCCCTTCTTGGCAAGGGCCGAAATATCGCTGATGTAGAATCATAGCTGACGTATCCGTTGTCAACATTGTTTGAATAAAAAGTCCTAATTTGTTTGTCGTTCCCCATGGGGAAGTTGCTGTTTGCAGTAGTAAGTAAGTAAGTAATTTATTTATAACCCGCCGTTTTCAGAAAGCGGAGTAAATGAAGAAAATAAATAAAACACATAAACATACACAAAAAGACACTTAATTTCAATCGTCGGCCAGGAAGCAGTGTAGAAGGTCGTGCGCTGGTTGGGTTCTGTTGTCGATGATTTTTGATAGCGACGAAGAAACATCCAAAAGGGTAACACTTGCATCTTGAATTTTGAACTTCTCCGTCAAAGTATGGTTATGGCATAATTTCGACAGGTGGAGCAGGTGCTTTGCATATTTAAAATAACATGATCTCATCTTTTTTATCTCCTTCTTTCGCAGAACATGAGTGACACCAGAACGAAATAGTATAGAAGGAGCGCAGAAGGTGCTGTACAATTTTCCCAAAGCTTTACGATTATAGCGCCCCCGGTTGGGGACGATGCGCCCATAGGCGGTACGGATTGATCTAGAAACTTCTTGAACAACCGAAGAGCAAAATTTTGACAACGACGATTTGAATGTTATGCCAAGCCATCGTAGAGATTCTGGTGATCTGACGACGAACGATCCAAGAGAGATAGAAGAATTAGCATTCAAACGATTTGACGAAGGGTTGAAATGCAGGTACTCACATTTTGAGAGGTTAACTTCAAGACCGATTTTGAGAAGTTCCGACGATAGCTTACAGACATTTTTGGTGAGTGTGGATCGGGTACGGCTTACTAAGAGCAAGTCGTCCGCGTAAGCTATGTAGCTCAAGGCATGGTCTTTATAAAAGTAAGCAGGGTGTAAAGAACTGAGACAAGAAGATATGGCCGATTTGAAAATGTAGGGAGATAAGACTCCCCCTTGGCGAACACCAGTTCGGACAGCAATAATCTCTGACAAGCTACCTTGCCATTTAAACCTTACTGAGGAATGACCATACCAAAATTTTAACAGACTGACAACAGACAGATTCACGCCAGAAGTAATGAGAGAGAAGAGGGCCTGAGAATGCGTTATATTGTCAAAAGCACCAGCTATATCTATAGAACATATATGAATAGCAGACTTCTCGCGGGTAGCCTGCTTCATCATTTTTGTTAATATGTGATGAGCGTGCGCAGAACTGGCGCTCGAACGGAATCCAAGTTGCATTGAACCAAAACGACATTTTTCAATTAATTCTGGAAGAAGGACGTATTCCAGGATTTTGCTTATGGTACAAGAAACTGTAATTGGTCGATAGCTTTTGCAAAGGTCTGTGTCTTTCCCTCGCTTAATCACCGATGTTACAGTACCCGAGAGGAAACTATTCGGAACCAAACCCTGGCATAAACAAATTTGAAACAGAAGTTGGAGGTGTTGTGTTAATGCTGGACACTCAGTTTTGAAAAAATCGGCACTAAGGCCATCAGAATCTGTGGAACCAGTTCTTCTTAATTTTCGGAAAGCAATTTCGATGGAAGAACAAGTCACGGGAAGAACAGAGGGTTGAAATATCTTCCTTGGTAGGTATTTAAGAAGTAAATTTTCATAGTGCAGCTGAATTTGTTTTTTGCAACCACTGAATAGCCCACTGTAGTGGCTGGTCCAGTCAGCCGTAGTTAGTGCGGAAGGAGGTACAGCTGAACCTTTATCTGTCCGAAGGACCTTTTGCCACGCTTTTTTGTCAGTGGGAGCATCTAAGCCATTCAAACGAGCATTTTTAAGTGAAGATTTGTATTCACGCTTCGTTTTAGCTTTCAGATTAAAAACAGTACCATTCCCTGGGCGTCCACAAGCAATCCAAATTTTTAGCCAAAATTTTGCCGTATTCTTCGCCTTTTTAACTTCAGGACTGACTTTCCAAATAGGCTTCCTTGTTCCAACTCGAATTTTCTCAGTCGGTACAGCAATATCGGCTGCCACTTTCAAGCAATGGACAAGCTCACTATAATAGCAATTAATATCGACGGATGAAGTAGTAGCTGCTATACCAGTCTGAAGAAGGTGAAAAGGAACTTTTAAAAGCGAGAGAAGATTAGTTAACGTAGAAATGTAGAGCACAACATCTATACGATTCCAGTTACGCTTTTGGATCCAGGCCTTCTTGGGATTTGGACAACTGATTCCAAAAACTGGGACAACCAAACAGAAAGACAGAGGCAGATGGTCGTCCTCAATCTTCTCCTCATCAACCTCAACAATACCGTCAATGAGACATGGTTCAGAAACAATCAAATGATCAAGGTTGGAAACATTAGCGCCACGATTATGTATGTATGAAAAGGGTAGAGACTTCTCAATGAGACTGTGAGTTACAGGTAAAGAATCGAAAAACAAGTCAGTCCGTGTAGAAGAAGTTAGAAGATCAGTGTTGACATCCCCAACAAGAGCCCATTTCATTCCTTTTCGTGAAATGTCCGATATAAGTGTTCTGATTTTCTGACAAGCCTTGGCAAATGAACTATGTGATGCAATGTTCCGCCGGTCACAAGGTAAATATACGTTAACAAGAACAATATTGTCCAACTGAACGGCAAGAGCATATCGCCCAGACTGGAACAGTCTTGGTGGTGCTGAACACTCGCTGGCTCGAACAAAAATGGCTAACCCACCGGAAGGACGGCCTCTAGTTTTCATTGCCGGCTGTATGAACACAAAATGCTCAGGTGATCGGCGCAAGCTTTCGCTGCTAGGTGTTGACAGAAGATGCTCTTGAAGGCAAAGTATGTCCGAATTACTGAGCAAATCATCAAATAATAGATCTTTGTCCTTTGTGCCATTTACATTTAGGGAAATACAGCGGAGTTTCTTTTCCTGACAATTCATTATTTACCCATACCCACTGCTTTCCTCATTACACTGCATCTGAGACTGAAGGAAACGTGACAGCCGTCGCAGTTAGCACATTTCGGAGGAAGGGAGCAAGGCGAGTCTTTGTTATAACTGTGACAACCAGCACAACGCGCGCATTTTGGCGAGTCAGACGGATGCGGGCATTGGGCTATGCCATGATTTGGTGACTGACAGCGAAAGCAACGCTTTGGCATTCGGTGGAATTCATGGATACGGAAAACTTCGTACCCTATTTTCACCCCGATTTTGATGGCCGAAAGGAGAGCAACTTGATTTTTGAAACCGATTTTGAATGAACGCGAGTCAGATATAGCCAGGACTTCACAAGCTTCAGGAATAAGGGATTTCAAGGCATCAGCAGTTATGGTGGCTGGAACGCTTCGGACAACACCAAAATATTTAGGAGACAGAACTTTGGCCGTAGTCCCTTCTGGCAGACCCTTAGTGAACGATCTCGCAACAACCTCCGCATAAGAAGCACTTGAAGTGTGGACGATGAGACGGTTTCTTTGAGTGTTGGCTCTAACATTCGTGATCCCCTCGTTACCTTCGATGGTGTCTATGTGCTGCGTCCTGGAATCGATGTTCAGAAGATCGGAAGGGATATTATTTACAATAACAGTGTGCGTGTCGGAGGGTGGTAGACACTGAATGGCCGTCATAGTCTCGACAGGTGCGGAGACCGCAGCGCAACGATCAAGGGTAGCGACCCTTTCTGCAATGAAGCGGACGTCATTAGCAACAGAACTTAGCTGGCTAGTCAACACGGAAATCGCAACTGCTGGAACGACTGGAACTTCGCTTGGAAACCGTATGACGAAGTCGGGAATAGCAACGTCCAAATCATCACAACGACGGAAAGCATCGATAATGTCACATATATGATTGACATGTGTATTTCTTCTTGGAGGGAGCTCGTCGGGAAAAGCTAGAGTCCACAATAACTTTTTTGCAGCAACAATCGCTTCAGCAGTGAAAAATTCCGCAGCAAACTTTTTGACTGAAGTAGGATCAACACCTGAGTCAAGACTTTTCTGCAAAAAATTCAGAGCAGGCTGGTACATTAGACTAGCAGATATTTCATCATTGCCTTCACTTGGCGCCATTCCACAAACACAAGCTTGGTAAAGATTTTCAACGGTCACAGTTGGTGACCTTCACCGGAAAATCCAACGGTCGATCGCTAACCGACGATGGATCGTTGGAAACTCAATCGAAACGTTTGACAATACAGTTGAACTCAAATTGCGACTGCTCGCTTCGACTGCCAGTCAACGACTGAGTGAGTGAGTAGTGAGTAGTGTTCGTTAATGCACTGTTCTTTATTCTTGATTTTCTTGTTACATGACCCTTGCTAACCGTTGATGGGTTCAACTAAGCAAAAGTGAATGAGCAAAGTGAACAACAAAACAAAAATACAAGAAGTTTCATAGAATCGGTTCGATTGTTTACGTGAGGGTAAAACAGCGAGTAGTTGATTCTGTTTGATGTTTAAATTAATGTCGGATATTTCCCTGCCCTAGCCAAGCACTACATTTGTTCTTTCTGGCAGGAATGTAAATTGTGTTTTCTTTTTGTCTTTAAATATAGTCCAATGAAACTGAAATGAAACTGAAACTGAAACTGGGTAGGCCAAAAATTCATCCGAAACTCAGGCGACAAATGGCCCATTGTTCGAATCACCTACAATAAACAACTGATGGCAAGCCATCACTCTATACACAACCACTGAAAACATCATTCATTATAACATTTGTTATCGTGTTCTGCCAAATTCCAAAGCTGTCTAGCCTTCCCGGCAACCGCAGGAATTTTGCTAGTTCCTTCAGGCAAGCCGTTCTTGAAACAGCATGAAGGTGTACACTCAAAGAGGGACACTATGCCGTTAAGCTACCCTTTCGTAAAACCGGACATCGAGCTCACAGGAGATTTCCATCACCACTGTAGAAGGTCCGATTCCTCCTGGATCCGAATCACGCTGTTGTTTACCAAATATCGGGGTTAATGGCTCAAAGGCCATGTCCGACAAGTGACATCGCCAGGGACAAAGACTTTGGCAGTGGGAAGACAGAAAACTTCCTTAAGCCCCATCTTGGAAATTAGCGGTGAGAAATTCCGAAAATACATTGGAAAATGGAGTTTAAAAAGCCGGAAGTGGAACACTGGAATAATCTCCCTGAAAATGTCGTAAATGCCGAAAATATCAATCAGTATTAAAGCAGGTGTGGATCGGCACCTGGATGAAATTCAATTTAGTGTACACAGTGTCTCGAGAAATTAATAGAGGCGACAGCCTTTTTACTGCAGTTGTATTACTATGAGACGCGATAATTAGCAACGTCTAGTATCACTTGGAGTTTTTTCCAAATCCTCTTGGTTTATTTACCTTTTTTTTTTCGCTTATGCCTTGGACACACGGTCAGGGTCGGGTGCTCCCTGGCTGGAATTTCTACGGGGATTTCCGACACCGTTATCCCTTCCATGTTGAAAAGTTTAAATTTGTTCAGCTTTATGACGAGGAGGGAAATCCTTATCGTGTGTTAGCACTTTTACTCTCACGTTCATTAGTTGCGTCTTTGCAGATTCCATGGTATCTGCTACCACGGTTATGTCGTGCTTGCAGTTATCGTGGTATTTGATACCACGGTCAAAAGGCGATTTTTGTAGCTATCGTGGTATCTGATATTCAGATACCACGGTCCGACCGTGGTAACTGATCGTGGTATCTGAAAAAGTCGTCTCACTTTCATCAATTTTTGTCAAATTGGTGGGAAAGTAAGTTTGGCACTTAGTGATGTGACTGGAGATCTGTCTTTCTTTGGGGATGACTTAGAAAACCGCAATTTCGACAATTGTCGTTTTTGCGGAGCAACCTTAGATCAGATACCACGGTAACTGCAAAAAAGATTAATTGCAAATCCAGTTACCGTGGTAACAGATACCATGGTATCTGCAAAAACACAACTATTGCTAGAAGTTGGACCAAGACCAAACGCTAGGTTGCGGGCAGCTCGATTCTCCACGGCTTGGTTTCAGCGGAGTTTTCCGCTTCTCCAGATACCTATGACATCGCAAAAGTTGTCCGTCTGTCCGTCCGTCAGTGAGCACGATAACTCTCGAAGGGAATGAGATATTTTGATGAAACTTGGTGTGACTATTCTTTGGGTCAAGAGTAAGGTCGAGTTCGTAGATGGACCCTGTAGCCCTATATTTGGGGGTGGGGGAGGGGGTTCAAATTAAGGGACAAACAAGATATTTTTAAACAGCTAATGTGATAGTTGATTATGGAGTAAGAAGACATGCTGAGCCCGATGATGAAAATAATTTTCTCGCCTGACAAGTAGTTTGTCCGGAATCCGGCAAAAACCGGAAAGTTTGTCAAAAGTAAAACTTTCAATTGAAGTTGATTAAATGTTTGATTAGGGGTAAGAAGACATGCTGATCATGATGGTGAAAATCATTTTCCGGAATCCGGCAAAAACCGAAACTATTTTCTCGCTGGACAAGTAGTTCGTCCGGAATCCGGCAAAACCGGAAAGTTGGTTAGAAGTAAAAGTTTCATATGAAGTTGATTAAATGTTTGATTTAGGGGTAAGGAGACATGTTGAACACGATGCTGGGAACCATTTTCTCGCCGGACAACTAGTTCGCCTGGAATCTGGCCAAAACCGGAAAATATGTTAAAAGCAAAAGTTTTATCTGAAGTTGATTAGATGATAGATTTGGGGGTAAGAAGAGACACTGTGTCCGTATATGACAATCATGTTTTACCCGGACAAATAACTAGTCCGGAATCCGGTTGTAGCCGCATTTTTTTTAAGTCAAAGTTTTATTTGAAGTTGATTAGATGTTTCTTTATAGTGAAAAGGAGATACGCTGGATTCGTTTCTGAATTTTCTTTTGTTGCTGGACTAGTAGTTCGCTCGAATTCGGGTGAAACCACAAATTTGGCAGAAGTAAAGCAGGAAGTTTTGGTCAGTATCGTCAAAACAGATACGGCTTATAGAGGTACGGATAGATAGAAACTTGAACGCTGAAACTTTCGGCCATAAGTAAAAAATTGTCCACAACGTCCCATCTCAGCTTCCCCGCACATCACGGCTTGTCCCTTCTTCTAGAGTGAATTTTAGTGTATTTTAGTGTTTTGTGTTGTTTTTCCTTGTTTGTACTCCGCTATTCTGTCTTTTCAGCGGGTTATAAAAACAAATAAATAAATAAATAAAAAAGATAGATAGAATATCTGAACTTGGTTTTCTCTGATGATTAGCCTGGCGAAGACTGAATCTGGCGAAGACAAGACCCAATTGTCTGGATCAAATCTTAGATTTTTGGGATCCCATCGACACCTTTGGTCTTGTTGGCAAGGGAGACCTAAACATGCTCGTCCTAAACCAAGTACAATTACAAGCACTCCCATATAGTTCGAGACAGTCGATAAATACCTATTTGCATAAAATTACAGTTTTCGAGGAGATCTACTTACCATAATCTTCTTCATATACGATTGCAACCCTCGTCCAGTTCAGGAGGTCCATAATATCCTGGAAAGCGCGGTTCAAAGAGCTGGGGGCTGGGTGCATATTAATGGAGAATTCCTTCTCATCCGAGTTAATATCTAGTCGGGCATCTAAATGGGGTATATCCAGAGCATCGCAAATCGACTGGACATGAGATCCGATGAAGGGGTCAGGTGGGCCAAAAATGGCAAAGGCACCCTGCTGGATCTGACGGCAAACTGGAAAGACAATTTATTTAATGGAGCCAGAGAATCTCATCACCTTAGAATTCGCTTCCTATGATGGGCAAAAACTCCCCCACAGAAAAAAAAAAAATAGTTAAACAATTGTAGGCCTATAGCTAGTGGTTTCCAACCAGTAGTGCGCGTACCCAAAGGGGTACTCGAGACCCTTGCAAGGGGTACACGAAGGTACTCGGTCTGGACTGTAACTTTAAAATCTCGCCTCACTCATTTTTATTGCCAAAAGCCAAATTTTACCAGCAGAGGTATCACCAGCAAGGTATTTACCGACTGGCTGTTCATTTTTGGGATCCCAAAACGTAAGTGGAGGGATACCTATGACATCGCAAAAGTTGTCCGTCTGTCCGTCCGTCCGTCCGTCCGTCTGTCCGTCCGTCCGTCCGTCCGTCCGTCCGTCTGTAAGCACGATAACTCTCGAAGGGAATGAGATATTTTGATGAAACTTGGTGTGAGGGTTCGTTGGGTCGTCGGACCAGTCAAGTTCGTAGATGGGCTTTGTAGCTCTACATTTAGGGGTGGGGGAGGGGATTCAAATTAAGGGATAAACAAAATGTTTTGAAACAGCTAATGTGATAGTCGATTATGGGCTAAGAAGACATGCTGAACACGATGGTGAAAACCATTTTGTCATCGGACTAGTAGTTCGCCCGGAATCCGGCCAAAACCGGAAAGTTTGTTGAAAGTAAAAGTTTTATTTGAAGTTGATTAGATGTTCGATTTAGGGGTAGGAAGACATGCTGAAGACGATGGTGAAAATTATTTTCTCGACGGACAAGTATTTCGCCCGGAATCCGGCCCAAACCGGAAAGTTTGTTGAAAGTAAAAGTTTTATTTGAAATTGATTAGATGTTCGATTTAGGGGTAGGAAGACATGCTGAAGACGACGGTGAAAACTATTTTCTCGACGGACAAGTATTTCGCCCGGAAACCGGCCCAAACCGGAAAGTTTGTTGAAAGTAAAAGTTTTATTTGAAGTTGATTAGATGTTCGATTTAGGGGTAGGAAGACATGCTGAAGACGATGGTGAAAATTATTTTCTCGACGGACAAGTATTTCGCCCGGAATCCGGCCCAAACCAGAAAGTTTGTTGAAAGTAAAAGTTTTATTTGAAATTGATTAGATGTTCGATTTAGGGGTAGGAAGACATGCTGACGACGATGGTGAAAACTATTTTCTCGACGGACAAGTATTTCGCCCGGAATCCGGCCCAAACCGGAAAGTTTGTTGAAAGTAAAAGTTTTATTTGAAGTTGATTAGATGTTCGATTTAGGGGTAGGAAGACATGCTGAAGACGATGGTGAAAATTATTTTCTCGACGGACAAGTATTTCTCCCGGAATCCGGCCCAAACCGGAAAGTTTGTTGAAAGTAAAAGTTTTATTTGAAATTGATTAGATGTTCGATTTAGGGGTAGGAAGACATGCTGAAGACGATGGTGAAAACTATTTTCTCGACGGACAAGTATTTCGCCCGAAATCCGGCCCAAACCGGAAAGTTTGTTGAAAGTAAAAGTTTTATTTGAAGTTGATTAGATGTTCGATTTAGAGGTAGGAAGACATGCTGAAGATGATGGTGAAAACTATTTTCTCGACGGACAAGTATTTCGACCGGAATCCTGCCCAAACCGGAAAGTTTGTCAAAATTAAAAGTTTTATTTGGAGTTGATTAGATGTTCGATTTAGGGCAAGAAGACATGCTGAACACTTATGTGAAAACAAGTTTCTACCCGGACATGTATAGTTCGTCCGGAATCCGGCCAAAACCAGAAAACTGTTGGAAGTCAAAGTTTTATTTCTAGTTGATTAGATAAGCGATTTAGGGGTAAGAAGAGATGCTGAGTCCCTGTATGACAATCATATTTTACCCGGACATATAGTTCGACCGGAATCCGGCTGGAATCGGAAAATTTGTTATAAGCTAAATTTCTATTTGAAGTTGATTAGATGTTCATTACTGGGGAAAGAAAATACCTTGATTTCGTGTTTGAGCTTTTTTTTTTCGCCGGACAAGTAGTTCTGGAGTTCGGCCGGAACCGGGAAATTAGCAGAAGTGGCAAGAAGTTTTCGTCAAAACAGATATGATAGGGGTAAACACACATGCTGAATCCAAATCTGAACTTGGTTTTCTCAGGTGATTAGCTATTTTGCCTTAATCTGTTTCTGAATTTTAATTGTAAAAATGTTCAAGGAGTCTGGCGAAGACTGGATCTGGTCAAGACAAGACCCTGTTGTCTGGATCAGATATTGAATTTTTGGGATCCCATCGAAACCTTTGGTCTTGTTCTCGAAGGCCTCGAAGCCTGGTATCTTCAGTGCCTCATACTGCCTATACAATCCCTGAGTGAAATGCAAGTCACACAAAAGACTATGGACACCCAGGCCCGTATCCAGGAATTTATTCCGGGTGGGGGGGGGGGGGAGGGTTTGGCCTTTCGGGTTTTTTTTTTTGCCTGCCGGTCGGACAAAAAAGTACCAAAAAGACATAAATCAGAGGAAAAAGCCTATACAAATGAGTATTTTTGCATGTTTCGGGGGGGGGGGAAGGGGGGTTTCAACCCCCTAACACCCCCCTGGATACGGCCTTGTGGACACCCTTTCAGAGCAGCCACCGAGCCACACAAACTAAGTGATTCGCATAGAAGACAATGCAGACCTAGTGGCAGAATTTTTCGACACAAACAGGTTGCGGAGGGGCTTTGCAAGAACTTGATTCGGTGCAACAGCGGGCCGTGTTCATTATTACTGGCGATCGACAGCTACCTACGGTGAAGTGCTTGTTAAACTCGACCTCCCCACGTTGGCCCAAAGATACGAGCAGATTATCCTGAGGTTTGGGAAGTTTCTTCTCACTAAACCCCAGCATCGAGACATCTTACCACCCACTGCACCGCTCAACAACCGTACGTGTCACCAAAATAAACTGGTTCCAGTAGCTTCGCGAACCCCACGCAAATTCGTTTGTACCTTTTTTTTTACCGATTTGCCAAACAAAGCCCAGTGATATTTTCCCTTTTTGGGATCCCAAAACGTAAGTGGAGGGATACCTATGACATCGCAAAAGTTGTCCGTCTGTCCGTCCGTCCGTCCGTCCGTCCGTCTGTCCGTCTGTCTGTAAGCACGATAACTCTCGAAGGGAATGAGATATTTTGATGAAACTTGGTGAGAAGGTTCGTTGGGTCGTCGGACCAGTCAAGTTCGTAGATGGGCTTTGTAGCTCTACATTTAGGGGTGGAGGAGGGGATTGAAATTAAGGGACAAACAAAATATTTTGAAACAGCTAATGTGATAGTCGATTATGGGGTAAGAAGACATGCTGAACACGATGGTGAAAACAATTTTGTCATCGGACAAGTAGTTCGCCCGGAATCCGGCCAAAACCGGAAAGTTTGTTGAAAGTAAAAGTTTTATTTGAAGTTGATTAGATGTTCGATTTAGGGGTAGGAAGACATGCTGAAGACGATGGTGAAAATTATTTTCTCGACGGACAAGTATTTTGCCCGGAATCCGGCCCAAACCGGAAAGTTTGTTGAAAGTAAAAGTTTTATTTGAAATTGATTAGATGTTCGATTTAGGGGTAGGAAGACATGCTGAAGACGATGGTGAAAACTATTTTCTCGATGGACAAGTATTTCGCTCGGAATCCGGCCCAAACCGGAAAGTTTGTTGAAAATAAAAGTTTTATTTGAAGTTGATTAAATGTTCGATTTAGAGGTAGGGAGACATGCTGAAGACGATGGTGAAAACTATTTTCTCGACGGACAAGTATTTCGACCGGAATCCGGCCCAAACCGGAAAGTTTGTCAAAATTAAAAGTTTAATTTGGAGTTGATTGGATGTTCGATTTAGGGCAAGAAGACATGCTGAACACTTATGTGAAAACAAGTTTCTACCCGGACATGTAGTTCGTCCGGAATCCGGCCAAAACCGGAAAACTGTTGGAAGTCAAAGTTTTATTTCTAGTTGATTAGATAAGCGATTTAGGGGTAAGAAGAGATGCTGAGTCCCTGTGTGACAATCGTATTTTACCCGGACATATAGTTCGACCGGAATCCGGCTGGAATCGGAAAATTTGTTATAAGCTAAATTTCTATTTGAAGTTGATTAGATGTTCATTACTGGGGAAAGAAGATACCCTGATTTCGTCTTTGAGCTTTCTTTTTTCGCCGGACAAGTAGTTCTGGAGTTCGGCCGGAACCGGGAAATTGGCAGAAGTGGCAGGAAGTTTTCGTCAAAACAGATATGACTTATAGGGGTAAACACACATGCTGAATCCAAATCTGAACTTGGTTTTCTCAGGTGATTAGCTATTTGGCCTTAATCTGTTTTTGAATTTTAATTGTAAAAATGTTCAAGAAGTCTGGCGAAGACTGGATCTGGCTAAGACAAGACCCAGTTGTCTGGATCAGATATTGAATTTTTGGGATCCCATCGAAACCTTTGGTCTTGTTAACGACTGTTTTCCAACAGAAATTACTGTTTTTACGAAAAATCGAGTCGCTTCGCACCAACTCGTTTCTTTCTACCGACTGGCCGGCCACTTCGGGAGAGGGGCCCCAACCAGTTCGTCACGCCTCCCATTACAGGCCCTAATTAAAGTCAATGAACAATGTTGATTCCAAAACAGCTAGCCTACTGCAGTAATCAGGTTACAATGATGGGGTAGAACTTATAAGATTCAAAATCCATTTAGTGGAAACAGATTTCAAGATCTCAACAGAAACAGGCTGACTGTAAAACTGTAATATTAACGACATCGACCGGAGATTTGACAAAAGTTTTGCTCCAAAGTGCCTCAAGTGTCTCAATGATTTTGTATATATGTCACATGTATGCCTTATCATTTATGGCAATAAGTATCGTCTTTTTCGTACCCCCCTGTACGCAACCTTTTCGAACCTTGAGTGCGAAACCTTTGCGGTACGGGAAAGGTTGGGAACGACGATTATAGTGCACTGTATACCTGAATACTGAATATTTTGAATGGGTTAAGGGATTACTACCTGATTACTAGATCTTTGACATAGATGAAAATGCTTATTCTGGATTTGTGGAATAACAAAGGTTTTCGAACCTATTTCAGTAAGTTAGGGATTAACATGTGAATTTCCCCATTTCAGCATTTTTCAACGGACCTTAACGTTTCACTCAAAAGTCAACTTTATTGTTGTCTCATTTAACTGAAGACTTTGCATTATTTGATTGTGTTATGGAATTTTTCCTTTTTCACTATTTGCTCAGTGTACGGTCAGCATATTTACGGCCGTCCTCACAACGCGGCTTTTCATTGGCCAGTAATAAACTAGCGGAAGGTAGCTCACTGCGTGAACACCTATTTTTCGTAAATCGAAAAAGCTCCTGTAAAAAAGCCCTAGGATAATAAAAATAACTGATTAATTCGTTTAATTCCACAGCATCTTTTCACAAAAAGTAGTCACCTAAATGTTACACTCGAGACCTCTGAAAAACGACAAAACTAACTCCGGGGAGCGGCCAAGTGCCTTTTCATTTCCACCACTGGGGCAATCTTCTAAGCCAACTTGAATAAAACCTAAATAAAGGATCAATATTGACATTCCATCCCAACGGCTGCCGTGAGGAAACGTCTAACGCGATAAATTATTCGATTTTAAAATTCAAACGAGAAACGGTTTCCCCAGGGATCGCAGACTAAGCCTGGAGCATTGTAAACGACAGCAAAAACGAACAGAGGCGTTATACGGAAATCTAGGGGTAGGCAGCGGCATCGTTCCCGATTCCTTTATCATTGGCTTTGACTTTGGCATTTAGGAAACACCAACAGAAGTAACTAATAGCATGTAAATTTTCCCAAAAGAATCGCATCAAAAGTTTGTCTTAACTTAGCTCCGATATGAAATTATAAGCTTCTAAAATCCCCACCTTTTTCCATTGTTTCATTTCGTAACTACGAATTTTTCGCGCTTTTTCGACCTTTCCGAGTTTTCCCGTGGTCCAACGAAAAGTTTGCTGGAGTCTTCAACGTCCGCTGAGAGGTCTTGCACATATATGGATGGGATAATCTTCTGTTTATTACTTTTTTTATTTGCTTAGTTTCCCCACTTTTTGACCAAGACACGTTCAGTTTTCAAATGTTTTGCGCCCAGCCGCCGCGTCGGAGAGCAGGAAGGCTGGATGTAGTCGATAAGTGCTAACAAGAGAATCGCTAGTTTTAGGTGGAAAGTAATGGTACTTCAAAAAATATTTTTTCTGGTTCATTTCATAGGGAAAAGAAAATTTCTAGTAAGAGTTGTGCTTTAAGGTTTATTACAGATTCCTGTTTTCCGCGGAGCGCGCTGTAAGAAGGTGAATAAGGAGAATAAACATCACATTCTATTCGTATGCAGGGCCAATCAGATCGCTTGGTTGGTTCCGGCAGAGGGTCGAGGAAAGGAGCAGCGTCATCAGGGTTGCCAAGGGAAGCACCAAACTTCTACTTTGTTGGAAAAACTTTTCTTCAAAAGAACACGTTTTGTTCTTGTCACGACTGCTTATCGTTAGTTCTAAAACCAATGCTGTCCATCTGTAGACTTAATAGCTTTTTACAATATATTGGGCGTGAAATTGTCCTTGTGTACTTCAAATAGCACTGAGAACACTTTTTCTGATCTTTAGAAACTCGAAAGATTGTATCAGCGTGGCAACACCGAGGGCTGCATTGATAAGAACCTTTTGGGCTCCTATTTGAACAGGTGTGTGTATTAAGACGTAAACGTCACTTGTAGCACTATTCAGCTTATTTATACCTATTTGAACAATGCTTTACACAAAGAACAGAGCTGAAGTTCTCGACTCTGGACTCGTCTCCAGATGCCTTTCTCAAAGACTCGGATTCGTCTCGGTCTCGCTCATAAAGCAAGACTCGGCCCGACATCCCACCAATTACAGAGTCCGAGTAAAAGTCTCGGCCCGACAAATTTAAAGTCCACCTGACGTCTCCAATGACCAATTCAAGAAATTAGCCAAGCGAATTTTTTTTTATTATTATCATATTACTCTCGTTTTTTATTTAAATAAAAGAAAAACATATTGTAGGAACTCGGGGCGTCACTCGGTCTTGAGAAAATTATTTTATAGTCTCGTTCTCGTACTGTTTCGAAGGACTGAGCCTGACTTTGGTATCGGACTCGGACACGCTGGACTCGAGAGCAGCTCTAAGAAAGAATATGTAAATATATGGGCCACTTCGGGGGATTTTCTCCTTGTCAACTTGTCCGTTGTCTGCCTTTCTTGCTGATTCTGTGACGGGTAGGTGCGGGCCTCCCTGGTAAGCTAGGATGGGGAAACTGCCCACCCATGTCCCCCCAAATGAAGCCCCTGAGAACGAATAAGAACTTTTGTGTCTCAGCGACTGGGCCAAGCAAATCCGCAATCTTGAGCTTCAGGCATCGAGCGGGTGCTTCATGCCGGATACCTTGTAGGATACCAGTACATGGCCTAGTATAGGGAAAGATTGCAGCCTAGCTGACGAAAACGCATATTTCTACACCATCATTGATAACAAGACGAAAGGTGTCGATCGGATCCCAAAATCTAATATTTGATTCAGACAATTCGGTCTTGTCTTCGCCAGATCCAGTCTTCGCCAGGCTAATCATCAGAGAAAACCAAGTTCAGATATACCTCTATAAGCCATATCTATTTTGAAGATACTGGCCAAGACTTCCTGCTTTACTTCTGCCAAGTTTCCGGTTTCGCCCGAATTCCGAGCGAACTACTAGTCCAGCAAAAAAGAAAGTTCAGAAACGAATCCAGCGAATCTCCTTAAAGAACATCTAATCAACTTTAAATAAAACTTGAACTTAAAAAAATTCCGGTTACAACCGGATTCCGGACTAATTATGTGTCCGGGTAAAAAGAAAGATTGTCATATACAGACTCAGCTTCTCTTCTTACCCCTTAATCTGTCATCTAATCAAACTTTTGCTTTTAAAAAATTTTCCGGTTTTGGCCGGATTCCAGGCGAACTAGTAGTTCGGCGAGAAAATGGTTTTCAAAATCGTGCTCAGCATGTTCTTTTACCTTTAAATCGAACATTTAATCAACTTCAAATAAAACTTTTACTTTTAACCAGCTTTCCGTTTTTTGCCGGATTCCGGACGAACTACTTGTCCGGCGAGAAAATGGTTCTCACTATCGTGCTAGAATGCCTTCTTACCCCATAACTGACTATCACATTTTAAAAAATATTTGTTTGTCCCTTAATTTGAATACCCAACCCAACCCCAAAATATAAGGCTACAGAGCCCATCTACAACTTGACCTTACCCTTGACCCAATAAATCCTCACACCAAGTTTCATCAAAATATCTCATTCCCTTCGAGAGATATCGTGCTTACAGACAGACGGACATTTTTGCTATGTCATAGGTATCCCTGCACTTACGTTTTGGGATCCCAAAAAGGGAAAATAAACACTTAGCATTGTGAGGGTATAGGAGTTGCGAATTTGAGTCTGAAGTATCGACGTTAGGGACCTACTCTGAACCTGTAAGCTGCTGGAAAGACTCTTACGACCCTTTCTTGGTTCTTTGATCACGATACTGGAGGGAATTTTAATCAGAAACAGGATCCTGAATGTTTCAAAACTTTACCCCGAAGTAAGCCTCGCATCCTACTTGTCCGGTCTTTGCATGTTCGAAGGCCATCGAACATCTTAGAACGGTGAGAGACAAACACGTGCGTATCCGTAAAGAGGCAATTTCCAAGGCTTTCGAAATCGAGGTCACTGTTCCTGTGGCGCGGTTCTAGATCACTGTTCTAGTGGTTTACGGACCATGTTCACAACACCCTCGGTAGCTCAGAGAAAGAGCACTGACCAAGAAAGCCAAAGGTCCCTGGTTCAAACCCCAGCTGAGAACAGTTATTGTCTTTAAGTTCTCTTCGAGTCGTAGCCTGCTTTCTAATAAGTAGGTACAGTAATATCAGATCCGTTTTGTTGGCTAGGGTGCAATCTCTCTCTCGAACGTCAGGATGTTGCTTAATTGGATCGGGAATTAATTGCATAGCCGGACCGAGATGAATTGCAAAAGGGGGGATGGGATAATCTACCACGCAGTAATGTCGTATGTTCCTGACGACAGCAAGAACAAATAAAGATTTGTTCTTGATTCCGGAACACAATAGATTCCACGTTGTAAACTAGGTGACTTGAGAATACGCTAACCGAGGGGGAGGGACTAAACAGGAGTAGCTGATGATCACGGTTTCATGACTGTCGGAGAACAACTGATCGGAAGTGATCACGGTTTGTCTGTATGGTGACTATTTCAGTTTATGCTAATCCTTCACCTTTTTTTCTGCTTTTCGCAAGTGACCAATTAACGATGATAGATTTATCAAATTTGGTTCCGGAAACAAATAGCAGTTTACTGCACACACACAAAATCTATTCGTGTTCTTCTTCACCAAAATTATGGTTTCTGCGAGATAAGAACTTCTTTCGCCTTCCCAGACCAATCTTTAGCCTGTGTTTCAGAAGGCTATGCCTTTGTTCAGGCATGCGTTCTTACCAAAACCTGGATTGGAATCCGGTCGGATCCCAGAATAGCGAGTTTAGTCTGAAGGCTCTAAATTAAAAGTTTAATATTTTATTATTATCTTTGTAGGCGGAGCCGGCGATCCGCTTTGGAGTAGAATAATACTATTTCTGACCTGTCCCCAAAGATCTCCAAAGAGCACATTCGGACTTCGGAGTAAAGTAAAGAGAAAAATAATTAATATTACGTAAAGATGGAATACGATACAAGGCTGTCAAAACGCAATTTAGTTCCCACTACTGAACGATATGTATATTTTTTCTTACGTGTCTGGTAGTTATATCTGGGCCTGATTTCTAATAAGAAATGACAAGTTGTCCTTTTTCGGGTTAAGTTTCATTCCAACATTGCGGTAGGCTTCTCTAAATTAAAAACATTAAAATTTCCGAAATTTTGCGTCAGTGACTGTTCGACTGGGGTCATCCGCACAACCACGGTTGCCACGTAGACAAAAGTAAATTGCCCGTAAATAAATCTGAGCTTCTAAACTTTTTCATAGACATGTTTCATCATTAATTCCATAAGACCAAAGATTTCGATGGGATCTCAAATGCTGAATATTTACTGGACTAGATGATCCAGACGAGCAATTTGTAGATTTCTGGTCTTGGCCAAACTCCTTTAATATTTTGCTATAACCTACAACCAAGTTCAGATATGGATTCAGCATTCATGTTTACTCCAATCTCATCTCTAATCGACTTCAGACCAACTTGACCACTTCACCAAACTCCTCCTTTTAGCAGTACTCTCGGTGAACTGTGTCGAAGGTGACATTCCGGGTTTCGGCAAATTTCGCTAACTTTGTCCGTCAACGAAATAAAGTTCAAAATTCGATTCAGGATGTCTTCTTACATCGATACCGAATCTCTAATCGATTTATAATATATTCGAAATCTGCAATAGTCTCCTCACCCTATATCGACTATATCATCGGGTTTTATAACTTCATGCTAAACTTCCGGTTGTGGCCGGATTCCGGGCCAACTACTCTTCCGGCAAGAAAATAATTTTCATATTCGCATACACCGTGTCTCTTCACCCCGAAATCAAACCTCTAATCAACTTCAGATTAAATTTTTACTTTTCACAAATTTTCCGGTTTTGCTGGATTCTGGGCGAACCACTTATACGGCGAGAACATAAATTTCATATTCAGATTCAGCTTGTTTCCTTAACCCTAAATCGAACCTCTAATCAACTTCAGATTATACTTTTACTGCTCACAAATTTTCTGTGTTTTGCCAACTTAACGCTTTCGGATCCCCAAAAAAAAACCAGCAATAAAGTATAGTATAATTTTCATGGAAATGTATTCATATTTATTTTACTTTGCTATTCGTTTACTGATGTTTTGTTTCATGCTATTCTTGATGTCATTCTTGATGTCACTTACCATGCACGTTCTCCTGACTGATGTTTGTTTTATTGTTAATTTTGCATCCTGCTTTGCGCGGCAAGCCGTGGAACTGGGTAGTTTGATCTGCAGTTAGTTTGTACTACACTAGTTGCGTTTTCTCGTATCTGATACCACGGTCAAAAGACGTTTTTGCAATCATCGCGGTATCTGGCCAGTTATCGTGATATTCAGATACCACGGTCCAACCGTGGTAACTGATCGTGGTATCTGAAAAAATCATCTCACATTCATCAAGCTTTGTCAAATTGTTGGGAAAAAAGTTTAGCACTTGATGGCTTCGGGATGACTTCGAAAGCGCAATTTCGGCAATTGTCGTTTTTGCAGAGTAACTGTATATCATAGGCGTTCCTTCAGCCCAAGTTGACTGCGAATCATATTTGACGGTGCAAAACGCGTAAGTCAGCTACATTTTAATAGAGCTATATTTCGGCCTTTCTTGGCAGGGGTCCTCTCCAGGCTCAAGCCGCTTAAGGTCCTTTTTCAGGCTCTTGAGCGGCTCGAGCCTGAAGAAAACCCTTGCCAAGAAGGGCCGAAATATAGTTATATTAAATTGTAGCTGACTTATCCGTTTTGCATTTTTAAACATGATTCGCAGACTGCTTGGCCTGAAGGAATATCAAGATAGCACAAGCAGGGCCGTTATCCGGAGGTGGGGGGCAGGGTTAGGGAGTTGACCCCCCCCCCCCCGTGAAACCTACAAAAACAATCATTTTTATTGGCTTTTCCCTCTGATCTTTGTCTTTTTTGTACTTTTTTGTCCAATCGGCAGGCAAAAAAAAACGAAAGCCCCCCCCCCCCCCCCCCGAAATAAATTCCTGGATACGGGCCTGAACACAAGGATATAAAGCATCTGCTGGCATTTTTGCATGTCATCATGATATCGGAAAAGTCAGTAAATGCTTTTACGGCTCTTCCTGGGAATGCTTGTCACGCATAACAGTTAATACATTACGTTTTCAAAATCATAACAGATTACATCTCAAGTGTTGTCTGTTGAAAGTATCTGTTATGAAACTTCTGACAGTGTCGTTGTGTGAGTTTGTGTGGGCCTCGAAAAGTATATCGCAGTGCCGTTAGGGTAATATAGGTAAGGCGGTGCAACTGACCTTTCTTTGAGGCGTGGAAACTATCCTCCAGCGTGACATAATCGATGTCGTAATGGATTGTGGAGTTTGGCAGGAGGTCTGGATCCTTGTTGACCTTGTAAACTGCATACTTGAATGCCAATTCAGCACTGCTACCTTTTTGGTCCTCAAGGAACAGGGCTCCTGTGAAAAAAGTACAATTATGTTTCACGATTTTCAACCAAGATACTGTTCAATCAATTCTATGAGAAAATAAAGTTGCGACGTGCTTTAACCGTTTCGAATGAGAACCAGCTACAGCGTGGCTCCAAACCTAATAGTTTGGCAAGACGATCAGGATCAGGTGGTTGCAAACAAGCAAACTTTCGCTCGCGTGGCTCAGGTGCCGGTCTCCTGATACTCTGCCGTCAGCCGGGAGTTGAATTCGTGTTTGAGGGCAAATCATCAGACGCTTCCAGTGATTTTCCATAGATTTCTCAAGTAACATTTGTAGCTGGGTGGACTTTTGGTCTGCACTACAAGGAAACACCCCTAACCCTCGCCCTAGACCAAACGGTAGGCCCATCTGGGACTCGAACCAGCGACCCATCGCTTTTGAGTTCGGCGTGCTAGCCATTTGGCCAGGATGGACCAGGATCGGGCGTCGCTAATTCTTGTCCCGATTTGAGAAACCATCATCATCGTCAATAACAGAGTGATGGACTGTTGGAACTCCCTTCCATTTGAATTAGTACTGAGCGAATCTATGCTTTCACGAAAATACGCCGAATGTATGCAGAAAAAACTCTACGATGTAGTGGCCAATGGGCTATTATTTTGTATTATAATATTATTATTACCATTTTTTCAGGAAAGTTGAGAATTTTCAACTTTAATGGCGAACTTCGATCGCACGCAAAATTTATGGAGCGAAACCTGGAACTACGAAACTTGAGGGAACTTCTCACACTTCTCCTAAACCCGCTGCTTTATTTCCAGAGCGAAGTGATCGCATGCAACCTGGCAGGTGAAGAAATGTAGTCTAAGAAAAATTCTGGGAAATTGCAGGAAGCATCATTTTTTTGGGATCCCTAAACGTAAGGGGAGGGATACCTATGACATCGCAAAAGTCGTCCGTCTGTCCGACCGTCTGTTAGCACGATAACTCTCGAAGGGGTTGAGATATTTTGATCAAACTTGGCATGAGGACTCTATAGGTCAAAGTACAGGTCAAGATGGGCTATGTAGCTCTACATTTAGGGGTGGGGGAGGGGTCAAAATAGTCGAATCAGAGGTAAGGAGACATGCTGAATCCGAATATGAAATTTATTTTCTTGTCGGACTAATAGTTCAGTTTCAGTTTTATTGGACTATATTTAAAGACAAAAAAAAATACACAATTTACATTCCTGCCAGGAAAGCACAAATGTAGTGCTTGGCTAGGGCAGGGAAATATCCAATATTAATTTAAACATCAAGCAGAATCAACTAACTGAACATTCTATTTAAAGAAAAAAAGAGGAGAGGCAAAAAATAACCTATGGTTTCAACTTTAAATAAAAGGAGAGAGAAAATAAGGGAAAGAAGGAACGAGAAAGAAAGAAAACAAAAGAAAAGAAAAACAGGGGGTGCGTTTAAAGGAGGATAACACTAAACAATTTTCCTGTAATGACCTTTCGCTGCTCGCTTGAAGGAAATGAGGTTATTCGAATTCCGGATATCTAAAGGTAGTAGATTCCAAATTGACGGCGCAAAAAATCGAATTAAAAAAGAAGCCCTTTTAGATGAGGGCGCTTCTTGGACGATGTCACAAGAGTTTCGGGTGTCATAAGAATGCAGGTCTTGATTTAGTGAGAACATATTCTGGAACGAAGACGGAAGGAGGTTATTGAAATACTTGTAGCAAAAAGTTGCGATCTGGAAATCTCGAGTCTTCGATACGTCAAATATCTTGGCACATTTGAAATGAAGATTTCAAGTTCATCTGGAATCCGGCGATAACCGGAAAATTTGTGTTTAATATGAAGTTCATTGAAGATCTGATTTAGGGGCAAAGAAACGTTCTCCAAATATGAAAATTATTTTCTCGCCGGACAATTAGTTTGGCCGGAATCCGGCAAAAGCCGGAGAATTCGTTTAAAGTTAAAGTTTTATTTAAATTTGATAATATGTTCGATTTGCGGGTAAGAAGACAAGCTGAATTCGCATATGACAATCATTTTCTCACCGGACGTATAGATCGCTCGGAATCCGGCTGAAACCGAAAAATTTGTTAAAAGTAAAATTTAATCTGAAGTTGATTAGAGTTTGAATGTAGGGGTAAGGATTGATGCTGAAAAGGGTGAGGAGAAATTGGGATCCCATCGAAACCTTTGGTCTTGTTTTCTTACCGAAAACCCAATTTGGGGGGATATTGTTCTGTGCAAGAGCTACATTAATATGCCTCTTTGAACGTTAGTTAACTTTGAACAGTGCAGTTTTGGGCTAAATGGTAAAACGAAGACAAAGAACACTCATTCACTTATTCTTAGAAGCCCTTCATCAGCCATTCCGGCTAACTGTTTGTTCACTTTTGTCACAACAAGTGGATGAAAATGGTACTGTTACCTAACGATCAAACAAGCATGCTTCTAACGTATCATATCCGCACCATCGGAGATATCCCGAATAAACATCAACTGTCACCGGAATATTTCACCAGCTGAAACTCTAGTTCGTCGCCATTCCGGATCTTCTTGGCAAGGGTGTTTTTTTCTTCATGCCGCAGCTAAAAATCAAAATTTTGTATCTTGTGAAGGGCCGAAGTGGTCACCGAAAAAAATGTCAGCTTAATTTAGACACAGCAAACAATCTTTAAAAAACAATAAAACTCTTCATATATAATTTGGTCTACCGCTTCCTTAACTGTCAGATTACTAAGTGAGAATCAACTAAATTCATTATGCCTACCGATTTTGATTACTTTCGGAAGCCCCTCAACGTGTTGGTTCAATCCAACGGTCAAAACGATAAGTCCAACCGTCAGTATCCATTTACACATTTCTCATCTTTTGATCACACTGAGAGGTGCTTCAAAACTGAAATGATAGACCATCCACGGGGACTAATATGGAAAAGTCTTCCCTATTGTAAGCGCAGACTTGACAGGGATCTCGGTGTAAGAGAGAGCCAACGTTGTACTTTCCGTGACAAAAACTGTCCGTTCAAACTCGAACCAACGAATAATATGTTTTTTCCACGGTTTTTGAGCTCATGAAAACAGCCTGTGCTCACTCGCTGATAGGAAGATGAAACCTATGGTGCAGGTGACGTTAATTTTTTTTTTTTTAGATTTTTAACATCACTTATAGTGGAAGAGAAGTCATAGAACTTACTACATTTCATCGATAGCAAGGAAACAGGAAAAGATAGCTAGCCTAAACAGGAATAAAAAATGAAAAAAGAGACAATCTATCAGGCAATCGAGGTCTGACACAGATTTCTGGTCTATGAAAGAACGAATATATAATTAACCAGAGGATGTTCAGCCCCCATATGCATAAAGCACTGTATCGAACGTGGCATTGGGCTTTCTGAAAATTTATGACAAGTTCTTAGAAATTAAAACTAAGGCAATTGTCATGCCCAAGAGGAAGACTTCAGAAATAGAAGAACGGCCATAACCAAATGTTTTCTCGACAGAAAGATAGACAGAAAGTTAATCTTACAAATCGACTTTCGTGGTTACACAGTCCAATTTGCGATTATTGTCAACAACCAAAAAATATTTACAATATCTGTGTCCTTACACTTGAGAAACAATCATGCTTCGTTAGAAAGCTTTACGAATACTCTATATGACTAAGTCCAAAATACGCCAGTGATCCTCAGGAAGAACGAGAAAACGTCTCACAAACGACTCAAACACAACAACTCAAATCCTGTGTCAACCAATCAAGGCGATAGTCGGGGACAGCTGTGGTGCCGCCTCCGGCTCTTCCGCTAG